>JANKKI010000335.1:1200000-1667002 GCA_025175665.1 Cinchona pubescens | reverse complement strand
GTCTATTATGATGGGTGAGATGGCTATAAGAGACAACAGAGAGAATGTGATACTGTGCCTTATACACATCTAGATGTGTATAAGAGACAGTTCAACTCGATTTTTTGTTTGGTTGAAGCTTTGAATATCTTGTTTGGTTTTGTTCGGTTCAGCCACATTCTAGATGTGTATAAGAGACAGTAATCAATACGTATATTTCTATTTTGATGTTCTTAATCTGTCCATGACCTTAGTTTTTCAAAATTTGCTTCTAATGTTCTGTTTTTACCTTTTGAGTTATCTCTTTTTGGCATAGTTTTCTATTTGAAGTGTCCTTGCACTGTCTCTTATACACATCTAGATGTCTTCCCAAACTCTAGTAACTTTTGATAATCTTTAATTGATCATCAAGTAGGTACTCTTAAACATTTCCCATCTTCTAATAATGCATACATTGTTATCTCAAATTCTAGTTGGTATCTCCTATATATGTTCAAATCACATTATATTCAATCTCTATTTTTCTTCAAAATAACATTCTCGACTCCCATACATTCAAACTTATACACATCGGAAGCTTAATTTTGAACATTATCATATTGTACATTAAACAAATGCCTTGTGTCTTTCTCTGTCTCTTATACACATCTAGATGTGTATAAGAGACAGTGTCTAGAAGGATGTGCCTTGGTAAAAATATCAATAGTCTGATCATTTTTACATCTTCTGCTTCCAGACTATAAGTTTCACCTTATTTGCATCATCTCAACTCTTTAGGTCGTATTAAAATGTTAGTCTCTAGCAGTCAATTAGGATCAATACAAAATGACTATTGATTGTGTCTCTTGTCAACTTGTTAAGAATCATGCTTTGCCATTTCCTTTCAAGAATTCAAGAAGACGACTCACCTTTTGATTTAGTACGCTTAGACATCTGGGGACATTTTCCAACACCTACCATTAGGGAGGGTTCTAGATATTTTGCCATTTTTGTTGATGACTTCACTTGCTATAGTTGCTTGAATTTTTCTCATGAAAAATAAGTTAGATTTACCTAATATTTACTGTAATTTTGCTACTCGTTAAAACTCTATTTTCAAGATCTTCAAAATTCTCTAAATTGATAATATTGTGGAATACAAGGAAACTTCCTTCCATTTCCTTTGCTAATAGGGCACCATTTTTCATCTTTTTGTCCCGGTACTTGCTAACAAAATAGTTGTACTAAGTGTAAACACATCTAGATGTGTATAAGAGACAGTTCCTCCCCTCCACCACACAGCTTGTCCAAAGTATTTTTGGGGTGAAGTTGTTCTTATTGCCGTCACACTATCAATCGAGTCCCTTCCTCTACTACTTGTGTATAAGAGAATAGGAATTATGAGCGTTGATATGAGAGATCTCCAAACTATAAGAATCTAAAAGAATTTGATTGTGGTTATTAGATTGGAAAGGAAGAGAGTGAACATAGGGAAAACAGAAACTCGTGCGAGGGAAATAGGGTAGAGATTGAGGTAAGGGGTATGGTTTGAGCAAAAGAAAGGGAGATCAGGGTAAGGGGTCCCACCTAACGTGTTTCTCATCATGTTATCTCCTAGGAATACTAGATTTTCTCTACAATGTCCAAGTTTAATCTATTACGGTCTTTTTCACCAATCCTATTTACCTTCCCCGCACCCTTTTTTCTGAATATTTTCCTGTAACAAGTTTTCCTAACTCAGTTCGTGAGGTATCCACCTCTGATGGCCCATCTCGCCCTCCGAAGATTGAACCGGAGATTGATAAGAGACAGACCAAGTCCCCTCAAATGAGTTTCTCAAGAGCCTGCTTCCTTGTCGGTCTATTAGGGTAAAGGAACCTTTTCTTGTCTTCATGATCTTCATTGTTTCTCCACTTTTCTCTTCTTACATGCACCTGCATCCTATAGAGAAACTTGTTTTAATTATGTATGGCAACAAGCTATATCTGATAAGTTACAGGCTCTTGAAAAAACTCACACATGGGACTTGGTTGACCTTCATCTAAATAAATCTCTTGTCATCAAAGTGGGTTTACAAAACTAAAACCCACTCAATTGGTAGGGTATGTGACCGCTATAAAACTTGTCTTGTTGCCAAGGGTTTTACGTAGAAATATAGTATTGATTATGAGGAAACTTTTGCATCTGTTGCACGGCTAACCTCGATTAAAAGTTTACTTGCTATTGTTGCTATGCGACACCGAAGATCGAACCAGCCAAGTGCCTGGTTTAGATGTGTATAAGAGACAGCCTATAGACTTCTTCTTAGAGCTATGCAAGATCTTGGTATTCTTAATTCCTTCCTAGGTCTCTATGTATCTTCTAGATATGATGGTTATTATCTTATACATGCCAAGTAAGTATCTAATCTTCTTACTCATGTTGGGTTGATTAACAATAAGATTGCATCTACCTCTATTGAGGCCAAATACTCATCTTACTACTTATAATGGTAGATTTGTAGTTATCCAAACCTTTATCGTTTAACAAAAAAGGAAAATTGTGTTCATAAAGTTCGGATATTGCTTTTACTATTCATATTGTTTGTCAATTAATGGCTAGTCGCAGGAGTTCTCACTTGTAAGCGGTTCTTCGTATTCTACACTATATCTGGGGCACTTTGTATCACAGTTTTCTCTTTTGTTCTCGGTCTTCTCTTGTATTACATAATTATTCTGATGCTGATTAGGTATGGGATCCTATTAATAGGTGTTCCACCACAAGTTTCTATTTCTTTTTAGGTGATTCTATTATATCGTAATGCAGTAAGAATTAAGTGCAAACTGTTGTATCTTAATCTAGTACTGAAGCCGAATATCATGCTATTACTGATGCTACTCAAGAAATTATTTGGCTCTGTTGGTTATTTTCTTATATGGGTATGTACTTTCGGGGCGAAAATCAAAGTACTATCTAAATCTGCGACAATGATATTTTTCATGAGTGAACCAAGAACATTAAAATTTAAAAATTCTAGTAAAGAGAGTGAAGGCATATTTACAATGTTTATGTGATTAATATGCATCTCTATAGCTGTCTCTTATACACATCTAGATGTGTATAAGAGACAGACATTAGACATTGTGTGTTTAATTTACAATAATTTAACTACTGCATTGCGAAACCACCTAGACTTTGAAGGGATGTTAATATATGTAATATGGAAACAATATAATTAGTTTTTGTATGTATGTTAAGCGTATAATTAAGTCGTTAATCTTGGGATTTTGATTAGCAAGATATCCACAAGTTTCCTTATTTGTATAATTATCGAGTCTATATAATGGCTTGTCTTGTACCTTTACAAGCAAAGAGTTTATATATACGTTTCTTTATTATTTCTTTCATGGACCATATTAGTTCAATTATTGTAAAGTACACACAATAATGTTCAAAATTAGCTTCCAACCCTCTTCCCCTTAAAAAAAAAGTAATGTCCTTAATTGAAAGATGATAAATATTTGGGTAAAATATAATAAATAAATAAATCCTGTGCTATCCCAATATGAACTTTACCCTCTTATAGTTATTAAATATGCGTTTGAACCCTTTGCTTTAATTTTCTAATGCAAAATAGATGAAAGCCGTTAAAACTAACTAGTTTATACATGTGCTTATACTGCATTGGAGTTGTTTTAAAAAATAATTTAACATTTGAATTGACTTTTCTAATACAAAAGCAAGATGTGTATAAGAGACAGATATCCCACACAACTTTGTTTTAGCTCCCAACAAGCACCACTTCCACAACAACCAAACCAAACCACCATTCTGTTCCTTAGGGACCAGAGGGAGGGAAACAAGAAGTCGTGCATGGGAAATAGGGTGAAGATGGAGGTAGTGGAGACAAACATCTAGATGTGTATAAGAGACATGCACGACTTCTTGTTTCCCTCCCTTTGGTCCCTCCCACACCTTTCCAATCTTCTTTCTCTCTTTACCTTCATCTACCAACTAGATCTCTTTCTTATTTGTCTCCACTATAGCCATGTTCATCTTGCTAGGTCATGGCTACTTTAATCTTCAGAGTTGTGTTTTTAGTTGATTAATGGTAGAGATGGAACCGGATAAAGGGAAGAGAAGGAAGAAAGGGGCTTGGAGGGACGGCAGAGGTAGATTCGGGAAAGGAGGCGGGATGGATGGTTAGGGTGGGAAGGAAAGAGGGTCGATGGCAGCAGCTAGTGGGTGGTAGGGCTAGTTGCTGTGTGGTGGAGGGGAGGAAAAGGCTCTTCCATTTATACACAATTTAGAAAATAAGATTTTAATTTTTAATTAACCATGGAATTTTTTTTATCCATTTTTAATTTCAATGTGGCCCCAAAACTTGTCATACACTTTTATTAGTTAGGGGTATAAATGATATTTTACAAGTTGGTGTTAATTTTGATAGAATCCATACATTTTGCAAAAAGATTTGAAGCACAAGGGGTTAAACGTACATTATAACTATAGGGGTGAAATGCATATTCGAGACACCACAAGGGTTTTTTTTAATTTTTGCATTTTTCCTTAAATATTTTTGCTAAACTGTAGTTACATAAAAGTAATGGGGAAAAGGATAAAATTTTAATCTCTAATATTTATACACATCTAGATGTCCAAGTTGGTCCTTCATTTATCACCACTAGGGCAATCTAATTACTAATCTTTAAAGTAAGTAGACAATCTAAAATAATTTACAAAAAACTTAGAAAACGAAGAGAAAATTACTAAATTTAGTCCTTGAATCATTAGTAATGATTCTCTTTACACATTAAACTATTTAAAAGTTCTATCAAATCCCTAGAAGTTTAAATTTAGTTCTAACTAGTTCCTTTATGTCAAATCTAGGCATGTATAAGATCTGAGGTTCCCGAAAGTTTAGGTTAATCTTTATTTCCCCTATCCTCAAGCCTATGCCCCGGGCACTTCCAGCCACGACGAAACGAGTTTTTCAGCTACTTACAAGTAAACATTCAATTTGACCAAGAAAATGACAACGATGCCCTTCTAATAGTTTTGTCCGAACAAGTAACAGAAAGATATACCAAACTACAGACCAACTACCGATCTAAGAGACAGTACATCAAGATTATATATATTGTGATAACTTTTGATAATAAAAATGGCAATAAGATAACTATAAATTATTCCCATTTTAATTTTTAATTTTTTTTATTTGTTTTCTTATTTTACTAATTGTATAAGTTTTATATAGTTATTATTATTATTTTTTTGACTAAATTTTCCATTGAAATTAAAAAAAAAATTTCTTAACCCGTAATAAAAGAATAATAACTTCTTAATAATATATTAGAACACAAAATATGATTGAATAAAATGTGTAAAATATTAGTTTTATCAGTTTTTTATCAGTTAACTAATCAATAGTTAAGTATTTCTCTATAACATTAGATGTGTATAAGAGACAGTCACAACATTGTGTTATTTAACCATAGTAGACTTTCCAAATAAAAATATTCCTGAAAATTCCATTATCACATATTAATAACTTACAAAAAATTTCATTAAAAAAGATACACATCTAGATGTGTATAAGAGACAGATCTTAAGGATCAATCCTGTATAGGATCCCGATTCTTAAAACATTACCCTAATCCCCTTTAATTTACTATTTTTTCACAAATTTTCCAATTATAAAAATTTAATTATTGAAACAAATAAATTTCTGGAATGTATATTGAAAATTTTGTCACAATTGTGAAAAGAATAAAAACTTAAACATCAGAAAATCACTAGACTTTCACGAACAATTACAGAAAAAAACCCATTTGAAAAAATACCCAATTTTCTCAATTGTAATCCATGCATCAAAGATTCCTGTGTGTATGCCGGTTTAATGTACTGTGTGTCGCGATTGGAAAAATGAACAAAATAGTAAATTAAAGGGGATTAGGGTAATGTTTTATAGAATCGGGATCCTATACAGGATTGATTTAAGATTGTCAGGATCGGATAGTAAGATCCTACCAAAAGTGTCTAAAGTGATGAAATTAATAATTTGTAAGTTAATAAAACATAAAAATTATGATAAAAGTACTAACACATGTGAATTAAATATGAAAAGTATAATAATTTGATATATTTCAGAAATGTCTCTTATATTAGTCAGGATATAAAAGAAGCATTTCCATTAATAATATTCCAATTTATGAGTGTACATAGGTTTTGTACTAAAAAAACTTTAGCACACACATAGATATTTATATAGTTTTGGTAGATTTATACCATTGTGATAAAGTTCACATTTAAGACATTACCATTGGAACTGATTTAGAAACACTTTATCAAATGATTTAAGGGTTATTACATATTCTTTGCAAGATTGAATCTCTCATCCGGAAAGTGCTCAGCATGCTTCAGGATTTCAACTACTCCATTGTTCATATTTTGTTCATGAAATAAACTCTGTTGCGAACTTGTTAGCTAACTTACGTAGTTCAAATCAATATTGTCGTCAATTTATTTTTTGATTCTATTTTGCTTTCATGTCATATCAACCAGAAATTCATTTTTAGTCCTGTATTTATTCTTAACAAAAGTACTCGATTTTAATATATACTTTAATACTTTTAAATTTAAATTACTAAATATAAGAATTCAAAAGTTTAAAAACTAAACATACATAAAAAAGTTCAAGGATCCAATATAATCAATCAAATTAGAGTATTAATTACCAACGAATTAATTAATCAAATTTGATTCATTAATTATTACCAACTTTAACAAGCCTGCCTCAACCCACAAAATATTGTAGCAGGCTTGAACCTAGCCCGTAACAGGCTATAACACTGGCCCGAGCCTAGGTTTTCCAACCAATGGTTCGGTCATTGACCATGACTGACTCGCCAATCAACTATTCAAACTAATGAACTGGAGTGTGAATCAGCTCACGGGACCCTGACCATGGGTCAGCCCGTGGATCCGACCTAGCAGCCAACTATTAGGGCCCATGAGTAGATGTGTACATGCACCGTTGAGTAGTCTTTTTTCAGTTTTTAAGCACTTTAATGACCATTTTACTCCCTCGATAGCTATAAAATAGCTAATTTTTTAGGATAATATAGAACAAATTTTCTATAAATATCACACAATTTTCTCAACAAATCACACAACAATTTCTCTCTACTTTATCTTATTTCAGCTTCCTACTATCCAACTCTCCGTGTGCTATTAAAATTTCTTTTATACTACATAATCTAATATCTATATACTATTTAGAAATTTATATTTATTATAAATATTAAGTGGAGATTTGGAGGCTTATCCAAAATTTAAGTGGTGAAGATCTCAAGTCAGAGTTCAAGTATTCAACTCAAGTGTATAAATTAAAATTCAACATTTCAATTTCCAAGTTTGTTTTTTCATACTTTTGTAATTTATCTATTGACTTTATCAACCCTCTTATTTTTTCTTTATTATTGTGTTTTTAGTGTTCTTTTATTTAAAAATTTAGTAGCTGGTATCTTTAGTTTACATACCTCATTATACAACTTTATTTGTTTCCTTATTCAAAAATTTTTTTCATTAAAAGAAAATGGAAGGATCACAAGTACCCCACATCCTTGTACTAGATGGTCCTTAATTAAGTATTGATTTAGATGATATAAATAAGCAAAATGATATACCTAATGTATATCCTAGTAAACAACCACTACAACTAAAATGAAAAGTGTAGTTTGTGTATTTTTTGAAAAAGATGCAAGCAAATGAGATAGCTTGTTGTAAATTATGTGTTCTGGATATGCCATTTAAGCACAAAAAAGGGGAGGGATGGGCGGAACACTTAATGAGCACATTACTAAGAAACATAGTGAAGTTCATGAAAAATAAAAAATGGTTCAAACAAAAATTCGCACTACACAAATTATGGTAATGGGTAATTTTAAATATTCACATGAAAAAATAGAGAGGAAATGGTTAAATAAATAATTAGAAATGAATTACCTTTGTTATGAGTGAAAATTCTTTGAGTGAAAGTTCTAATTTATGTGTTGAACAATATATGCACAATGTTGTGAATAATTTAAAAAGATTTCTAGAAGTACTTTGAAAAGTGATATTAAGAGAATTTATAGGGAAAAAAAATATGAATTGATAGCTATTATTGTATTGACTAATTGTAACATTGCTTTTAGTTTCGATTCTTGAAAGCAATCACAAATAAAAATTATTTTTATATTACTGCATAACGGATAGATGTAGATTGGCATTTATAAAAATTAATTATTAGTTTTAAAAATTTTGAACACTCTCAAAATGCTGCCAAAATTTTAAGGTTGATTATTAATTATGCCCGTAAATATGGCTTGTATAGCAAAATTATATCCATTTCTTTTGATAATACTTCAAATAATACCGCAAGTGTGCATATATTAAAGATGCTTTAAACCTATTTTAGGTGGTGAATTATTTCATAATAGATGTGTATGTCATATACTTAATATTTGTGTTTAAAATAGTTTTAAAATAGTTGATGATATTATTACTCCAATTACAAAAATTGTTATTTGCTTTATACAGTCATCTATTTCACGTCAACAAAATTTCAAATGACTTTGTTTGTAAAATTGCATGAAATTTAAACATTTTCAAATAGATGTACCCAATAGATAGAATTCTACTTATCAAATGTTATCAAGTACTTTTGGTTATGAAAAATTACTTTCTGCATTTTATAATGAGTGTATTGGTTCAAATACTGAAGGCGAGAAGGATTTCAATCGATTTAAAAGAATGGTAGAAATTTTAAATTCATTTGAGTATGCTACAAACATTTTCGCCACAAATCAATATCATTTCACTTTTCTTGAAGAAATTTTATTAAATTCAAATAAATATGCATGAAACTTTCATTACAAAATTGCTCTTATTGACAATAAAAGTCAAAGTATGACAAACAGCATTGGAATGGAGGTAGCATGCTTTTTGATGATATGGTTGCCACAGGAAGAAAATTTTGACTAATATTTTGAAATATTCCATTGTTGTATTGTTTTGTTTGTATTGTTGATTCACGTAATAAACCTTTGAAGTTTAATGCTTTCATTGATTTTTTTTTTAAAATAATCATGGTATCAAATGTTTTATAAACAAAGAAACACTCGTTAAATCAACCGAAAAGACTTTTCATGAATTATATTCAATTTATAAAGATAACTCCACCCCACAACAATATGCATCTTCTAGTTCATCTACATCAGAATCACAATCTAATTTTCCTAACATAAATGTTAAAATACATTTTAATTCTCATCAACTACTCTTTACTTCAAAAAAATGAGAGTTGAAAATAGTAATGAAACTAACTCTTTTTAAATGATCCACTACTAACGAGAATTGAAGAAACCAATCTCGATTTTGATATTTTTTCTTGGTGATGAAATTATCAATGTGATATCTTATTATATCTCAAATTGGTCGTGATTTGCTAACCATTCTGATATCTACGATTGCATCGGAAAATGCTTTTAGTGCAAGTTGAAAAGTTTTAGACGAAAGAAGAGTTCGAATGGTACCTGCAATTGTGAAAATGTTGGTGTGCTTAAAGGATTGGTAAGACGCCGATGAAAGAAAACAAGGATTGATGACACAAGACTTTGAGGACGATAAAGGTAGTAGTTCAGCAAATTGTTATATAGTATACATAGAATTTTAATGTTTAATAATTATTTTTTTGGAGGTAATATTCTATGTTCCCCTCCATATATATGTAGTACTAGGGATGGCAATTTATTCAAGTTCTTAAATTAGTTTTATAAGTTGTAATTGTTTGGAGGTAAGGTAATTTAATGTCTCTTCCTTTGTACTTTTTGACAATATATATATATATATATATATATATATATATATTTGGAAACCGATTATGATAATCATGTTTTGATTATAATCATGTTTTGATGATGATCAAATCATACTAACGGCTTGCAAACAAGTGTGCAGAAGAACAAGGAGATTCGGACGATGAAGACTGTCCGATAGAAAGGAGCTAGGACACAAATGACTGTCCGAAATATAGAGTTTCGGTCGATGGTAATTTGCTGTCCTAGCTATACCAAAGCAGTTTTCGGGCATCTATAAATATCCCCAAGCCTGTAAATACAAAATAATAGGGAGTATAACTACTGCATTCAATACAAACACTTGTAAGAGTTATTTGGGAAGAAATAGGCTTAAATATTGTGGGTTGTATTGGTTTGAGTAGTGTAGTTCTCTTGGCTCAACTAGAGGGAATTAGTGTGACCAAGAGTAGACTAGTGAGTGATCTTCAAGTTTAAGAGTGGAGGGATAACAAGTGTACAAAAGTAAGATTGTATTGTAAAACCCTTTGGCTCAACTAGAGGGATTTAGTTGGTGCAAGGGTGAGCTTACTTTGTGTACAAAGGTTATTGCCTCACCTTCTTTGAAGAGGCACTACTAGTGGTTATACCAAGCATGAGAAACTTGGGAGTTTGGTTTGATACTTTCTATCTCAATCATCTTTATATTTGTTTTTTGAATTTCAATTATTGAATATCTTTTGTATTCATTTGTGCTTAAGTGTTTATTTGTTGCATGCAAAGTTTACATTTCTCATTAAGCACATTAAAAGGATTGTTTTTTAAAATAACCTAATTCACCCTCCCTCTTAGGTTGCTTTTTGGGCCAACCATTGGTATCAGAGCTTGGTCTCTTATATTGAGCTTAACTAACTTTTGAGAAAAGATCATGGCAACCAATAATGCATTATTTTTAGAGAGACATTTTATTACTAGACCTCCTATGTTTAATAGCATTAATTTTGTTTGTTGGAGGGAAAGAATGAATTTTTTTTTTTGAATTTATTGATATTGATTTGTGGTATATTATTTGTGAAGGTCCTTTAGAAGCTAATATTCTTGATGTAAATATTCATAGATTAAGGCCTAAGACTATATATGAATTAAATGCAAAAGATAAAGTAAATTTATCTTTAAATGCTAAAGTCATGAATATTTTGTATAATGCCTTGGATGCAGATGAATCTTCCAAAGTGACAGGTTGCAAATCAGCCAAGGAGATATGGGACAAATTAAAAGAATTCCATAATGGAAGGAAATGAAGATATTAGAGAGCAAAAGAAGTCATTTCTTGTGGCTAAATATGAATCCTTCAAAATGGAACCTCATGAGAACATTGACAAGATGTATTATAGGTTCAATGATATTGTAAAGGATTTGGAAGGTTTAAGTAAAGAATATTCCTTGGGTGAAAAGAATAGAAAGATTTTAAATGCTTTACCTAAGGAATGGGAACCTAAATCTATTGTCATAGAAGAGTCTAAAAATTTAAAATTTATGCCTATTGATTCATTGATCAATTCACTAACCTCATTTGAATTGAGGAATAAATGTCAAAGTACAATATGAGTTGGAAGCAAGGGCCAATAGAAGCATAGCATTAAAAGTTTTTCAAAATAATAGATGCTTCAAGTGTGGCCAAGAGAGACATTTTGCAAATGAAAGTCCATCCAAGAAGAAGAAAGGGTCAAGGAAGTCTCACTTCAATAACTAGAAATTATATGGGATGATTGCAATTCGGATATCAAGTATGAATCTTCAATATGAGGATTGTCAAATGAACATGGCTCTTGGCAAAATGAGGTATCCTCTATTATGATTCTTGTGATGATTCTTCTGATGATGATAATGATGATGTTGAATCATTTATTTTTAAAATGCATAAATGTTTGAAAGAATCATATGGTAGGAACAAAGAATTAAAAATTAAAATTAATGCTTTATTGAGTGCCAACTCAAAGCTTGTGCATGAAAATAATTTTTTGACAAAAGAAAATGATGTTTTGAAGAAAAAATTTGATGGAAAAACCAAGATCAAGGAAGAACAAGTTTCATTGAAGAAGAGAGCAGATGATCTTGATGTTCTTTTGAAAAAGAAAAAGGAAAATATTTTTGAAAAGAAACAACTAGAATTTTGCATATCAACAAAAATTTTGTCACCTATAGAAAGAATGATTTGTACTTTATTAAGTCTAAATTTTCTTTTTATGGCAACAAAAATATTGTATGCAATTATTGTTGTCAACATGAAGACATATAAAAAGGGATTGTTATGTTGAAAGAAATGAAAAGTTGGGAATAAATTCTATTTGGGTGCTTAAGCATGTTACTAACCCAATTGGATCCAAGAAAGTTTGTGTACCACAAGTTGTTTCTTAACTTTGTGTGTAGGTATGCTTGGAGAGCACCAAGGGATTCAAGATGGATTATCAATAGAGGGTGATCAAAGAATATGGGTAAAGATGACATGGAAACAAAATCATTTGATTTGGGTAGCAATTTTTTAATTAAGTCTCTACATGCAAAAGAAAGGGGGAGCATTTTTTTGTGTTCTATGGTTGTTCTATTTCAGGGAGACGTTAAACTTAGAGGGAGCCTAAAGTGTTTTTATGTTTGTTTTGATGATATCAAAAGGGGGGAGAAAATAATGGATAAAATTCTCTTGTCATGTACTTCATATTTTATGGTTATTTTTAGAATTGTCCAACTGATTTGTCATCATCAAAAGGGGGAGATTGTTGGACCCCGATTATGATAATCTCATGTTTTGATGATAACCAAATTATACTAACGACTTGTAAACAAGTGTTCAGCAGAACAAGGAGATTCGGACGATGAAGACCGTCCGAGAGAAAGGAGTTAGGACACAAACGACTATCCGAAAGACAAGTGATAGGACACAAATGACTGTTCGAAAGATAGAGTTTCAGACGATGGTAATCATCCAACACAAAATATTTGAAGCAGTTTCGGACGAAAAATAGCATCTGAATATTTCCAGAAGACATTGCATCGATCGGACGCAAGTTCGGATGCATGCTCGACATCCGAATGTATACCCTCGAGAGACGCATGTGTATAAGAGAGAGTTTAGCAACGGCCGTCCGAAAAGTCCAACAGCTAGTTCATTAGGACGCACACCCATTGCATTGGCCGTCCGAAAGATCTAATGGTTAGTTTTCCAGTAAATAGAAAATATCCATTAGAGAATTATTGAAGGCAGTTTTTGGGCATCTGTAAATACCCACAAATCTGTAAATGCAAAAGAACTGGAAAACTAATAGAGAGTAGAACTACTGCATTCAATACAAACACTTGTAAGAGTTATTTGGGAAGAAATAGGCCAAAATATTGTGGGTTGTATTGGTTTGAGTAGTGTAGTTCTCTTGGCTCAACTAGAGGGAATTAATGTGACCAAGAGTAGACTAGTGAGTGATCTTCAAGTTTAAGAGTGGAGGGATAACAAGTGTACAAAAGTGAGATTGTATTGTAAAATCCTTTGGCTCAACTAGAGGGATTTAGTTGGTGCAAGGGTGAGCCTACTTTGTGTACAAGAAGGTTATTGCCTCACCTTCTTTGAAGAGGCACTACTAGTGGTTATACTCCAAGATTGAGAAATTTGGGAGTTTGGTTTGATACTTTCTATCTCAATCATCTTTATATTTGTTTTTTGAGCTTCAATTATTGAATATCTTTTATGCTTAAGTGTTTATTTGTTGCATAAAGTTTGTATTTCGCATTAAGCACATTAAAAGGATTGTTTTTTAAAACAACCTAACCACCCCTCTTAGGTTGAATTTTTGGGCCAACATATATATATATATATATATATATATATATATATATATATATATATATAATAGAGGTCTATGCCAATTCTCCACCATTTCAACGTGATTTTTTTTCTTCTAATTATATACTTTTACTTTATGATTGATAAATAATAAGTTATAATAATAAGTAGTGACTTATACTAATTTTAAAGTTTATAAGTAATAACTTTGAATATTAAGTAAGAACTTAAATTTCGAATAATAAGTAATAGTTTGGACATTTACTAGTAACTAAGTTATAATTTAATGAATTATTAATGAATAATAAGTTAACAATTTTAAATAAATAATACTTTTAAGTTATTAGTTTTTAAGTAATAAATGCTAATTTTAAGCTTTTAGTTTTCAAATAATAATAAGAACTTCAATTTCGAATAATAAGTATTAGTTTGGATTTTGGGTTTCAGTTATTAACTACTTATTTTTATATAAAATATGATTTAGTTTTGTCACATATAAAATAGAAATTCATTGTAATGTAGTGTAGGTTAGACCGTGTGGCAAAGCCCACACGGTCTAACCCTGTCTCTTATACACATCTCTCTAATGTTCTTCAGTCGTGGGTCGAGTCCAGTTAGGCATTTCGCATTTCGGCTCACCTATCCGCTACCTATAGTCCGCCTCTAAGCTTAGACGCCATTTATGGGCCCAACCCTACGGGTTTTGGGCTTGACCAATGCACTTCCATCTCTAACTCCTATTCTCAATATCTTTCGCATTCGTATAATGAATTCAATCTATAGCGGAAGTTCTCAATTGGTGATGTTCAATTTCATATATTTTATTAGTGCATTTATACAAGAAAAACAACCTAACATCATTGGTCTATTAACTTACCTAAACTCGGGTAATTAAAATAATAACCTAACATCATTAGTCAATTTAGTTGAAATATTGTGGTTCTATGATGTAGTTAATAGTTGTTTATTGACATAAGTAGTACATATTATTCTAGTAATATTGTATTGACTGGGTGCAAAAAACAAAATTTTAACAGAAAAAGTATAAAAAATTTTATTGGATAATGTGAGTTTGGGCTAACCCGATTAAAAGCCAAAACCCGAATAATTTTGTGAGTTGAGTATAAGTTTCACCTTTGTAAGCTTGGTCTGGCCCGATTAATGCCCGAAACCCAAATAAATTTGTGAGCCGAGCTTGGGCTTTGCAAAACCCGACACAAGGCAAAGGTCTTATGCGTATCAAATGTTATATTTTTCATGGGCAAAATTAGTAACATACAAATTTTAAATGTTAAACAATACTATTTAAAACCTCTTATACCACCACTCTAAAATTGTCACCTACCATCACCACCTTTATTCTCTTCCCTCACTGCTTTTCCTCTGCCATTCCTATTCCAACAGCCCAAATCCTCTTCTTTTTTGGGACAATTTAGCATTCAAAATTATGTATTGTCAATTTTGTACTTAAATATTTTACATTTGATACCATGTGGAAAACATCCAAAGAGTATTTCTGATCAAAATATGCCTGTATTTATATCGAGGGACCAAAATGGTGCATCTTGAATTTGTGAGGGACTAACTGTATTATTTTAAATGTGAGGGACTAAAAAAGTATAAATGTGAAATGTGAGGGACTATTAAGGTCATTTTTCCGTTATACAAAGTAACAAAGTGAAAAAATCATTGATGTGTCATCAGATGCGAAAAAAAGGAACAAAAAATCTGGCTGAATATGTAAAATCAGGTGTTAGTGATTCAATATAATCTTACCACGCGGACAGTGGTTTTATCTGGAAATTTTTTTAAAAAATCAGAATTAATTATTAAATAAATGGATAACTCACAACTTTAAAATACATTGATAAAGTTTTCAGGTTAATACCTCAAGTGGGATTTTTGGCAATGGAGGAGATGCAGTGGCGAAGAGAAGGAAATGGGTCCGGGTTTTAGATGGAGGATTTATATGTGGCCGTCTAAATATATTGGGCGAGGAAATTGTAGAATATATTTGGTATTTATGATGGGCTTTCCGCTTCAAATTCATTTTAAAAGCCAACTAAGAATTCCATGTATAAATTTCCCCTGATAAATGTTTTCCTATCTAATAAACTGAAAGGAAAAAGAATAGATTTTTCATTTTTTATTATTTTTTTTTCAACTTTTGTACTACTGGTAACTAATAAGCAATTAAGGGCTTGTTTTCAATTGTATTTTAAAGTTGTGAGTAACACATTTGATTTGAAAACAATATAATTTTAATAATTTGTTGAAAAACTGCTTACATATTTTTTCTACCACTGTTTTTCAAGTTAGAGAAGACAAGAAATTATTTTAAAAAACAACTTTTTCTAATTTCAACATTTTTCAGTTATAAAAAACTACTTTTAACTTATCTTCCATCAAGAAGTCCTTGTTGGTCTGCATAATTGTTTACGGTTATCAAATCCAACATGACATGACATGAATACAATATGAAATTAATGGTTTAAATTTGAATTTTATTTGGATTCAATTGGAAACGAATCGACCTGTTTGTGGCACACAAATAAATAAAATAGTTAAATAGCGAAGCAAGTAGGGCAGAAGGATTGAGGATGGACACAGAGGACGCAACTAATGCAGAGACAGAAGAAGATGCCGCGGTGGTGGACATTATGGAGGAGACGGTGATTCTCCACGCTACAATTTCCATAGGTGGTTACAAAGGTAGAGGAGGAGAAGAAAGACGGTTGGGCTTTGTTAACATGATTGTTTTTGGGTTTATTAAAATCAATTTGGCTATTTGAAGAACATTAGTTTGGGGAATAAGGGTGATTTTCCCAATTCCCCTAGATGTGTTAGTGTGTGAAAGGTTGGATGTTTTAGAATGTGAGAAAGGTACTCTATAGTAGGGGTGTTCATGGATCGGGTACCCGGTCTAAGAGGTAATGTAAAAGTGTCTCTTATACACACTGATGTGTATAGAGACAGGGGTTGGAACTGTAGAGGGGGTACTCTTATAATCCCTTTCCTTCCTCTTCCCTCTTTCCTCGTTCCCAGTCGGTCGGGTATACACTCTTTACTAGTAACAAAACATAAAAATTTAAATAATAATAGTTAGGCAAGTTAATTTCACAATTAAGTCAGCAACAATTAAATCTAAGTTACAAAATACATTCCAATATTACATCCCTATAACAACAAATTAACAAGTAACAACAAGCCAATAGCAACAACAACTAAATCACAAAATACATTTCAACAGACGAGAGTGTAAGGAACGAGGAACGAGGAGCGAGGGAAGAGGAAGGAAAGGGATGATTGAGGAGGAAGGTGAAAGGGAAGACAAGGAACTGAAAAATAAGAGGTGAGAGATTGCTAATAACCCTAGTAAGTATTAACTTTTGATGAAAACTCTACACGGTCAATTTTATAGGTAAGATACCCAAATTCCGGGTGGGTACTCTATGGGTCACAAAAATGTGATCCGCTACCCGACCCTCACTTGAGTGACCCGACCCTCTACCTGACCCGCTTTCAGAATGCGGTTCGGGTACCCTTTTTTCGGTTCGGATCGGATCGGATCAGCGGGTCAGGATGAACAACCCTACTCTATAGCTAACAAAAAAGATTATTTTGGTTTTTTTATATTTAGGGTGTAGATTAATTTAGTCTCTTATAAATCACAACACGCTAATTGAATCCATCATCTTTCGACGGAAAAATTGATCAAATTAAAGGTAAGGTTAGTGATAATAATGTGGCCTTTAAACACAAATTATTAGAGTTTATAAGTTTGAAAATGATAAAATTTGTTTCATTAATTTATGTCATTGAAGATTGCTTGAAGACTATTTGCTACTGCTGTGTTTTTATAATGATGTTGAGTTCTTCGTTTTTTTTTTTTTTTTTTTTTGTGTGAAAGCACCCTATTAGTCCTTTACATTATGTATTTGTATTTATTTAGTCCCACACTTTTAAAATCATGATTTTAGTCCCACATAAATATAAAATGTTGTATTTTGGTTCTTAGACCAAATATCATGCACTTTTTTTTTTGTGTGAATTTGTCATGTGTTATTTATACGACATATTTTTTTTAGGGCAAATTCAGAAACTCGCCTTTAAAAGAAAATATCACGTGAACAACACGTAACTAATTCAAGCCAAAAAGTATTCAAGATTTGGTCTAGAAATCAAAATGCAACGTTTTAAATTTGTGAAGGATCAAAATCATAATTTAAAAAGTGAGAGACTAAATAAATACAAATGCATAATGTAAGAGACTAATAGAATTTGTGATATGAATAAACATGGCTAATTCAAGTGAAAAAATGCTCATGGTTTGGTCTAGGATCAAAATGCAACGTTTTATATTGGTGACAGACTAAATCATCATTTAAAAAATGAGGGACTCAATAAATACAAATTTACAATGTAACAGACTAATAGAATAATTATTAGAGTTTTTTAACAACATTTTTGTTTTGATCTCCAAACTAATTTTTAATTCTCATGCTGAAATAATGGATATAAACTACACATTTACTCAAAAAAAAAAAATGTCAGTAAAAATCAAATAATTATGTATGAAATATTCATTGCAAAATAAATAGTTCGAGAAAGAAAGGTCCACCAAATAAAATGGCATAGAAGAGAGAATGTTTTTAAACTCCATTCTTTAACTGAACAAATTGAGCTCCCAATTGTAGGGATGTTTAAAAAGATCTGATGAACCAAAAAGTCAGTGAACGATCTATTTCAAACCGTAAATGAAAGGTACCCTAATCGGTTATTTATGTTGGTTCAGATATTTAAGGAATCGATTTGGATCATCAGAAAATTTTTCTGAACATCCCTACAAATCGGTGTATATGTAGGGGTATCTTTGTAATTTTACAAATTAAGACTAATGTCAAGGGACTTTTGTGTAATTTTTTATTAATTTTAACACTCTATTTCTATCTACAAGGACATTTATGCAATTAGTAGTTGAAAAATTTTCTTTTATTGAAAAATTAATGAAGAAAATAAGTACAAAACTACCAATTCAGGTACTCGCCTGAATCAGGTTCTAGCGGGTAACCAATGGACCGAATACTTTCTTGAACCGATTTAACCAGTTCAGGTATTTCCATGAACCCAGTCTATAAACAGCCTTACCCAGTTCAATCAGTTTAACAAATCAAATTAAGTGGATTTTTATTTGAGTGATGATATTTACACACCCTCATTAGCTTCTTGCACACTCCTATCACAATTGTGATTAATATGATTTGTTAAACTGCTAAAGCAGAGACAACTTTCTTGAAACTCTCCTCCAGTCCGCTACAACAAAAAAAGCTATCATCGGTTCCAATACATTTTCCAACATGGTAATTCAGCACAAGTCTCCGTTTCATCTCAATCACTATCACCCTATATTAAATTATGGTTTTTTTTTTATTTATTTTCGTTACATAAATTAGATGTTTGACATAAAAATAAATTTATTATTAGGGCGATATTTTTGCATATAAAATGTTATGGGTTCTATACCAGTTTGTTAAAAAAGAAATAAAGAAATCAACATATAGATACTAGTTATAAAAGATTAAGTATTTGTTATAAGGCATTATAAAAAGAAAGACAAAATAGGGGTAAGGGGTGTTTTTCTCTAATGACACATTTACCAATAAAAGATTCAAGGGCATTATCAGTTATAAAAGATTTAGTTCATTGGTGTTTTTGCCAAATCAATTAAAAAGAATTATTGTGAAGTGTCTAAAGCTTAAAGGACATATCAGCATCATTATGGGCCTTTACATATTGATAAGGGTATATATATATATATATATATTTAACTTCTTGCACACTCATATTAATATTTATTACTATAAATATTCACTTAAAGGGGGTGTGAAGAGGTAGAAAAGGTGTATTAGAAGTTAATTATAATACTAAGGAAAATTATTTACAAAGTCCAAATTCAAAAAACGAAGTTCAATTTAAGTGATAAGATACTTTCCTTATGAGTTATTGGTTATGGGTTTAAGTCACTAGACGGTAGACGGAGATGTGTGTTTAAAAAAAAATACAAATTCAAGAACACTTTCTAAAACCACTATATGTGACAAAATTATATGTAAATCACTAACTCAATGATTTTAGATAGTAAGAAATCAATAGTTTTGTCACTTTATACAGATACACTGGTACTATTAAATGGTGAAAAGAGGGTGCAAGAAGATGAAAAGAGTGTGTTACTGTCATCAATTACTGATTATAAAATAATAATCTTCTACAAGTTGAAACAATAAATATTTATAAGAATTAGTTTATTTTTTCAATAAGTAAAATTACTCTAATTGAATATAATATAAATTAAAAATGATAATAGACAAAAATCATTAAAATTTTAACAAAGTAATTTGAAATTTTAAACTAATTAACTTGTTTGAAGGACGTAAATAAAACTATGAAAATACTATTACTACCATATATTAAATAAAAACACTATCCCGTACATTACACGAGTTAAGATGTAATGGTATGTTAAGTGGAAACTAAATCAATTCAGTCCTACTTAACATGGATTCGATGGGGAAAAAAAGGAATTAATTATGCTAAGGTGGAAAAACTGTTGCAGCGCCTGGAGAGAGCTGGATCATGATGTCGACATCGAGTTTCACGGCAACCCAGGCTTCAAACCCGTCCAGTAATAGTAAACGAATTTTTTATTGGATGGTTGGATGTCGCTTTGCAATATCAAGACAGGATGAATTACCTTCGGGTTCTGAATTGGTTCAATATTGTGGACAGTCCATCACAATGAGACAGAAAAATTCAGCGCCATGTACCATGTATTGGATAGAAGATGAAACTAGTGTGCTCTAGCCTCATCCCTATAAAGAATTGTGAAACTGAAATAGGATGTAAAATACTCCAATTAAATTGGCCATCAGCAGTAGATACAACCTTTTTTTTTTTTTTTTTTTGGCATTTCGTTTAGGGATATTCTGCCTGTGACTCCTGTCCTTGTAATTAGGTCTTTATAGGTTAACTATACAGAACTTACCATGCATTTTATTTACTTGTATTCATTTAATCTGATTATGTTTTTGAAACAGTAGATTTATTTACTCTATTATGTTTTTTCCTACTCTTTTTTTTTTTTATATATTTTTTAAATGATAACATAATGAATTATCCTAGTTACTTAATTATTTTTAGGGTTTAAGATTAGGTAAAAGAAAATTTTTAACTACTTTTGATATGTTCCTATTTGTTACATAGAAATAGTCCCTCAACGTCTAAAAGTATCTATTAGCACTATACATTTTAAATTTGGTATTAAATGATCTCTCCATATCAATTCAAGTATGATAATTTTTAATTAGGTAAAGACCCTAGTCGTCCCTCAATTTTGAGTAAAGGTCCCATTTCACCCCTCAAGTTAAAAAATATCCTATTTAGTCTCAAAAATTACAAATTAGATCCTATTACAACCCTAAACCAGATTCCGTCCAAATTACCACTAACAGACGTTAGTATGTGCGGCTCACATGCTAATGGCAAGGACATTTTGGGAAACACACTCTTTAAACCTACTTGGTCACCCACATGACATCACAAAAGGTTGTAGGTATTTGGGGTAAAAAAAAAAAAGGACAGTTTTTGGGTTAGGGTTAAGGAAAAGGATTATGGACGAAGACAAAGTCTTAGATGGTGAGGTTGAAGAGAGAAAAATCTGTACGAGCTATTGCTTGATTTGGACACAGAATGTGTGGGGGTTAATCTTGATGCTGCAGATGGTTTGGAAAAAGAGCTACTCATGTATAGTTAGAATTTGTCTCCACTCATATATTCTAATACCAAATTAGTTTAGGGTGGAAGAAAATTAAGGTTTAATGCAAAATTAGGCTTTTTTTTTTTAATATTTAGGGTTTGTGAAAAAAAGTAGGGTTAATGCAAAATGTGTAATTGTTGTGTGTGAACGAAATCTAGAGACTAGAAAATGTTATTATAAATTGGATTCTTTTTCATTTTCAATGTGTATGAAATACCTAATTTAAGTGGGAGTCCTTTGTTGAAAAATGTTTTTGGGTTAAATTTAAGTAGGAAAGCTGTGTTCTTTTTGTTCCTTTATATGTGCAGTATATGAAAAGATCATATTGTGATCTTATATACACTATTTGTTTAATCATCTTCTGTGGTCAACCAAGCTTACTGGTCCCCCCTATGTTTATTGACTTTTGGTTTGTTCTTGTGTGTAGGTGATGATTCAACCTTTATTTCCATCATACTGAATTATGGGGGTTGTTTTGTTAAATCATTAAAAGGTTGAATATGGAAGATAGAGGGGTTGACTTCTTCGATTTCATTGACCCTAGTATGTTAACAGTAGATGAATTGAAGGAAGTTGTTGGGAGAATTAAGTATCTAAAGCCTATTATGTAAGGGTGTTGAAAAGTCAGTCAAGTCAAACTATCGAGTCGAGTCAAGTCAAAAATTTTTTTGATTTAATTTGTTCGACTTTTCGCTCGACTTTGACTCAAAGTCAAATTAACTAAATGACTCATCGACTCAACTTTGACTTCAACTTTCAAGTCAAATTACCGGCCGATATCGATTTATAGAGTGATTAGTTAATGCCCTTGATTTACTGGTTGAACAAATCGTGTCAGACTTTGTCGATCAAAAATCGATCAAATAAGTCAAACAATTATATTTCTTTTGACATTTTAGTATATATTATAATAATATGCTAATTTGTGACCTAAAAATATATACTAATTTGTTTACATAATATTTTAGACATAATATTCTAATTCTTAATAATTACATATGTTAATAACTGATACTATTATTTTTTCGTAATATTTAAATATCTTTTCTTTGTATAAATTTTGGAGTTATCAATGGTTGTAATACTTCACATTATGTAGAATTTATGTACTCATGCATTAATATAAGTTAACAACTTATTAGTGTAAGACTTTTATTTCAATAACTAATTAAATAGATTATTAATTTCCTTTTAATGTATCTAGATACTAGAATTAAGTAATTATATATATTTTAATATTTATTGAAATATCCATATGTAATATATCTATACATACATGTTCTGATGTTCATATGTTAAGATTTGTATAGCTTATACTTGTAATAAAATATGTTTTACATAACGTCTAATTTATATACTTATTCTACATAACTTATTAATGTAACATTTTTACTATCAATAAGTATATTAAATACATTACTAACTTACTATTAGTATAGATGAAGTTAGATAATCATATATATATATATATATATATATATATATATATTTCAACAAAAAAGAAAAAACAGGTGATAACATTCAGTTCTGATTCCAGCTCAGCTGCTAGCATCAGCACTGATGAAGATTTCGCCCAATCAAATGAGGACGACTGCTACGGTATCGACCTCAGCAAAATTGAAGAATCTCAATTGTAATAGATAGGATTCTTATGTATTTACTGTTTAAAAAAAATATATATATATATACCGTTCACTGTACACTGTAGCGGCATAAATCACGGGAAAAGTTACTGTTCACAGGTCACTATTTGACACTGTAGCAACAGTAGTTTTCTTCTATAAATAGGATGTTTTCAGTCTTGTAAAGGGACCCGAAAATTTTCAAAAAAGAAAATCTTCTTCTCTCCCCTTCCTCTCCTCCCAGAGTACCACTAGGAGAGTGAAGGGTTGTACCAACACTTCACCAGAGGTATTCACCAACTGTAACTATTTAAAGTTTTAATAAATTTTGTTTTATTTACTTTCTTGTTTAACGGTTGGCTGAGCCACCTAATTATTTATTTAATTACTGCTTTTGTTTTATTTACTTTCTTGATCATATTTTTAATGGTTGGCTAAGTGGCAATTTCAGACTATAAATCTTGAATTGAAACCTTTTTAAAACTGGCAATTCTCTACTGGTTCAGTAGAAATTTCCTTCAATAGATCCAATAGTGCTAGATTTATTCCTCCTAGGCATTCTAGTGCTTCAACTAGTGATTTTCAGAACCCACAAAGTACTAGACACTCTGTTTCTTCTGTTAATACCCAAATCCATGAAATGAGACCTGAATCTAATTTTTCACAGGCCAGTTTGTTTTACTTCAAAACATTGGAATAATGCTCAAAAGAATTATTCCACTATCAAAAAAGAAATTTTAGCAATTGTTTTATGCATTTCAAAATTTCAATCTGATCTTCTTAATCAAAAGTTTTTGCTTCGTATTGATTGCAAAGCTGCCAAAGATGTTTTACAAAAAGATGTAAAAAATCTTGCTTCAAAACAAATTTTTGCCAGATGGCAAGCAATTTTATCAATTTTTGATTTTGACATTGAATTCATCAAAGGGACCAGATCAGTTCTAATTCTTTGCCGGATTACCTTACCAGAGAATTCCTCCAGGGCAGAGATGCCCAGAAAGAAAAAGAGTGATCCCTCACCACCAATATCCAAACCAGATGAAACCTCTTCATCTACTCAAAACCCTACACCCCTACAGGTCGTAGTACAAAAATCTTGGACAGAAATAGCCGAAGATAATCCACAGCTTGGAGAAGCTTTCAAACAATGGCTGCAATTTCAACAGGCCCTGTCCATTCCAGGACAAGCTCAGGTATTGCCCTCAAACATTTTGATGAGCTCACCCTTACCATCTTAAACACTCAACACGATGCCTTCTGCATTAAAAAGCACGGTACCTTACGTACCCAAACAAACTCCAGAATCTGGTCTGGAAATTTATCAGCAAATTCAATCAATCTGTTAATAGGGATAATTTTGCCTTGACAAATATTATGGCCTAAGAATCTGATCGAAGTTTGGCATAAACTAATCTTTGAACCAGAAATGACTAAACTATTTCTCTTTGTTACATCTTAAAAAGATATTGATATGTTTAGAATGTTGTTCTAGATTATCAGAATAAATAAGAACATCATCAATATAAACAATAATAAATTTGAGACAGGGATTGAAAATATCATTCATGATCTTTTGAAATTCAGAATGTGCATTTTTTAGGCCAAAAGGCATTACATTCCATTCATATTTGACCAAAAGGGACTGTGAATGCAGTTTTGTACCTGTCAGAAGGATGGATTTGGATTTGCCAAAATCCAGATTTTAAGTCAAATTTTGAAAAAATTGAAGATTGCATGCAATCTATGTCAAGTCTTATACACATCTAGATGTGTATAAGATACAGCATGTTAAAACTTTAAGTTAAGGGGTTTGTAATTGATGACTAAGCGAGGGACACCTCGTTCAATCTCGAAATTTTTGTTTACGTAAAATGCAGCACAGCTCCAAGGAGACTTGGAGGGACTAATAATCTTCTTGGAAAGAAGATCAACAATTTCTTTTTTGCAGAATTCTAAAAGCTCTTGATTCATTTGAATTGCACGAGCTCCAGTTCGAATGTCTTTTTCTGAAAATTCCTTTTCACAATTGTAGAGTTATCAAGATTGTAGATATTCAATATCCGTAGACAGCTGTCTATTATAACAAAGTTGAGATGTCAATAAGTTAATTATACAAATGCAAAAATGTATATTGAAAGTCTAACTTAATGTATACTGATACTACATTTTAGATGTGTATAAGAGACAACATAATTAGTACTGTCTCTTATACACATCTAGATGTGTATAAGAGAAAGGAATGAATTGATTTCTTCCTATACACATCTAATGTGTACCTTGAAAAGTAGTAGTATAAGGTATTAGATAAGCAATGAATGGAACACCAAGAATCACAGGAGTAGTGATATTCTTGGCAAGTAAAAAGGTATTGTAGGGGAAGCTACAATCAGAATATCTGACTTCTGCATCAGATAATTTAAATTTGACTTCCAAAGATTCACCATTAGCACTACTGATGCGTTCTTTGGTTTTTTGAAAATACTTTGCAGGAATTAATCCTTCATGAATGCAATTTAAATCTGCACCTGTATCAACTAATGCAGTAGCATCTATGAAAAGTTCATTATTAATGACCAAAGTAATTTGAATAAGAAATTTGAGAACAGTAACTCTGTTTAAAATATTTAAAAATTGTTCTTTTGATTTTTCAATAATCTGATTAGGTGGAATCACTTGTTCAGATAAAACTTGGTTAGGAGGAACTTGAGAGGTTGAAGGAGTTTCAACAAAATTTTCAAAAACTTGTTTTGAACATTGAGAAAGTTGAAGACAATGAATGACCATTTGGTCAATCTGCTTCTTATTAAATCACATTTTGAAAATCATTTGTTTCAAGAGTTTGTTTGTACCTTTGTAAATAAGAATGACGTAGTTCAGAATCAGGAAATTTCTCTTATCATATCAAGAATAAGATCATGTTCTCTAGTCAAAACATTGATTTGGGGAGTTTCAGAGGAAACTGAGGTTTTGCTGGAAGAAGAAGAGGAGGAATCTAAGTCATCATCTTCTAGGGCATCCAGTAGAGAATTGCCAGTTTAGATGTGTATAAGAGACAGACCTACTGGATTTAGAAGATTCAGTTGTCAATCAACTAAATAATCTTCTTATCCAGAGGTTGAGTTGGTGAATACCTCTGGTAGAAGGCAATATGTCCAGGTTTCTGTCTCTTGTAACAAACAACAGGATTAGAATAAATAAAGCAGGAATAAGGGTTTTGGTAGGAAAGTTAGATTTCCTAAATTTGTGTCTGGGTTTCCTATAAGGTTTATTATAGGAAGGTTTGGGAGATTTATGCTTAGGTTTTATTCTACGTTTGACTTTGTAAAGTTTCACAAGAAGGAAGACCAAATTGTTCACAGAAAGATCCTAAGTCTTTCTTACGTTGGTTTCTATCCTTGGCTAATTGCCTCATCATCTTGTCTTGTCGACAGACTTTCATGGCAACTTGTTGGATCATAGAATTGAGTTCACCATAGGAGATATTTTGGTAAGGCTTACCAATGTCATTGTGAACATCTCTCTATCATTTTGGGATAGATGCTCGTCCCACCAACCTTTAAGTTGTCCAGTAAATCCAGCAACTAAGATATGGGCTGTGAGTCAGGCAGTATCCGCTTTGTGCGATGGCTATTAACAGATCTGATTGAAGCTTGGTGCTGATATTATACTCTGACACACCATCTATGTTCCATTCATAGATATTGTTGGCATTGTAAGAGTTTTGAATCACATTGGGCTGTTCTTCTATCTTCTTCTCTCCCCCCAGAGTACCATTAGCAGAGTGTAGGTTGTACCAACACTTCACCAGAGGTATTCACCAACTGTAACTATTTAAAGTTTTATTCTTGGGATCAAGTATCCCTTCCTCAAAATTGGATACTGCCTGAGGCTTTGCCTCCAGTTCCTGCTAAGAATACCTTAGTTTCAAACATTAGGCAATTCTCTACTGGTTCAGTAGAAATTTCCTTCAATAGATCCAATAGTGCTAGATTTATTCCTCCTAGGCATTCTAGTGCTTCGAACTAGTGATTTTCAGAACCCACAAAGTGCTAGACACTCTGTTTCTTCTGTTAATACCCAAATCCATGGAATGAGACCTGAATCTAATTTTCCACAGGCCAGTTATACTGTCCAACAGGAAGATGATGATTTGGTTAATTCTCCAACTTACTCTAGTCTTAATCCTTCTGGACTTGACGCAGAGATTAATGTTTTAACTATCGAGTCAAATTTAACTATCGAGATTCTTAGGCCATAATATTTGTCAAGGCAAAATATATATATATATATATATATTCCTATATAGTTATAGGAATAATTTAACATGGGTTGGTGATTTAATAAGAATTTGCTATGTGAATTATTTTTGGTAAATGGTTATGAATTTGTAATTTGTAAATCATTTTTAATATCTATATATGATATATACACTAATACACATTCATATATTAAGATTTGTCGCTTACATATATACACCCACATACACACAAAGATATGTGTGTGTAAATTTGTACATATAATCTGATTTTAAAATTGTACATATAATATATTGTGAATTACATTTTGGTACATACACATTTTGTTTAAAAGACAGTGACTGTAGCAAGTGGTTACTTGGTTTTTATTACATCCGAAGGTTTTAAACACTTACAATCTTACGGATATTTTAAATAGATTTCCAAATCAAAGTTTTAAAAAGGTTTCAATTCCAGATTTACATCTTTTAAATGCCATTTCCAAATCAAAGAAGTTAAAAAAAGCTCAATAAGTCAAATTTAAACGACTTGACTTTAAATGATTTTGGGTTTATATGATTTGACTTTAATTTTGAGATTTTCAAGTCGCAAGTCGAAAGTCAAACAAGTCGAAAATTCGAATGCCAGTCGAATGAATAGCCCTACTATTAGGTTGTACTATTTAGTTCCTAGTTCAAATCTTGAAAATGTTGTGGCATAGAAGATGAGCAAGATGTGAAAGAAATGTTGAACCACTTACATGAAAAGAGGCTGCTGGAATTATATCTTATAGCAGCAAATGATGATTCTCCAAGCGAAAGAGAATGGACATCAAGTGATGAAGAAGAGCATGTCATTGGGGTTGGAACTTCAAAAGCAATGGAAATATGCAGCTAAATGTGTTGTAAAACATGATTATGATAGCTTTGAGAAGGGATCAATATATGATTCTGATTATTCGAACATTGATGACGATGAAAGATCCTATGAACAAACTGTAAACAAGGAAGTTGAAGCTGGGATGGGTAGTGGCAAGAATGTCAAAAACCATGTTGAAGTTGAAGACAAGTGTCAAGACAAACAAGGTGTTCAAGGTATAGACAAAGGAAAAGAAAAACAAGTTCTTGAGGGTACAGGCAAAGGTAAAGGAAAGCAAGTTCTGGAGTATACTGGCAAAGGTCAAGAGATGCAACTTCTGGAGAGTACTAGCAAAGATAAAAGGAAGCAAGTTTTGGAGGGTACTGGTAAAGGTAAAGGGAAGCAAGTTCTGGATGCAAGTGGCAAAAGTAAATAAAGGTTATTTTTGTAAAATGTTATTTTTGTATACTTGTTATTTTTGTAAGGAAAACATGTTGGTTGGATTAGGACTACTTTTACATAAAATGCAATGCTCTGGAATATATTATTTGTTACTGCAAAGTGATGCTTTTTGATGTTGTAATATCGGATGTTATTGGAAATTGTAATGTTTTGGCAATTATTTTGCTGTATAATGGTATATACTATTGTAAGTTATGTTATATATTAGATATTCCTTGTTGTAAGTTAAAATTTACTGTACAAAGGTAAGGGTTAGTAAAGTTAAGCTTTCACAGACAGAATAATTAACTGCATTAACAAAGACACTTCTTTCTATCAAATAAAGAATACAAAGCACACACAAAATGCCCAACTTACAAGATTTTCTATTGGCCAACTTGCAATCATTTTACACTTTTAAATTAAAAATTTGAAACTGATTAATCAAAATATGATTAATTAAACAGTCCGACTGAATTCCGAAATCGACATCGACTACGATAAATTGGAATCGAGTTTTGAATTTGAAATTAACTAATTTTCAAATTGAATTCGATATTTGACTCTGTCCTATACATAAGTGCTACTTTTTGGCAACAACATATGCATACAATTTCGAATTCAAGACATCTTAAAGAAAATTTTTAGTATTTGCCATTAGAGCAAGTTGAAAACTTGCAACATTATATCTAAAACAAAACCCAATAAGCAATAAAACTGTCTATAATTTCATACAATCAAATCTATATGTGTATAAATTAATACTATAATTTTACTTATAAACTACATATATTTTCACACAAATTATATTAGATATTAATTTACATGCGAACGAAAATGCGCGTGTATAATATAGTTTTGATTGTATGAAATTATAGACAGTTTTATTGCTTATTTACATTTGTTTTAAATCTTTTATACAAAAATTCAAAAACCTATCTAAAACAAAACCCAATAAGCTTAATCGGATTTTATTCTAAATTCAATTCGAAATTGAAATTGGTTAACAATTTTAGGACTATTTTTCAAATTTTGACTGATTAACCGATTAGTTTATGATCACCCCAAATATCCACAGTCTCAATTGTAAATATACTTGCAATTGTCCAAAAAAAAAAAATAAAGGAAAGAAAATGTACACCAATAATAGCCCTAAGAGGGAAAGGCAGCACAGAATTTTTTTTTCAGTAGTACCAAATTCTACCACTGGCTTGTGCGGCTTCCATTGGATTAACTAGGCTAAACAACTTAAAATGGTGGTGAAAAGAGGGAACCAGGACAAACACAAAGGCGAAGGATAAAATTCCTAACCATAAAAGATGTCAACCAGATTAAAAACATGAACAAGGAAAGAATTCCAAGCAAAAATACAAAATACAACCTATATCAAAATGCAACATCCCTAGCTATCTTTTTTAAGCAATTCGTAAGAATCATTTCTTTCCCCTCCAAAATTTCATTTCTTTCTCCTGTTAAAAGGCTGATAGTAAATATAAGATTGCCCTACTGGCAACGCCATCAAGCCATGAGAAACCTCCAAAAGTTTTTGCCTAGTCACTTGCATCAAACAAAACACCACATTTCAAGATGTATTAATAGCTTCTAAACTATACATTAATATAACCTATGACTTGATCTATTGCGACCTTAGTTTCTCTTATTCACTTGATAGATGGAAACCCAAAATTAATTGGATGCAGAATTCTTCACTTGTACAGTTATTGGCTAAATAACCCACCTAATACAAAAACCATTGGATCCGCTTGGTTTGCAAATTATGGACATTATTTCCCAAATAATATTTGATCAGCAAGATATGTTGGCTTCGTATGGACTGTATTATTTGAAGTATTATTTGGGAGTATTTTTTAAGGCATTATTTGTTTTATTTGGAAAGTAACAAAAAAGTAAGCAAGTGTTTGAATAGTAATGGTGCACATAATTTTTTCAATAAGCATTTAGATTCATTTTTTTGATAGTAAAAGTCAAAATGGGTACGCCAAAATCAAATGAAATTGTCAATATCGAAACATACGTATGCACATTCCAATTCGTGTTTGTACCAACATAATAAACACAAAAAATCACGTATAGACGTAGTTACCTTTCAATTGCATGACTCACACATGTTGATAAATTATGCAAGTGTATAAACATATTATATACGCGTGTTTTTAAACACAACTATAAATGTTTTTTTGACAATTTTGTACAATTTATTCTTAAATTATCCCTTATAAAATACCAATTAACCATATTGTATTTAATTGGGACAATTTACAATTGTACAAACTTTTGAGGTTAACTTATAAAGTAAAAAATCTTTTACCCTTCCCTCCACCACCTTAGCCTAAGCCCTTTGTCGGAATATGAGTAGGTTGAAGGAAGTGGTTGGAGGCGATCCAATTGGGGTCAGCCGATATGACAAGTATGGGTGACAATTTCGGACACGACACAAAATTAATAGATTTAAATATTAATTCGGTAGTTACTAACCGGTTGACTCGTTAATAACCCGAAGTTAAACAGGTCGTATCATGTCAACCCACGGGTTGACCCAGTAACCCGTTACCTTATCGGATAACTCGACACGACTCGTTTAACCCGTTAATATATCGGGTAACCCGAATGACTCGTTAATTAATTGGGACATTTATGAAAATTTGATACAATAATACATCATTTATTGGCATACGTGTCATTCAGATCAACGGGTTAATTGTGGGTTATCGTGTCATCCAGGTAAACTTTTGTATTAGTATAAAAAGTTTAACGAGTTAATGGGTCATATCGAGTTAACCCATTAATGAACATGTTATGATACGACATGACACGATATGAAACGAATGTTTAATAAGTCATATTCGGGTTGAAGTTTTATGACACGAACTCGATAAGGACCCAACATGACCCATTGACATCCCTAATGTCAAGAATGGTCTAGAGGAGGAAGGTGGCGAGAGGAGGGGAAAGAGATGTAGATCTAGTTGTTGAGAGGGGTTGGAGAAGAGGGAGAGAGGCAGGGATGGTATGGCAGGGCAAGGGGAAGAAGGATGGACAGGAAACGGTGTGAGATGGAGCAGGGAGAGGGTTGGCGGGGAGGGTGCAGTAATCAAGAGAGGGGTGGTAGAACAGGGAAAGGGTGGCAGGAGAAAGGTTGGTAGGAGAGATGGCAGAGGGTATAGATGTAGTCGAGTAGAAGGAGTGGTGGAAGGGGTTCCAGGAGGGAATGGTGGAGCAGGAGGAGAGGACTTGAGGAAATGGCAGTTGTAGAGGTAAAAGTGGATATGAAAATTTTCTTTTTAATTTTTGGACTTTTTTATTTGTTTTTGCAACTTTTATTTTTTATCATAAGAATAGTGAAATAATTTTTTAAACTATGTAAATAATAAATAAAAAATTTAGGGAAAAAAGTAAAGAGTTGACCAAAATTTATTTAAGTTCACCAAATATCTTTTTCAACTACTGTGGTAAAAAAAATGAATAGTAAAATAAAAAGTAAGCCAAATAATGGCCAAAAAAATCGTCCACATAAGCTTGTTGTTTGGTTTGGATGTTTATTTCTTAATTAATATTTCATACTATTCATGTTTTGTCGTAATCATTATTTACACTATTTATTATTTGCCTTATTTATTATTAGCATCCTCCAATTTATTTACTAATTAATTCTTTTAGTTTATCAAATTAAGCAGTTTGAAATTTTTTGCAAATAATGTTTCGCTTAAAATTATTTGTGCACGACATTGATAAAATTAACTACAAAATAATTCAATGTCAAAGTTGAAATAGTTGTGTAAATGAATGGTACAAACAAAATACATAAAAGCTAAAAATAAATCAAGGTACCATGTCAGGCACTAAGCAGTTAACACCATAGTTTGTAGAATGGATATTTTAGTTAGGATTGATTTGTGTCCGTTAGAATCGGATCTTAGCATCGGATCGTAGAATCATAAGATCTTATTAAAAATATTTAAAATAACAAAATAAATTATTTTTAACTGCTAATAAATAACAAAGACATTATAAAATTTATATAATTTATGATTAAGTATGAAAATATATCTTTTTGACCTATTTCATGACATGTATAAGAACATGTCAATAATGAAGATGAAAATATTCAAGTGAATAATAGCATTTTAGAATGAGTAAGTTAGGAGATAGAAAAACAAATAAAATTAAGAGTTAATTACATTTATCTCTCTTTGAGGTTTGACCAAATTACCAAATAAACTCCGAAATTTGGTGAAACTACAAATACCCCCTCATTTGACTAAACGTTTAACAACAAAACCCCCACCATTTAGAATGGTTAAAAATATGGCTGATGTCAGCACTAAATAATATGATTAACCAAAAATGCCCTTAGGGACTTCAATAATATTTTTAACTTGCAAAATTACTTCTTTCCTACCAAAAATTATGAACCTAATCCTACCCCCTCCACCTATTCTCCACCCACTCTCCTCAAACGCTGGTCGTTGCAACCCCCCCACTCCCCTAGAAGGGACCCACCATGCTGCAAACTTTCCCTTTCCCTCATCTTCAAGCATTTCCAAACCCAAATTAGCATTAGAAAAAGTTTTCTCACCAAAATTACAAACAAACACCGAAATTCATTAATGGTACTGAATATTTTATGTCTTGGACACGGAACACAATCAATTTCAAGTTAGGTAAGCAAAAAGATTTCATTTTTGGTTGCGGGATTTTGAGATTTGGTGTAGATTGTCGCTAGGGTGAAACTTCTTGTGTCACCTGATTCCATTGATATTCTCTACCCTAACTATCGTACTTGGAGAGCTCGTATTGATTAGGTTGCGGCTGTTATCAGATCAGATGTCATACTGTCTCTAAATGGTGAATCTTTGCACATATACCAGTGAATAAAGTGTATACAAGTCAATTCTTTTTTCAATTTGAATAAAGAATCAATGTTAAGCAATTAAGGTCTATTAATGCCAGCAAAGAACGGTTCTAAATCCATCCATGTCAACAAGCAAAGCAGTAGTAATCTGGATCCAATTGATCCCCACAATCCTTGAATGAGTTAATTCATCCATTCACATTTTATTTCATAAGTTCTTTCATGAAATGGATGGATTTGTCAACAAGCAACGGCTCCAAGTCAATCCATTGCCACTGTAGAAGCCCCTATCCCATCCCTTGACCAATGGCATCAATCTCATCCATGAAAGATTATACTAGGCACACATCACCGTTGCCTCTTGGAATAAATTTCTTACCTTTGAAGGCCCAACACTGATAAACATCTCCAGAAAACTGAAACAGACAGAAATTACACTCGAGATTCACTGTAGCCGGAGCGGTGAATTCTGGAGTGGGAGGAGTTAGGGTTGTTGTGGGTAGGGACTGATAAGACACAAGGGCAATTGAGTCTTTTGACGAGGTCTATGAACAGGAGTTAAAGAAAATGGGTATTTGTAGTTTAGCCGAACCTCAGGGTTTGTTTGGTAATTTAGTCAGACCTCAAGGGGGTAAATGTAATTAATTCTAAAATTAAAGAACATAATTGTTAACAACATTAAACTCGGAGAAGATCTCAAAGAACTTCACAACTTTAAATTTGTCTTAAAAGATTAAAAAATTAATTAGACTATTCATCACTCTGTTCAAAAAAAAAAAAAAAAAAAAAAAAACAACCAATAATCCCTAAGGTCTGTCTCTTATACCATTTCTAGAAACTGTCTCTTATACACATCTAGATGTGTAATAGACTAATATATCACTTTTATAAGAAATTTATTTGATAAATTTCTTAATCACATTCTCTAATGATATTTAAATTTCAATTTTTTTTTCATTTTATTTCTATCACATCTTAAAAAATATTCTAGTATTAAAAAACTTTCTTAAATATGGGTAAAAAGAGATAACCAAAGGTTGAGTTCAACCGAATCATAGTTTTGTTAATTTTACATCATATCATATTATATTCATCAATTTGAAAGGATAAAATATCAACTGACTTTTATGAAGATAGAATTGGAAAATTACCATTTTCCTAAGAAAATTCTGCAATCCTGACAAGTAACGAGGTTTGGATTTTGGACAAGGAATTTGGTGGTTGGTCTAATATAAATGGGCCACACAATAAATTTAACCCTTTTAGAATGTGAAATAAACAAAGCCCAAATGGTTAGACGGCTCGAAAAGCTTGTTTTCTTAGGATTGTAGGATCGGATAGGATCATACAATCCTATGATCCTAACACATGTTCTTACAATCCTACCCGATCCCGTAATGATTTCGATTCTAGGAATGATCCTAATTGTTTTGGCATCCTAAGATCGTAGGATTATACAATTCTAGCATCCAAAATCACAATTTTAATAACCATGGTTAACACATTATTAGGTTTGAAATTCTGAAAAGTCCAACTTCCAAAATTCATCATTTAGACTGAATAAATGAGGTGTTTATGGCTATTAATTGAAAATTTAAAGATCAGATCTCTGATCATTTGCCATGGTCAGATTTTAACATTCGAATAGCTGACAGAACTACCGAACACATGACAAAAATACGTGGTAGAATTCAAGAAGTCTAGTTTGAAACATATAACTAGTTTGGCATTCCATTCTAGTTCAAAATAATAATAAATTAAAAAAAAACTAATTTAAAAAAACTTCTTAAAATGCTAGTATAAAAAATAATATGTAGCGATTTAATTAACTAGTTGTGGAATGATAATAAAGTGCAATTTAAGTAGTAAGATGCTTTACTTATGATTTATCAGTTACTTCAAAAAATATTTATTCATAATTTGCAATACAAATGGTTATTTCAAAGTGTATTTCGTATTTAACCAATGTATATCTTATCACAAAATAGAGCATTATTAAGAAACCATTTACAAAATTTGACCAGAGTCATTTTACCCTCATTTTAGAGTCACAAAACTAAGATGCGAGTCACATTTTGGTTTTGTGACTCTCAAATGAGCGTCACTGTATACAAATGAACAAAACTGTTTGACTTGCAAATGAAAGTCATATTATCATTTGTGACTTGAAATTATTTGTTTTTATGACTTTTAGCGTCAAAATCTATGTAAATTACAAAAGGTCGGTAATTTTTGTAGTGTTTCTTGTCTAAATCCTTCATGTTAAAAAAATAGATTATACACAAATAATTCGGACTTAACGTTCTTTACAACAAATTTTCTGGTTTTTGGTCGGATTGGGAATCCAATCGATCGGCAATCTTTGGCCGGAAAGCATGGTGTCTGAGAGTAACTAGGACTTTCTCTAGTGTTGGAATATTTCACCCAAATGAGAGGTGTAGAATTGTCTTGCAATTATTTGGCCAGGGCGTGGAAATGATACCTTGAAATTGGACCATATACAATTGGAGTGCCTAAATATTATCTAAATATAAGGGTATGAATAAACACATTGTTTTCAAACTCGGACCAAATTGGGCGATTCGACCGGTCGAACTGCGAACCCAAAGAAACTCTGATCTGATCCAGGTATATACCCGTTGGTTAATAAAAACCAAAAGAAACCGGATAAAACCGATAAACCAGTATAAACTCGGTTTAACCGGCACTAAATCCATGTTTTGATTTTTAACCTTAAAAAAAGAAAAAGAAAGGTCAAAAGTCTAAATCTAGTCCACCGTCTGGCCCACTAGTCCAACACAATCTTCTCATTCTCAAAACTCAAACCCTCTCAAGCTCAAGCTCAAATCCAAGCTGCTACTCTCAATTTAATCCAGTATCCTCCACAACTGCACCATCTCCACGCCGTTCTTCTCCATCCTGTTCAGATCCGTGCTCTTTCTTCTTGGCTGCTCATTATAGCTCACCATACCAGTAAGTTTATATTCTTCCTATTTTGATTTTTTTATTATTTCATGAAATTTTCCTGCATGTTTTTACTTTTTATTTTGGAACTATTATTATCTCTATTTTTTTCTCTAGTTTTCCATTTTTTTTTTCAGTAAGAAAAATCCTTTGTATTTTTTTCGTTTATATTGACCGTGAAGAGCCTTAGGAAGTTGAAAAGTATGCTATTAAATGGATCTATAGGCTTTTTATTTGATATTTATAAAAATTAGAGATTTTTGAAATATGTCATGATTTGATATTTATATGAAAAATTAAGAAAAAGTAGAGAAAATAAAATTGAAATCCAACTAGTAAAGTGCTTATTTTCTACACTCTAAAAACTATTGTTCAATAATACTGTTTGTTATATGCAATTCTTATGGTTTGATGATAATTATATCTACTTAATAAAATTTATTTTCAGGATAATGGATGCTGGTACTGGCAGTAGCTCTCATTCTTCACCTTTGGGAGCATCTAGCAACACTGAATCTACAAGTTTAAGTGAAAACCATAGGCAAAAAAAAAAAAAAAAAGATATAGCATGGAAGTACGTTAGTGAAGGGGTCAATGAATAAGGAAGAAAATTTTTGATATGTGAATTTTGTCACAGAAAATTTGCAAGTGGTGGCATTAATCCTATGAAGCAACACTTAGTAGGAGAAAAGGGTAGTGTTGCTTCATGCACAAAGGTTGCTTCGGAAGTGAGACATGCATTTTAGGAAGTTTGAAGGAGACTGCATAAAAAGCTAAAGAAAATAGAGGAGATTTCAAGGAAGAAAATCCATTTGGTCGTTAATGAATAAATATGATGGTGATGAAGTTCAAGAAATTCCTCATCTTCAAGTTAAAGGAGTTTCATTCAATGAGGTAGAGACATTAGTTGGTAAAGGAAAAAGAAAAGCCATCACAGGTATAAACGCTTACTTTAAAGGTAGATGTGACAGTTCACAATCCACTATAAAGGCATGTATGCAAAGTAAAGAAAAATGGTATAATACAGACATGTCTATTGCTCTTTGGTTTTATGATGTTTGCATTTCTATAAATGCAGTTAATTCTCCATTTTATCAAAATGCTATTGATCATATAGTAGCAATGGAACATGGGTGCTATATACAATCCCTTTGTTGCGAGATGCTAAAAAAGAAGTACAATTAGTAATTAATTCATTACGAAGTAATTGGATTGAAACTAGATGCGCCATAATGGTTGGAAAGATAATAGACAAAGGCAATTGATAAGCATTTCTTGGTTTATTGTAGCAAGGGTATATCTTTCATTAAATCAGTAGATGCATCAGATATTGAAACAAATTCACAAAATTTGTGTAATCTATTTGCTGAAATTGTTGAAATTATTGGTCCAAAGAATGTGGTGCATATAGTTACTGATAACGCTAGTAACTATAAGGCTGCTGGGGGTCTACTTACTGAAAAATATCCTACTATTTGTTGGTCTCCATGTGCTGCTCATTGTATCAACTTGATTTTGAAAGATATTGGTGAAATGCATGATGTGAAAGCACTTGCGACTCTTGCTTCAACTGTGACTGTATTTGTGTATAATCATATGTTTACCTTGAATTGGTTGAGAAAAAGCTAAGGGTGGAAGGAGATTATTCGTTAAGGGGAAACTAGATTTGCAATGACTTTCATAGAATTAAAAAGTTTGCACGAACACAAAGATATTTTGCAAGCTTTAGTCACTGGTAGAGATTAAAAAAAATGCTTAAAAATGAATAAAGGATAAGAAACCAAGAAAATTATTTTGGATGAGAAATTTTGGAATAATTGTTTGATTATAGTGAGAATCATGAGTCCTCTAATTCGGTTGTTGCGTGTCTGTGACACTAATGAAAAGCCTTCTATGGCTTACGTTTATGAAGATATGCAAAAAGTAATTGAAGGCATAAGAAAATTTTTTAAGAACAAAGACCGATTGTGCAAGCCTTATATTGACAGTATTAATACCTGGTGGGATAAAATGTTGCACAAAAGTCTTTATAGTGCATTTTATTTCTTGAATCCTGCTTTTCAATTTGACCCTACATATGTCGGAATTGGAGAGATTACAAATGGTTTATTAGATTACATTGAAAAACATGTGGATTGGTGTGAGCAATCAAAGTTTATACAAGAAATTGCAATGTTCCGAGATACTGTCATATTTAGAGTATTTGGCACGAATGTGTATCTGTCTCTTAGTAGGACTAACCGACTAGGTAATAAATATTTTTTTATCATTTAGAATTTATGACAAGATAGCTTTTTAATAATTGATATTATATATCTAATTTTTAGTATAATTTTATTGTGATAGAGAATTAGTGGAAGTTGTTTAGTTGTGATGCTCCAAATTTGCAAAGACATGCAATTAGGCTTTTAAGACAAACATTTCTTCTTCTGGCTGTGAGTGTCTTTGAATGCATTCACACTAAGAAAAGGAATGGATTGGAGCATCAAAGGCTTAATGATCTTGTGCATGTGCATTACAATTTGTGTTTACAACACAGGTACATTTAAATGACCGTATGCATTTTATTATCTGTTTAAATAATTTAGTAGATTAATAACTTATCTATATTTTGTAGGACCAATCATTAAAAGAGATCTTATCATTCTATTGATGATGAGTCGATTAATATACTAGAATTTTGGGTGTTGGAAGAAGAACCAAACACGAAGCTTGATTATGATGAGTTAGATGCAAAACTTGAAGAACTTCCTGTGAATGATGCTGTTGATTGTTCCAATTCTCACAACGTAGCTAGAGGTTTGAATTGAAATGATATTTTTCTAAGTTTTAATTGGAAGTCGTAATATTATAGTATATACTATTTTTCATTAATATCTGTATTATGGTTTTTATTGTTTGATGCTGGGGATGATGAAAAAATTGGAGAAGATGTAGATTTGGGGTTATTTCAATGTAGAAGTTTTCGTCTTATTGATGAAGATGATGAATGGATGAATTGAGATGGTGATGAAGTGATGAGATGATATACATTTTCAAACTTTAATCTTTGTTTGGTGTTAGTTGTGTTAGTGTAGACACCTATTTTTGTCTCTTAAATTGAAAATTTTCCTTTTAATTTGTCTCTCAATTTTCTTTTAATTTTTTCTTTTTAAATGTCTTTTTAACCTGCTCTTTGATTTTCTTTTAATTTACCCTTTAATTCCTTCTTAATTTATGTTATGATGTTTAATTATGCGTTTTCTGCTTTTTAAATACTAAGAATGAGTTCTAATATTATTGAATTTTTAGATTTTTTTTTAAAAAAATTAATTAAAATTAATTAATTAATTATTTATTATTAATTAATTAATTGGTTTAAAATTTATTTAAAAAAGTTCAGCGAGTGAACAAGATCGAGCGTCGCTCACGCTACAACAACAATTGCCTGTCTCTTAGACACTCTGCGTTTTTCACCCATTTTTCACCAAAAATTTTAGATGGCCATACTCCCCACATGACAAGGAATGGTCTTTGACCATTTTTACACTCAATCCAATTCATTAAAAGCACAAAAAATCAGTCTAAAGTAGGGGAAAAAAATTTTCTGCAGAGAATTTTCTTAAGCCAAAAAAAAATCTGCCAAATAACCAATTTTGAGCCAAAATTCCATACGATCGGAGATGAATTAGACTAAACTCAAAGAAGAAAAATTGTAGAGCATTCCTGGGTCTAAAACTTCTCTTTGTAAATATTAAGAAAAATCGTCCATTTGTAGGATCAAAAACGTGGTAGAAAAAGGCTGTTGGTCCAGAGGATTTGGCAGAAAAATTTCTAAGTCTGAAAATTTTTCCAGACAACCAAATTTGAGCGAAGATTTCAAGTGATGGAGGAGGAACTGGAGTAAACTCAAAGAATAAAAGTTGTAGATGGTTCCTGGGGCTACAACTTTTATTTTCAAACCCGAATCAAAATCGTTAATCTCGTGGGTCAAAAGCGTGGTGGAAGAAGGCTGGTAGCCCACAAAAATCTGCACAAAAAAGAAAGGTTAGAAAAATTGTATTTCCATTTTACTCCTCTAAATTTCAGTTTTTTTCATTTTGGCCCAAGAATATTTTCTTAAATTATATTTAGGCCCTTCTGATAGGGCCCACTTTGGTGCCACGTCATCGATGACGTGGCACCGCCTGATTTTGCCACGTCATCGACGACGTGGCATTTCAAAAAAAAAATCCAAATTTTCAAAAAAATTTTATTTGCGTTTTGGCCTTCCAGATTTCAGACTTCTGCATTTTTAACCCTCAAATAATTTTTTAGAATTATATTTAGGCAGTCCTTAAGGAATTTTCTTTAATATTACTGTTTTTTTCTCTTCAAATTTCTTCCAAATTACATGTTTTATGTCAATAACCAGCCATTTTACTTTGATTTTTGTTGAGCATTTTAATACGTTTTAATTACCCTTTGATTGTGAAATTATTGTTTTACCCTATGAGTATTAAATTGCAAATAGACTTTGATCTTGGCACATATTTTTGATTGTCTTAAAAGCCTAATTGACAGACTCTATTTTAATGTTTGTTGGTCTCAATATAATATTTATGCCTTATCTTACTTGTTAAATTATGTGAATTTACTCTTTTGCCCTCAAATTTTGGATTAGTTGCACAACTAGATGTTAAGTATTTGAATCAAATTCAATTTAGCCCAGGACTTAATAATTGTATCAATAATATAAAATTGGGCTAGAAATAAACTCCGGCATGCATGATAAATGACTATTTTGCCCCTTGGGAGTTAAAGGGCACTACAAGCTCAATGTGTGCGACTTTTAAATTGGACCCGGCTATATCTACCTCAATGTTAATATTTACCATTTATTTTTGTTTCTTCATTAACATGTACATATTTTATTACTTTTAAACTATCTCAAAGCACACGCATGCTACAAAGCCGGCAATAATGAATACTAAAATTGAAAAGGGAAACGCGATAAAATCACGCAACCGGTCCAACGCCGGGTAAAGTGGGTGCCGAGAGAAATTCAAATCCATCCCAAACCTTCCCATTTTACAACAGGATTCCCGAACTCATTTTCTTGAGTTACGTGGACCAGGAGTCAATCTAAACTAGAGTTTATTTTCTTGATAATGTTTAAACAAAGATGAAAAAATCTACTGCAACAACCTGTAGCTGTCTCTCCCATCGGCTGGCATCATGGTCGGTAGGCGCGCGGTAAAGGGGGGCGCGACAGTTAGATTAAAAATATGCCACTGTAATCTGTTGTAATATTTTGTTTTATTGTATTCTTTCTTTTATGTGGGAATTTAGACAATCTTTGACAGGATATTTTTGAATTTGGATGTCCTTATTTCAATTTAAATAGGTTGGTTTTGAAGTTGGACAAGGTGTGATGTTATATTAAGTGGTTTCTTTTTGGAGATTTTTAATTATTTTGTATAGGTTTTATTTTTTGATTGAGAATTTGAAGAGTGCTTTGTGAATAAGCACTAGATGCTCAAAAGAATATTGTTACTTTTAATTTTTCTGGATCTTATATAAATGCATTTTAAGCCATGGTAACAAAGTTAATTTAAAAATAAAAAATAAAAAAAGAAGAGACCTGTTTGACCCAGCTGGGTCAACCGGTTCTACCGGTTAACCCGTGACCTGACTCAAGCCACCAAGTAAATGTCCGGTCTGGGTTTAAAAATATTGAATAAACATAAACAAGTCGAATGCTTTAGTATTCAAATTTGTTTAATTATTTTAATGAACTTAAATGTTTTTTCAAGTTTGACTTGCTTATATTTTGAGTTGAACTTGAATGATCTTTTATCGAGACGAAATTAAATCAAGATTGAGTAGTTTGAAATTTTGACATGTAAATTAATTTAAAATTTTTAACTTATCAAATTGAATTCGAACCGAATATAAAAAATTAACAAAAGTAAATTATGTTCAAAGTTGGCTTAGATATTGACAAACCAAACTTGAACGATCTCTTACCAAGTCAAGTTTGATTCGAATATCGAGTAATTTAAATTTATTTACAACCCTACCTAAACAACATGTTATTGGGTCTCTAATTCTAATTCTATGGGCGTAATATATTCCATGGAATCGAAGGAAATTTGAAGTATGAATTTTCAAATTTTCTTCTCTCTTTATTGTCGTGGTGATTTTTCAGTTTGAAGACATTTCTTGATTACCTTATTTAATTAGGGTTTAGGATATATTTTTGTAACATGGGTAGTCGGGGACAATTAGACATATTGCTGGAAGTGAAACGAATTTTGACATGTCAATTTTGTAATTTTCACTACAATTTGGATTATGTGATAGAACCATAACTTTTTTTTGTTTGTCCTTGTATGTGATGGATAATTTCCAGTGCGGATAGGCCTATAGTTGTTGAAATCTGTTTAGTGAAGATTAACGTGATTTCATTTGGGGAAAAAAAAAATCACCTCTCCCTCCTATCATCTACAAACTCAAATATATTGCCGATAGGTTATAAAAAATCGTCTTATTATCTAGCCCCTTTATTTATATTTATCCTTCTTTCATAAGTACAGCACCTAGTCCAACACTACATGCATTATTCTCAATCACAAAGGGTTTATAAGAGTCCTAAGGCTTGACACGAGCAAGTGTCATAGCTGTCTTAAGTTGTTGGAAAGCCTTGTCAGCTTGTTCATTCCACAAAAAAGCATCCTTCTTAAGCAACTTAGTTAAAGGCTTTCTCAACAAACCATACCCATGTATGAACCTTTTGAAATATCCTGTGAGGTCCAAGAAGCCTGTAAGAGCTTTAATTGACTCTGGAATTGGCCAAGACAACATGCATTCCACTTTAGAAGAGTCTAACCCCTTGTGCTAAGATTATATGCCCAAGATAATCAATAAAAGTTTTGGCAAAGGAACACTTGGAAAGTTTGGCATAAAGCTAGTGGTTTTTTAAGATAGTCAAAACAGTTTCAAGATGCCGAAGGTGAGCTTCAAGAGTGGGGTTGTATACAAGGATATCATCGAAAAATACAAGCACAAACATTCTCAAATAATGTTGAAAGATCTTGTTCATCAATGATTGGAATTTGGTAGGTGCATTAGCTAAACCAAAGGGCATAACAGGAAACTCATAATGGTCTTGATGAGTTTGGAAAGCAGTCTTATGTATATCATTGACTTTTACCTTGATTTGATGATAACTTGATCTAAGGGCTGTCTTGGAATAGTATTTGGAACCATACAATTTAGCTATGAGTTTTTCTATATTAGGTATAGGATATCTTTCTTTAATAGTAATATCATTGAGGTGCCTATAGTCTACATAAAATCTCCAAGACCCCATCCTTCTTTTTAACAATGAGTACTGGGAAAGCAAATGGACTGGTGCTATGTTGAATAATTCCAGTTTGCAGCATTTCAGCAACCTGGTTTTCTATTTTAGTTTTCTAGGAATGAGTATACCTATAAGGTCTCAATTTGAAGGGTTGTGATCAGGTTTGAGTGGGATTTGGAGATCACAAAATCTTTCAAGGGGTAAGGAAGAGAGCATGGAGAAAACTTGAGCATATTGTTGCAACAATTCAGCAATTAAGGTAGACATATCATCCTATTTTGAATTAAGGCTTACCTAAAGCAAGGAGGTCTCTCTGGCTTTTTCTGTTAAGAATTTCCTCTTAGAGTTTCTGTCTCTGATCAATTTAACGTGGGATCCTCCCACATTTCCATTCAGAGTAATTTCTCCTCCTTCTTTGATCATCTTAATTTCCAGATGTTGAAAATCAATCGTGAATGTACTGAATTGACACATCCAGTCCTCCCCATCATATCCTACCTGCCTAATTCCATGATTTTGAGGTTATATTGAAAAGAGTATTCCTAAATCTACCATTATACCTTCGGACATGCAGTTGTGGTGGTTACCAAGCTTCCATTAGCTGTTGCTGCAAAGAATGGTTTATTATCCTAATACATTAATTTGGGGTAAATTACACAAAACCTCCTTGTGCTTTGGCTAATGTTTAAGTTACTATCCTATGATTTGTTAACCTACATTTTACCGCCTGTAGTTTGGGTTTTTTTTTGTAAAGTGAACAGAAAATAGAAAATGTCATATAAATGAATGTAAAGTCAAAAATGCCCCTTCTCCATCTTCACATCTGCAACCCTCTCCATATACTTTCTATCGTTCATTCCCTTCCTCTATCTACCACAACTTTATCATCACCCCTTCTTTTCTACCCCAACCACCTCTCCGCCACTGCCACCATCCACTTTCCTACCATCACCCCTACACCTACCTCTTCTCCCTTCTCCTCTACCCCCATTCTTCCTCTCTATCATCCCTTTCCACTCTGCTCTAATCTCGTCTCCTACCAGTGCCCTCTACCATCTTCCCATCATTCCCTTCCCATCTGTATCCAATCCTTCTCCTTTATTGTCACCATTCTTCTTACCCCGTCACCCCTCCCTATTTGCACACTTCATCGCTACTGCCCTCATTCTTTCTTCTCCCGTCACCTCATATTTTTTCTCCACTTTTGTGAAATTGGTGGCTTATTTTGAGGAATTGGTTGCTGCTTTGTAGAAGGAAGTGTAATTTAGTGGAATTGGTGGCTAAGTTAATAAAAGAGAAGGAAATTTGGTGGCTGATTTTTGTTTTTTTTTTTGTAAGTATTGATGGCTAATTTGGTGGAAAAGAGGGATAATTTATGGCATATTTGGTGGTTAATTTAGTAGATTTGGTGGCTGATTTGGTGGCCAGTTTGGTGTTGATTTTGGAAGGAAAAGGAAGGGTAAAGTGGAAGTAGTGAGAAAGGCAAAGGTGAGGGTTACAGGTAGGATAAAGGAACAGAGGGAAGGAAGGAGAGGGTTTTGGTGGGTTGCTTGTGTTGAATTCCAATATTACCCCTCATTGGATATTCTAAATGGCCAAAATAATCCTTTAAGTCAAATTTTATGAGTCTTTGACTATTAAATTAATAGAAAAACTAACGATTGCAATTTAAACCCAAACCACAAACTGGTAACATGTAGGTTAGCAAATTATTGGGTAGTAAGTTAAACATTAGCCAAAGCACAGGGCGTTCATTGTAATTTACCCTTTAATTTGAGTTGATACACTATTCTATGATGTATGAAGCTATTCGTGCTTCCAGTATCTACCAGAATTAAAACCTTCTATTCTTACATAAGCCTTCCTTACAATGTGATGGTCTTCTTTTTGATAGTTGAGGAAAGCATATGTAATGAAACTTCCACCTACTTTCCAGGATTGCTAGTGACCTTATCTTGCTCCCCTATAGCATCTTGAAATTCCATGTCTTCATATTCCTTAGCCACCAAGAAATTGAGATTTCTCATCTGGCATTGATATCCCAATCCAAATTTCTCACCGCATTTGAAACACAACCCATGGTTTCTTCTATACTATATCTCGTGTGCAGAAATTTTTCTGTACGAGTGATTTCCTCTTTTGACCTTGATATCAACCAGATTATCCCTCTGTCCTGAAGCAGATGCTTAAGTTCTGTTCTGGAGATTGCTTCCTTCTCCAAAATTTCTTGGGGTTTGTTTACTTGTTCTGGCATAAAAAGGCAATGAATGTTCTTGCAATTTCAAGGTCAAAAGATGTGTACTAAGAGAAAGGTGTTCTTATACACATCTAGATCATTCGTTTGATTTCATCTGATCCCAGCTGATGAAACTAGAAACAAAGTACTCCTCAGATAGTTTAGGATTCTTGATCAACATCAAAGTTTTAAATTCTTTAACTTCTTCTGATATTCAGTTACAAAACCTTTTTGCATCAATTTGTTAAATTCTTCAACTTCATCCCTGATTCCCCTTTCACCAAACCTCCTTTCAAACAATTCAAAAAAAATTTCCCAAGACACTTTCCCTTGTTCCAACTTAATACCCTGAAACTAAATAGCAACCATCCTTTCAAGATACATTTCTATGATTTCCATCTTCTGGCCCTCTTCAATCTGGTAGACTAGAAAATATTTCTCACATCTTCTCAACCATTCCTTGGGATTTTCTCCTTTAAAGGAAGATAGGTCTACCTTAGGGAAATTAGATAGTGTAACTTACTGTCTTTATCCTTTGAGATGTGAAAAAGATTCTCCTTCTAGTAGTGGTCTTTGGGACATTCTAGTAGTAGGTAAGATAGAGGTTTTAATTCCCACCATCACTAACCTTTCTGTTTTCCTTCGATATCATCTTGAACAGTGCGTTGAATTTCTTGTCAAAACTTGCCATGAAAGAATCCATTTTCTTTGTGTTTGCCTCACTGTTTGCCTTGAATTCCTGCAATTGAACCTGCATTGATTCCATAAACTCTTGTATCTTGATGTCCTATTTCTTGATTTGTTCTTCTTGCATCTTGGATCCAGTATTTTGACCATGAATCTCCAGAATCGTTTGCTCTAATTACCAATTTGTCAGGTTCTTGAAGAGAACTTACTTCAAAAAAGATGGAAAGAAAATTAAGTAGGAATGGGTAGAACGAAATGGAAGAGAAATGCAAAAAAAGATAAAGAAAAAGAAGAAAATGTAAGCAGTTAATGAGACCGCGAAAGAGAATCTTTATTCATTATTCATTCCGTACATTTTCTCCCTTCATTTCCCTCTATATGTCAACCATTACTAACAGAATCAGTTAGTAACAGTTGCCAGCTTTGCAAACCAACTCTCTACTATTTACTTCCTTATTACAAACCAAACGACCTTGTATCACTCACAAAAGTACACAATAATATGGAAATTTTGAAACAAAAAAAGTGTTAAAAACAATGTAGTTTGAATAGTTAAACAAAACGACATAATTTAGGGTCAAAGCAAGTTAAATCTATATATTGTTTTGTTTTGTTTTCTTTTTTCATTCTCTAATCTTTCTTCTTAAGCTAGCAGTTATGTCAGACATGGTTGGCAGTAGCCGGTGGCACCAATTGCAGTGTAGTAAGCACAAGTAAGTAAATTTTTCCGATTATATTTTGGATAAAATTTATACCACCAACTTTCAGCCATATACTAGGCCTTGATTGGAGGTTTGTAACCTAAACCACCAATTGCGGAGTAAAAATTAACATGAAACTACACGAGGTGGAAAGAAATCCGATTAGCCATGTAAATTCTTGTCTTATCATTCTTGTGTATTCTCGTTTTCTCATTCAATATTAAAAAAAAATTGGTTTCAATTGATTTTATATTCTCCGAATTTGGATCCTCTATATTTAGTTTTTCTCTATTTATTATCCATTAACCTGTATCAGAATAATTGTAACTTAATGGATAATAATAGAAACATACTATTAATTTTATCTCATTGAGTAGATCATCATAGAAAATCAGTTCATTCAAAAAATTTCACTATTGAATTATATATCACATTTAGATAGTACACAAATTTTCAAATTTTGATGAAATATAAAGTAGGTTGATCAAACAATAAAACATCATTATTTTTTTCTATTTTTTGCAAGGTATTTATATAGAACATGATTTAAATTATGAACGAATTTAATTTTGAAAAATAATTTTTAAAATTTATTTTATTCTCCATTTACCCCTCAATGGATAGCATCATTATCCTCTTCAATGTAATCCATCAAAGATTTTTGTGTATACTGGTTTGTGTTTTATTTGTTATTATTGACAAATGAACAAAATAGTAAAGAGGGTTTAGGACAAAATAGTAAAGAGGGTAAGAGGAAGAAATGTCTTTTTGATTTTTGTTGTTTAGTCCTTCAAATTTTGTTCAACCCCAAGTAAGCCTTGCCAGTCTTTTAAACTTTTCAGTTTTTAGCCCTAAACTTACTTTTCTTTTAATATACAACTAGCTTTAAATCCTATGCTATGCACAGGAGATAATATATATAACTAATGGAATGGGATATGTTAATAAAAATGATGATGATATCAAAATTTTAATGATTACGTAAATAAAAATAAACAAAAATGAACAATAATATTAATAAGTTATATAACCGCAATAACTTAAAAGCAAAAGAAACACTAAATTTAATGAACTAATAATTGAGTCCATTACTTGGTTTTTATTTATTATTTAGATCAAAATATATTTGATAATTACAAAGATATAACAAACCTTTTGAATACCAAAAAATTTATCTAGTTTTTTGTGTGTGATAAACTATATTTTCTGGATAGTAATAACTTGACCGAAGACTATTGACTGTGATTTGTGAACTCGAAGGGCTTTTCATTTCTTCACCTCCGTATTGCAGTTCAATCGCAAGGATTGATTCTCTGAGATTCCATTCTTGAACTCCTTCTTTTATTTACAAAAATAATAATAAATTAAGAATCCAATTTATAATTTTAGAATTTTTTCTACAATCTAAGCCTAGAATTTCGAAATTTTCATTCTAGAGTTACAATCCACAAATGCACTTACATTCCATTTTGGTCTAAGGTGAAAAGGAAGTATTACATTGCTTCATCAACAATTACTGCCATTGTTTAGCCTTCTTTCTTTTAATTTTCTATTTCAAAATTTTTTGAAAGCATTAAAAAAAAGGTTGTCAAACACTATTTCAAAAAATTCTACATTCCCATTAATACTATAATAGTTGCTAAACATTCCTTCCTTTGCATGGAAAAATAAATTATTGAAATATTATGATTAAAAAACTATCACGCCTTGCACCCACATATATCGACACGTGACACGCACCCTTAAAGGTACAAGGCACTAGAAAATGAAATATAAGAAAAATATCTTCATAAAATTAGTAAACAATCCATAACAATTAATCATTAGTCAACTTCTATATGCGGCTAAGTAAATATAGATTAAACCATCCAATGGTCCTAAGTCAACACAAATGAAAACCAAAATATCCTAATATTTCTTTTCAAATTCTTACTCAACTAATAATACTAACTTTCTCTGAAAGTAGGAAGTCTTACTATCGGCATGCACCAACTCCTCATATACATGATCATTCTCGTACCATCTCTAATTCTACTAAAATATTATAATTGGATGAGCGATAGGTCACTCAACAAGTAGCTAACACTACCTTTGATAGACCAAACAAGTTACATATATATTTTTTACAAAATTTCATCACACAATCATACATAAGTATTTCATAAAGTTATATTATAAATCAAAGAAAAAATCTTATTTTCCATAGCAGAAAAATTTTCTTTTCCAAAAGTGTTTTCGAAAATCATGCTTACGTATATTTAGAGAACGAAGTGGCATTATATCAAGGATTTACAAAATAGCTTGCACATAGATCAAAAATACAAAATCGAAATTGGAATCATAACTCAGAATCTAAAGTTCAAAAGTAAAGTCAGAATCAAAATTCATAATCAGAGTTCAGAAATTCGGAATTAGATAGTTAGAATCAAATTCATAATCAGAGTTCAAAGTTCATATCATGGTTCATTGTAGGCTCATAAAATAAACACACTATCATCGATTCATTAAGTACTTAGCCTAGTGTTAAGAGACCCCATTAAAAAAGGTAGCTACGGATCTCGCAAAAACCTTAGGTAGAGTTCGGAGTTTGGAGGTCAGAAGTTATCTTATCCAGTAGTTTAGAAATAGTGCACAACTATGGTTCCTACTAACTATTTATGATCATTTTAAGAGATTTGGTCCATTATTAATTACCTAGCAAATAATCCAAACACACACAAACATGCAATGTAATTATACAAAGTTTAAAATATAATGCCACTTATATATATTCATAAGTGTCAATTGGTAAAATAATTCAAATATCCATATAAGGTCCAAGTTTAATAAACAAATTATCACATTGTCAAAAGTAATATTTTAGACAAAATATTTTTCGAAAATACAAAGGGACAGTAACCACTTACCTCGAAGTAGCAAAAAAATATAGAAAAGAACCAGACTAATTTCCTATACAAAATTGTCAAACATTACTTAAATTTAATTTTAAAACAATCGTCGATAAAAAAATTATTCAGGTTTCAAAAGTATTTAATCATGATTATATTATAACAAAATATAGATTTTCTTCAAATATGTTTAAAGGTATAATATTCAAAATATAATTATTAGTACTAATACTAAAAAAAACTTATTTAGTTATTACAAAAAATAGTCCTACAATAACTTTTAAATTATTTATATCAAAACTATTTAAATCTTCAAACCATACTCTATATCAAAGCACCTAAGCGACTTGTTATGCAATTAACCGAAGCCATTTAAACTTCCTACACTTCTTGTTACTCAACTATAATCATCTCCCTCTCCTGGTTTTATTTTTTTTTTCTCTTCCCTAGTCAACTTATCTTCTCTTCCTACTTTCTTGTCTTTTTTTTTTATTCTTCCTTATTTCTCCAGGCAACAACACATGCCACCACTACTCACAACCACCACTAGAAACCAACCGCCATTAGCAGCAACAAAAACAGCCAACACAGTTTTTTTTTTTTTTCAAAAAATCCTAATTTCAACTTATACAAAAATAATTTCTAAAATAAATAAATAAATTCTTATATTTTGAAACAATAAAACTTCTAAAAAAATGTAACTGTAGAAGAGAAAACTAGTCAATCAAATAATAATAATTAACAGAAAACATAATTTTAGGCATGATATTCTATATACAAATAACATAAATAATGAAACAGAATTATTGAAAAACATAGGTTGTATAGTTATACCGTATCCACTATATGACGAGCTTCTATTGTGCACAAAAACTCTCTCTCCAGAGTTCCCAAAATATCGGCCAAATAAATAATAACTATAGCTCTATGAATTCCCCTATTTATATAAATTTTAACTTTCAAAAGTTTCCAAATTTTAACCCCTATAAGTTAGCTAATTTTTCCTTGAATCCTATTATTATTGGGTTACTTAAATTGGTTGAAATTTTAGTTTAAAATTATATACAAAAATTATCAAATAATTATGATTTGTACTTAAAATAAAAATTATTTTTAGACACAAAGTTGGTCCATATTAAATAACACAAGACGAATAGGAAAACCTAAATTGATAAGAATTAAGTCTTCTCATGTGAACATACCACACAACAAATTTTTATCCAACAATGACAAGTAGTTCAAATCCGAATAAAATTCATAATATATTAGATATTATCAAATACTAATATTAGTAATTCTTTGTTTTAAAAATTAACGGAGTCTACAAAAGCAGCACTATCAAAAAAAAAAATAGAGAATGATGTATTCTTTTCCAAAGTTAGAAGATATGTGCCTTTTATTTTTAAACTGTGTTTTTCCTTGCTGAAGGTTAATTTTTTGCTTTATTGAAGGGTATAGAATTTAATGTGCAAAACTTGTCGCAGAAGTCTACAATATTGAAAATATATTAGTTAAGTAAATTAGTAAGTAGTACCATAAAATCAAATTGTAATAAAAAAATGCAAAAAATTAATGAAAAAGAAACTTTAAATCTCAACAAAAAATTTGTCTTAACTACACTTTTAATAGCGTGAATAGGATTCAAAACTTTGATCCTCAGGTCTTCATCTAGCAAAACTCTTGAGTAAGAATTTTCAAAATACAAACTGATTTTCATTACTATTAAACCCCAAATTTTCTATAAAATTGACATGATAATGATTTGCATAATTTGTATCATTTAGTTGGAACTTTAGAGTCAACTTCAATTTCAATCTTCCAATAGTTTACCCTCCTATTTAGTTTCACCATATTAAGCAGGCCCAAACTTAATTTTCTCCTGCATTGGTATTCCCCCAAGTACTATTGCAAAATCGCATATGTCGTTGATCATCTCTTTGTAGTTCTAGCACATCAAATCTCGTATGATACTAATATTTTTCCCTCATAATATCCGACAGACCACAAATAGACTTCCCTCTCTCTATAGTCTGTTTTTCATTTTCTGAAACAACTAGATGCATAAGTTCAAATGTGTGATTAGTATTAATAGTAAAACATAAAAAGAAATTACGAAGTACTAATAGAGAATGACTGTAGAATCGGAAAGATGATATTAGATGATAAGATTCATAGCCCTAAAAGTTTACGACAAAACTTTATGCAAAGTTAATTGGAGTTAAATATGAATGGAATCAAATCTGACAGTTCTTACACAAATTCGCATAAAATAAATCCATAGTGGATAGGGAATTCAATGCCGCATTTAGCAAATTGTTAAAAAAATAATGACAATGTACCAATAATCATATGAAATTTGCAATTTACTAACTCTAAACTCTAAAGTGCTTTCATTTTATACAAAATTGACAAGGTAGAGACTTTGCCTACGAACAAAATTTTATTATATGAAATGTTGCCCATGGTTGTTTTTACAACTAAAATAGGTAATTGAATAAAATGAGTAGGATTTATATAAGCATTGTAGTAGAGAATATAATAAGGTTAGTTTGTTATTTTTGAAACTTTTGAAAAAGATATAGAATAATTATTCAAAGAGGTAAATACTAACTAAGTAGGTAAAATTTAAATTCAATTATTTAGACTACATATTAATAATATCACACCAATCTACTTTTAAATGTGATAAGATTTTAAATTGCACCAACATAAAGCTTGGTTGAAACGAATGGGAATCAAGAATCAGATTGATTCTCATTCAAATTGCTTGGATAATGGGTATCGTATTCGAAATTTTGAAATAAATTCTAAAAATTTTGCAACTTCCATTCTCAAATAAATTGAGAGGTTTTGCCCATTCTCAAATCTAATTCCATGTTATGAAAAAAATTAATTCTCTTCTCCGCACCACCCTTCCTTTCCCTCTTCAAAATTTCTATACTCTGGCAACACTCACTCTCTTGTCCTTCCACCACCATTAGCAAACCCAATCTCCATCTCTTCTCGATCACCATAGCAACCCTCTCTCCATCTCTTCCTCTCTTTCATCTTTTTCCCAAGTTAATAGCAAAGAAATTGAAAAAAGAAAACCATCAAGATTTGCTTCTCTGTGTATAAGAGACAGAGTTCAGACTGTGTTCTTCGTGTTATGGGTTGTTTTTAGTGTTTTGGAGGTTGGGAAGTGATTGGGGTTGATTTTTAACAACTTTCCGCTTTTAAGATTTAGTTAGTTTTGGTGGCCCTATGAATATGTCCCATAATGATGTTTTAGGAGTGTTTTAAGGTTATTTGGATGTGAGACTTGAAACCAAGAATTGATTTCACTTCATTTTGTAATTATGTGTATAAGAGACAGTCTGAAAGGTATCCCAATCTCTCCTCACTTTTCCCTAAGTGTTTTGAACCATGTAAATTTTGACCAAAGATGTATCTCTTTTAGTCATTCTTTACCATATTTCTCTGTTTTAGGTTATTTATATGTCATTATAACATATCTTCCACTTGTATGTTTAACGCTTTAAATATGTTTTATTACCAAGTTTTATTATTATATATGTACTATTTTATGTTAATCAAATATGAAAGCAATTTTGGTTTTTTTCCGAGGTATATAATTTTGGATGTATTTGGAAATGTTTGATCCTAACAATCTAAATATCAATTAATATTTTTTGAGTCATACCTTCGAGCCTAAAAGATACTCATGAAGCATGATTTGTACGCTATAGCCTATGGAGAAAACTATGTTTTGAAATGATTGGAAATAGACTATGTTTTGATGATTGGAATTCTTGATGATTTTGTGCATAAAATGTTATTATCTTTATGTTTTCTTTTATTGAAATGCTTCCCTTTGGCGACTTATAATAAGATATAAGCAACTTTCCTCTTTTGTTTGGAGAGGGTAGTGAGATAATTTACTTTGTTTTTGTTGTCATCTTTTGTACTAAGAAGGAATTTTGTAATTCTTTTGTGGAAATATTTAGTTTTATGTAAGAAAAATTATTGTTGAGTGCTGGTGAACGGTGGTGGTGTGTGTGTTGGCGAGTGGTGGTGGTGGTGGTGGGTACCCGTGAACTAGGGTAGTGGTGGTCAAGGTGGGAGAAGAAGGTTATAAAAAAATAAATAATAATAAAAATAATAATTTAATATGACACCTATCCCTAACAAATATTTACCAAACACTTGTTATTTGTAATAATTCCAGTATGCAAAACTCATACATAAATTTTTATGCATAAATTTGATTACGAATTAAAACATAAATTTTTATGCATAAATTTGATTACGATTTTAATTCCAAATCATGAAACAAGCGTTCCCTTAGATTTTGTAGAGATTTGAACTTTCAAAATAAATTAGCCCAAAATACACATCACGAAAAAGGGAATTTGTCCAAGTAAGTACAATTTGTGCTAGTGACATGTGACTTTTTATGATTACTCCTCGTGAAGAAGAGTGTTGCTTTAATATATAGATATAAATTTTGTCTAAATATTGCTAACTATCCCATTATTATCTATCCTTACTTTGGCCTAATGTGCCATTCACGTGACTCGCTCCTGCCACATTCAATTGTCGGAATCGAGCAAATGTAATTAGCAGACAATTTTAAAAGATGGATATAAAAATAGCACAGTTAAATTGAATGGTGTACAAATGTGCAATTTAATGAAAAGTTTGGGTACCAGTGACAGAGAAAATGAAGAGGTTTAGTTTTGGATTAGTGCACTTTTAGTCTAGCAGCAAGGACTATTAATTGGCGACTAGCAAAGTCCATGCACAAGTTCTTTTCTTCACAGTTCTATTGTCAACGTCTTTCGTATTGGTATAGATTGTGTTTGAATGGATAGATTTTAGTAGATTTGGATTTGAAATCTAATTAACGAACGAGGTAAGATTGTGATTGTAATTTTTCAATAAATTATACTCCTTTTAACTCTTTATCTCTCATTTCTAAATTTTAAGTTGACTCCACTCCTTGATTTTTAGATACTCATTCGTTAAAATAAAAACTTTTTCATGAGAGTTATAAATTATAATGTTCAAAATTACAGAATCTATGACTCTACTACTACTCATGGTTAAATGAGTAGATTTCAAATTCACTAAGATTGTATTTGGATGGGTAAATTTAAATTGAAAGAAGGATTTGAAATGAATAAATTTGAGTTGGTGGATTTGAAATGACATGAAATTTGGGTAAATTTCAAATCTGTTCATTTAACCATTAAAATCACACTCTCACTTGTTAGTAGATTTCAAATTTACAACTAAATCAATTAACTTGTTTGAATAACTTATTATGAGTTATATTTCAAATCAAATCCTCTCAGATCCCTCCATCCAAACATAATGTCAAATTTCATTTCATTTTAAATTCACCTAACTAAAAGAGACCCCAAAATCTATTCATTTAAAATCTTTCGTACAATTCAAATTCATTCATGGGAAAATCGCCAAAATAGTCCCTCAATTTGTTCACTTTAGCCAAAATGGTCCCTCAACCTTTTTTTTAGTCAGAATAGTCCCTCAACTTTTTTTGTAACCAGAATGGTCCTCCAACTTTTATTTTTTAGCTAAGAAAGTCCTTTTATGGTGGAGTCACCATAAAAACCTTTTTATATATATATATATTTCACATACAAAGACTATCTTGGCTAAAAAATAAAAGTTGGAGGACCATTCTGGCTACAAAAAAAGTTGAGGGACTATTTTGGCTAAAGTAAAAAAGTTAAAGGACTATTTCAGCGATTTTCCCTTCATTCATCCAAATACAACCATAATGCATTCAATCCGTGGCGAAAGTTCTTAAACAGTGAATTTTATATATTTTTGAACTCTAATATTCGGTGGACTACTAAAGAAGTGGAAAAATGGTTCTGATGCTTCACATTTTCCCTTAGTACTTCTGTAAGTAATTTTGTACCAGGGATTGCTAATCGTAACTTTGGAAGAGTCAATTCTTTTGGAAGCTATTTTACATGTAGACTTTTTTTACTTAATGGAGATATCTGTCATGCATTATTTTGCCTTAGAAGGTAGTAATAATCATTGATCAATCTTGATACTTGCTGGCATTCATTTTCTAGTCACAATTGATCATGCGGAAATACCAAAAACAAAAAAGCCAAATAAACCTTTTCATTTTGTTGTTTAACCTTTGAACTTGTGATAATCTTATTTAGATCAAATGTGAATTTGTGATTCTTTCTCCCAAAACACCCCCCACAGCTACTCAATCATCGTGTAAATCTGGCACTTTGACAGGATATTCATCAATCCTGTCGAACCAAGCGTTGATCTCAGAAATACACTTCCAAATTGCACTATTACACTTAAATCCACTACCAAAAGCCAACTGCCAAATTCTGTCTCCCTTTTTCACTCTTCCCTTTGCCTCTTGATAGCTCAGTGAATACCATGTTGATGTTGTAGAAGATGAGGTATTTCCAAACCTATAAAGTGTCATTTTTGAGGCCTCAACATCGATTTCTGTCAGTTTAAGATTGTCTTTGATTTTATCAATTATTGCCCTTCCACCTGCATGTATGCAGAAATGATCAAAAGCCCCCTCATTTTTTAGCAGGAGCCAAGATTTTTTTCCAGGCTATTGCTAGTATGTATTGAATTAGCTCCGAATAAGGCAGCACTAACACACCTAATGTTTCCAAGTTCATTCTCAGAGCATCACCAGCAACTTTAAGAATCGTTCTTGATAAAGAAACTCCTATATAGCCTTCGTCGTCCAAATCCTGCATAACGCACTCATAAGCACTAGTTCTGGATCCGAGATTAGTCCTTACAACGTGGGATAATTCATATTTTGCTTTTTCTCTGCATCCCTTTCTGTTTGAAAGTAAAATCTTATACACATCTAGATGTGTATAAGCAGTTTGCTAGAAGCATAGACTTCATTTTGTTTTGGTATAAGTTCACAGTTACCGACTCCAGGTTCTGAGGACTAAAGCTGTGGAGTATCTGTGGACTTTGAGTAGGTCCTTAGCCAAGCTAATTGACAAAATTCCTGCACTGCAACCCATGCCAGAGAGATTGTAACTCTTTATATTGCTTCTAAGACCAAACTTATTTATGATCATTGCAGCTAAAGAGGGACTTGGGCTGGTGAGGCTGCAGTTTGTGATGAGGAAGTCAATGCTGTTTGGATTGATCTTGTGGGTAGTGAAAAGCTGTTGAGTTATTGAAAAGAGCACCAACTCAACTTCTTCAATCGTCGAATTGAAGGACTTATCATAAGGAAGTTTACTCATTCCTTCAGGCAAGTAGGATTCATTTCCAATTTCTGATCTTTCAATAACTTTCTTTTGAAACTCCAATGTTTGTGGATTCAGGCTATCCATGTGTTCTAGGTAAGAAGAGATTGGAACTCGAGAGTACTCCGGTGCACGAAAGCATACAAAGTCAAGGAGGTAAACTCTTTTTGATTTGCACAAAATGTAGATCAGGCATAGGAAAATTTCCTAGCCTCCTCCTCCTCCTCCTCCTCCCCACCACCATCTATTTTTCCTTTCCTCTACAACAATCACCACCTCCATTCCACCACCACCACCACTACAACCAACACAACTACCGCCACCGCCACCCACCACCAAAATATTTCAAGTAAATTTAATTTTTTTATGGAGTCCAATTATTTTAATTAATATATTTTTTTAATTTTGTTTAAATAATTAATTTTGTTAATGTAAATGTTTTATAAATATATTTTGTCTTATACAAATCTAGATGTGTATAAGAGAAAAAAAAAAAAAAATTTCATTACAACAACTCATTTTTTAAATGCGAGGTTAAAATAATAATAATAATAATTTAAAGAACTGATCTCGCATTTGCAGAATGCGAGGTCAGCAAGAATTTTTAAATTTTTTAATAAATTTGAAAAGGGGTATATTTTTAGAAATTTTTCATCAGGCATTTAATAGGCTTTTGTAGTTGCCAAATATTTGAAATCTGCTAAAAAAAAAAACTTTCTGGAACTATCCAAGCAACCGGAAATACATTTTGCAATAGGCACAAAAAAGAATAAATTTGAAAAGGGGTATATTTTTAGAAATTTTTCATCAGGCATATAATGAGGCTGGTTGATGCCAAATATTTGAAATCTGCTAGCATCATCAATATTTTAAATACAAAGTCTTCCATTTTTTATTGTTTGACACAAAAATAATTGTCTTTATATATGGGGATGTAGCACGTGATCGTTTGTGCAATGAGAAAATGTGTTTCATCTCAAGAGCAGAACTGCCGGATGAATAGAAGCTCATGCACAAGATATGGAGTAACTACCATCCTTTCTTTCCTCCGCAAAAAAGGGAAATACAATAAAGTGATTCAGTTTTCTAACGTCTTTGATCTGCACGTTCATCTTTTAGCACTTACCTGTCAAAAAGAATTAAGAATGCTTAAATATATAATACCTATATCAGAAAATTCCTGTGCCCATTTATAGATTGTGTTGATAGGGTCTAGTTTGCTTCTCACTTTCTTGATCATTCATTCTAGCCACCTCCAAAGCTCACATTCTATGCACCAGGAAAGGTGTTTGCAAGTTCAGCATGCTGATGGAGATGAAGGAGACATCGTTTTAAAGGCAATCAGAAATTGTACATTACAATTAACTGAGAGACGGTACTTTTGGCTCTTAAAACAACTATATAGCAAATTTTCAAGATTTTTAGCATCAACCTTTTCCTTTCATAATAAATTAAATTATTCATTTAGTAGGTAAAACAACTACCACTACGATAAATTGGCCAGCAAATTGATCGTAATGATGATTTAATAAATATGGGTTGATGAGTATATATATAAGATTTGGACAACCAATTTGCAACTTTTCTAAATAAATGTCTTAATAATATTGTAATCTCAGAAGGCTACTCTCTCCAATTGGTCTCAAAATAGCAAAAATGCAAAATCCCAAATCTCAATAGGAATAATCCAGAAAGATCGCAACTGCAAGCAATAATGGACAGTTAAGGAACTACAGGCGGGGAAATTAAAAGAAAGACGTCTTTTTTCACAAATTCATCCTTAATCTTCTTCCTCAGCCTCATTTTCAGCGATGTTGAAGTATCTCAATTCATACACATTCCGATCCTTGTTGGAAGCAATCACACGGAGCCAATCACGTACATTATTTTTCTTTAAGTATTTCTTTGTCAAGTACTTCAAATACCTAAACCACATTCACAAAACACAGATCCATATGAGTAAAGTTGATTCCAACCATGGCATAATAATTGAAATGAAAGCAACTTTTAGTTAAAAGAAATTGCTAAAATAGAGAAACGGCACTTGAAAATTATCAATTTGTCAATATTATATCTTAACAGACAAACAATTGTCCAACATCCAACACCTCTCTAACCAGTTCTTCTGAAGAATAGAACATAGACAATACTTTAAGAGGAACTTGTTAAACTACACATAAAGTGGACTAAATCCAGAGAATTTTTGGTTTAATATCAAAGAAGACTCCATTACCACCAAAATGCATGCATTTCTCCAAACTGGACTGCTTGTCTGTTGGAGGTGGTAGTGAGGTTGTAGGAATGATTTGATAAGTGAAATGCAGATGTATGTATGTGTTACTCTCAACTATGTCAAAGAACAAAGTTCAAACCCATTTATCTAAAAAATGCCTACACTGAAATTTTTAATGGCACAAGCAAGTCTACATAGGATATACTAAAATGTAACCAACAGTTAGGGAGCATATATTTAACCCACTCACATAATTCAATTACAGAATCCAAGTGTCCTCATGATAAATCCCAAACTACCAGAGCAAGAAACAAACAAAACCAAATTCAGAGCAAATGACACATAGAAACTAACTTCTGCCAGAATCTGCCTCTTGCAGGCAAATATTAACGTTCATCTGAAATGATGAAGTATTAACTTGTTTTTCAGTCACATCAATATCAAAGACATGACAAGAACTTCAAACCTGCAGAAGAAGAAAATTATCTAAGCTAGATACCATGCTATGAAACTAAGCTACATCATTTACACTTGTATGGCAAGACTTTCTCACAATACAACAATCAATCCTGTCTACGTTCAATTCTCTTCAATTAGTGAAAGTTTTCTCCATCTTTCCCGAATAAATAAATAAATAAACCTCCCTGATCAGCAGGCCTCGAGAATCCAGTAACGAAAGAATTAATATAATCATCCAAACACAATTTGGAGAATATAAATATCAATCCTTTACAACATCAACATCCAGACGACCTGTAGGCACATTACTACCAACTGAGAAATTCAGCAACAATCTCAAACAGAGCTAACAAAATAAACCAACCAAAATATATACCTCATTTGCAATCAATTCAACAACAACCTATTGAGTTGCAACATAGACTCATTACAACATCAAATTCCCAACCCCAAGATGACTTCTAGAAAATCCTAACCCCACACTCCGAGTCCCATCCCAGCAAACTAATGCATTTTTTACCATATTTGGGCCCATTACACTTATAATTTATAAACATATTATTTTTCATTATACACGTTTATCATCAAACATCTTTCAGACATCACTTTCACAGCTCCAAAATCATCCTAGCATTTCAAAATCCATAAAATAAATCCAACCCATTAAAGAATACAGTAAATAGTCCAATATTATACACTAAAAAAGATCAATTTCTTCCAAGAATTACGTGGAAAAAAATTACCTCTTGGAGAAGTTGGAGTCAGTAGTGACGGTGATCTTAGTCTTATCACGGGCAACGGTAACGGAATCTCCAAGAGCACCGGGCTTGCCGCCGACTTTGATACGTTCCTGAAGGTATTTTTCCAGTGAGGAAATGTCCATGATCTTATCCTCCACCGGCTTCGAGCAATCAATCACGACCGTCGATCCCTTCTTCTTTCCCGCCTTGAGGGCTGCTGCTCCACTGCTTCCTTTACTCATCTTCTATAGAAAATCAATGCAATTTTTAATCAAAACTAACTAAAAAAGAAAACAGCGGATTTATTTGTGAAATAAAATTGATGAAGTTTTCTGTGGTTAATACCTCAAGTGGGATTTTTGGCGATGGAGCAGATGCAGCGGCGAGGAGAGGGAAATAGATTAGGGTTTTAGATGACGGGTTTATATATGGCCGTCTATTTGAAATTTTATTGGGCCGCTGTTATGAGTAAATTGTAGAATAGATGGGCTTTCGCTTTGAATTTTTGTGAAAAAGGCCATTAAGGAATTTTTGTAGAATAGATGGGCTTTCAGCTTCAACATTTTTTTAAATTATAGAAAACTACTTTTAACTTAGGAGTACGAGAATCTAGTGGTGGCATTCATTTTCTAGTAGTTGTTTTCCCATATTCTAGCCGCAGACTGAATACAAAGAAGTGACAAATTTATTAATGTGTCCATAAATCTATTAATATAAAGTGAAAATTTGACCAAGTTGTTAAAATCAAAATATTGATAATTAAATTTAATTTTATCACGTAAATTAATTTTAATAAGTAATTATAAATTTATAATTTTATAAATTATTTCTTTAAAGTATGTTATTGGGAAATTCTGGAAGTGTTCTGACATAATAATGAGCTACTGTTGGTTTGAGCTAGTCCTTGCCGGTCAGCATAATTGTAATTAGGGTGTCAAATTGCAGCACGACATAATTTGAATAGTTATGTTAGATTTAGATCATATTTGAAGTTCAATTATTTTATTGATCAACTTATTTTTTACATGTAAATAAATGATTCGAGTCAATAATAAATTACATATTCAATAATATGTAATTTAAGGAAAATGTTGAATAGTTGAGTAAAATAAAGGGTTAAAAGCAAAATGCCCCCTCCAACTATTATATTAGTTGCAAAATAATCCCCTAAACAATTTTAATAGGTATTTTGCACCTTTGACATCTGGCTAACTATCTAATATATCATTTTTGCTGAAAATTGACCAATATACCCCCAATACATTAGTTAAGTTACATTTATGTCATTTTCTTTTTTCCTTTATTTATTTTATCTCTCTTTTTTTTAATTTTATTTTTTCTAATCCTTTTAGATATAATTGTTAAAAAATTATATTACTTATAATATTTTATTAATTATAACATCTAATAAACCAACTACAAAATAATATTACTACTAAATGGCTAAGATTTCCCTCTATAAAATCTCGATAGTATCTAAATATGGATTTTAGTCATATACAATCTCTAATTTTTATGTGTCTAGATAATTTAATTTATAAAATAAATATAATTTATATTACAAGCAATATATATATATTTTTTTAATTTCAAGGTACAGTTTGTGTATTTATAAATGATATACTATTACAAACAAACCAATTACAAAAAAATAATCGAGAACAAAATTTTTTTAAAAAAAATTACTCTTAATATAAACATAAATTATAGAATGAGAATTCATGTAAAAAATTTTACTTTTGGCGTAACAATAATAAAGCATAATAAAATATTATAACTTGTTAATATAAAGTACAATAAATTTATCCAAAATATGCCGAATGACTCTACATGCACAATTTTTATTTGTATTCTTAGAATAAATTAAACTTTAAATTTTTTAGGCTATCTTTTTTGTACACTTTATTTCGTTAATTTTAGTATTAATAATTCACTACAAAATCTGTATTACAATAAAATATACATTATTTTATTATAATATATTTTAATTCAAAAATTAAATTATAAGATGCATGTAAAATTAGATGTTATAATTAATAAAATATTAGAAGTAATATAATTTTTTAACAATGAGAAAAAGAATTAGAAAAATAAAATGAAAAATAAGACAGAGAAAATAAATAAAGGAAAAAAGAAAATGACATTTCACTTAACTAATGTATTGGGGGTATAATGGTCAATTTCTAACAAAAATGATATTTTAGATAATTAACCACATGTCAATAGTGCAAAATGCCTATTAAAATTGTTTAGGGGTTATTTTGCAACTAAGGTAGTAGTTGGAGAGGGCATTTTGCCTTTAACCCTAAAATAAATAATGAAACCGGTTTTCTAATCTATCTTAATTTTATTTCCTCCGCAACCTCATACCAATTTCTCGAATCTAAAAGTCAAAAACTCTATTTTGAACTCTCAAACAATTCTTTGTCCCATTCTTTTTGGGGTAAGTATCATGGAACAATTTTAAATATCCTACAAAGTATTAATCAAAGGAAAATACACCCTATCTTTGACCCCCACCTGTAAACCATGTATTCAGGATTAAACATTAAAAAATTTTAATTACATCAACTGATATCATAGATTTTCTAAAATTTAATCCACAGCACAGGATTTACAAGTAAAACTAAAAATCTGGTCTACCTAAGTCTTTGCCTTACTCAAAATCTTTCTTTTATCTAAATATTTTTCATAGTTGAGAGGATGTATCACGTAAAAAGATTACAGGTAGACATAATGATCATTTTCTTTTTTACGTGAACAAATGAGTACCGTCCCGAAAGTTTGGCAACTTAATTTTCTTTTCTATATAGATATTTTTTATAAGTAAATTCTTGAAGTAACAAAATAGCAATAACTACCTTAAGGGGCAACTTTATTTTGCATGTCCCTTTAACTTGTATCGAGTTCTTATTTTGTATTTTTAATTTTAATTTTGGAGACATTACTCATTCAATTTTCCAATTCATCCCACCTCAATCCAACCCAAATAAGTGAATATATTTGTATTTATTTAAAATGGAAAAATGACCAATTTTGTTTCTTATTTTTAAGGTATCAACCAATTTAGTCCCTCATCTATCAAAAAGACCAATTTGGTCCTTATCCTTTCAAAAAAAAAAACTAATTTAAGATTTATGACAAAAATTATAGATAAATTAATAGAGTTTTTGATAACACATCTACGTTATGTTAACGGACACATGATTATCATGTGTCTTGTTTTATTAATTTATTCATAATTTTCGTCATAAGTCTTACCTTGGTTAATTTTTTAAAAGATAATGGACCAAATTGGTCTCTTTTGATAGATAAGAGATTAAATTAATCGATACCCCAAAAATAAGGGACTAAATTGATCTTCATTCTAATTTAAAATCCTAAACCCCTAGCTGTATAAAAAGTTTATATACAGGAAGTTTAACTATTTGCATTTATTTTTATCAGAAAGGTTATTTATACACTACTATGAAAGTGAATATATTTTGGCAATGCTTAAATAAAAAATACGTTATGCTATGAACTAGGGTAAAAAATATCTTTAGTCCCTAAAGTTTGGCCTCTTGATATTTTTAGTTCTTAAAGTTTTACAAAAAAATAAATCATGTATCTCATATTTAAAGTTTCTACTCAATTAGGACAATTGACGTAAAATACCATAATTTTTTGTTTCTACCAACAAAAATTTCATTCCTTATCTAATGAATCCAAAAAAATTACCCTTTATCTTTTTTTTTCTCTTGCATAAACTTAAAAAAATAGCTCATTCTTATAATTTTTTAAAAAAAATTATGCTATTTTTCTATCAATTATTATAATTCAATAGAAATTTGAAAGATGAGGTGAAACTTTGGAACCAATAATATCAATGGGCCAAACTTTGAGAACTAAATGTATTTTTTACATATTAAATCATTAGCCCCTATCAACTATATATCCCATTCTTTTAACAGTGCATGAATAGAAAAGAATGATGTGGTATACCATATCAACGTACCACTGAGATATTGCATGACCATCTTATATAGAGAGAAACATATCAAATACATTATCGTTTTCGGTAAATGTATGCAATTTAAAAAGGAATGGTGATTTTGTTAATGAAAAAGGAATTCTAGACGGCTAAAAGATGGTATAATTCATGGGCAAATATTTAAGTAAATCCGGTTTTTTATCCCACTTGTATACCCTATGGTGTGGATTAAATCTTAAAAAATCTATGATATCAGTTGATGTAAAACAAGATTTTTTAAGATTTAATCCTGACCACAATATCTACAGGTGGTCAAAGGCCGAATTTATCTAAATATTTTCCTAATTCATTTATTAGTCAAATAAGTCAAAGGGGAAGTGAAATGATTCATGGTCTCTGGACGTTTATCCATGTAATGTACTAAGAAACACCACTAGAATCCAACTAGTATAAATAGACTGACCAACAACTTGCAAATATCTTGAGCACAATATTTTCAGAGTTAAAGTTCCTTTTTTTTCCATCTCGTAATTTTCGACAATGGCTCTCCATTCATCATTTCCCTATTGCATTTTTCTTTTTTTGACATTGATGTCCAGCCAATTGTACATTTCATTCTGTTTCAAAATTTCACATCACAAAATCCAAAAAAAAAAAGACATTGACTTGTTACAATTCCCACAAAAATTTGGAATTCTTGGAAGCAGAATGGTTCTTGTGGGGTGCCTTAGGTCATGGAATTGATGTTGTTGACCCTAAATTGGCTAAGGGTGGCCTCCCTCCTGCTTAAATTTACAATGAGACCATGCATGGGTTACAACTTCTTTTCTTACAATTAATTGTTGCACGATCTAACACACTCGTTGGATAATTTATAAATATATTTTTATTTTTTTGGACCATTCAACAATTCTACTTGATTCATAAATATATTCTTATTTTTTTAAAATTATCTAACAGTCTAGATGCCAGTCCGTAACAACTCATATGCCTTGAATTTGTGATTGTATTTTTTATACACTATTTTTTTTTTTTTCCTTTTTTAGTGTGTACATGTTTGCAAACATATTGATTTTGTACCACTATAAGTTTTTTTTAATATATTTTACTAGTTACTTGTATGTACGATAAAAAATATTTATATTCAGATAGGCAAATTCGGTGACGATATTTAATGTGACGTTGTCCAAAAAGAAAATTTGGAGAACGTCACATTAAATATCGTCACCGAATTTGCCTATCAAGAAATTGATCACCTAGCCCCTTTAATTATAATTATTTATTGTTTGAAAATTAAAATTAAACTATTATTGTAGATTAAAAAGCAAAAATTTCGATTTCATTAGCTAATTAATTTTGTTGTTCTTACAATTGTGTAGAGCCCTTGAAGATACTGTAGGTTTGATACCAAGACCTCAGATTGATCTTACTGCTGGAGTCTTTGCAAAGGTTGTTCCTGCAGCATTTGGATACCAACTCACCCACCCTCCATTCAACCCTTATCAAAACAGCCTCTGTTTCATCCTGGCCACTTATGCAGTTCCTTATCTTGGATTAACAAGCTATGTTAGCACAAATCCTTACCTTAGGAGTTATAAATATAAAAGGGCAAGTCCATAAACTTCACATGGTTACTATTTACAAGAAAATGGTAACAGAGTACTATACAACATAGAGATAAAATTCTTATGTGAATTGCGATCTCAAAAAAGACGTGAACTCCAACTGTAAGACCCAGTAATGCTGTGAAACCGTGTATATATACACTACGGACTGCACACATATTAGCCAAAATAGAGTCAAATCTTGAACTCATATGACTCTCTTACTCTATTCTATAGGGATTCAAGTATCAAAATATATTTTATTTTCATATCCAAATCATGGTTCTTTTCCAATTTTCAATAATTTAATTTCGTCGCATTTGCCAAAAAAAAGTAACCAGATAAGCAATTTTAAAATCAACAAAACAAAATGTTGATACTAACTGTTGAACTAAGGCTCTCAATTGTAGTTTCATCATTTCTATTACAGGTTTTAGCTGGATTGTTAGGTTTTGAAATAGGCCAAGATGCAGTTATTAGGCTATATCTCTACCAACATTAAAATGAAGTGGTAGAACCAACAATCACACAATAGCCGAATTTACCTGCCGGATTTCAAATGTCAAAAACATCTTGGCTTAGGTTGGCAACAAGGATGAGGACATTTATTTCCATCCAAGTTTTGGGGCGGAAAATCGAACTTCAAGCAACGTTTTATCTGCCCATTATTACTCCATGTCTTACAAAAGTGGTCCTGCGGAGATATTGAGGATTGTTTATGTTACGGGAAATGAGACTTCTCCCGGTGGATTTCTTCCCAAGTTTGCAAATGGAAGGACAGCTAAACAATTTCTCAAGGGTTCAGGAGAAAATTAATTAACTATGATTAATGTATAATTAGTAATACATGTTCAATTCATAAGGGCTTGTATTACTTAATTTGTATTTCAGATTATTCAGAGATGTTTAATTCCTAATTAGGTGTACCGGTCCTAATGATTTGAATTATTCACCTAGAGAAATTATCTGAAAATAGTTACAGAATGCGCTATTTATGTGAACATATATAATATTTCTAAGCCACATATAATTAATGAATACATAGTTCAGCTTGTTGGTTTCGTGAGAATTCTATCATCAAAAGTTACAAGGAGTGTTCTCTCTCTTCTGTAGAGTGCTTATTCTCTTCGCAGTAAGAGGATAACCTAAATCCAAAATTCAAATATTTTCAAATATCCGGTAGGTTGTGAGTGATTGTCAGTGAAGCCTGGGATGCAAAAAAGCCATGCCATTTGATCCTAGTCTCACATTAATTTAGGGGTGGGTACATTTGTTAGAGTTTTGTGTTAGCTCTTGTTTGTTGCCCTTCCTAGTTTCTTTCTTTTCTTCTTGACTTTCTTTCCTTTCTTGAGTCCTTTTGCGTGCCTTGTCTTCCTGTTTTTATGCATATCTCGGTTGGTGAGCTGTGAGGTGATGACTGTCTATGGAATACGGCGAAATAGAGGAGAAAATATCATAAGCTCTTAGGAAATTTGATCTGAGTAGTGCAGAAAAACGAGGGATAGATATAGAAGATGGAGATGTCCATGGGGAAAAAGAAAAATGTTCGATGAGTCTGATGGGGAGGATTTTTGGGGAAAAGACTATTAATGAAGTAGGAGTGAGAAGATTTGCAACAAATATGTGGAATCACGCTAGGAATCTGAAGGTGAGGGAATTAGGAGTAAATCTCTTCCAGTTCACATTCAGCTCATTAGAAGAAAAGAGGAAAGTGCTAGCTGGGAGACCTTGGATTATTGACAATTATCCACTAGTTCTGCAAGAGTGGAAGAAAGGTATTGAAGGTGATGATAACGCCTTGAGCAGGACCCTAATATGGGTACAGGTATGGAATCTTCCACTGCAATGGATTACTAGGGAAACAAGCATAGAATTTTTACCAATGTAAATAAAAATGTTTTTGTTCCAAGTAGGGGTAGCAAAGATGGGAGACATTTAAAATTGTTAGTAGAAATTGATCCCATAAAACCATTGTTGAGAGGGACATTTGTTAGACTAAATGAGAAATAAAAAAGGGTAGAGTTCAAATATGAAAAAATGTCTGGACTTCTGCTACTTATGCAGATTAATTGGTCACTGACAAACTTGTTGCAAGAAGGATGAGTTATTGTTTAAGGGGAAAGAACCACAGTTTGAGGCTTGGATAAGAAGCACTTTTGCAAGAAGCCCAACAACAAAACAGGAGAGAAATGTTGGTAAAGGGCTAGGGGAAAGAGAAGAAATAAGGGGAGAACTAGAGAGGGTGATTAATAATGGTGAAAATAAGAGGTTAGAGAGGGTTCGGGGCTTAAGGAGAATATGATCTTTGAGAAAAAGTAGAGGGAGTTGGGATAGAATGGAGAGTCCTAAAGGAGGGTTAAATAGCAAGAGAGCAAGGACTGTGGGCTTGGAGGGAGAGACTCATGAAGTCAGGATCTTAGCAATAACAATGGCAAAGGAGAAGAAGGGAGTGGATGGGTTATGCCTGCAGTTAGGTATGAAGAAAGTAGTGATAGGATGTGGATTGATAGAGAAACTTTTGTGGGGGAAACTGGAAGAAAAAATAGCAAAATGGGAGGAGGTAAGGAAAATGTTGGGGGAAGGAAATGTTGGAAAAGAATAGTTCAATCTATGAGCAGAAGAAGACCCCCGCAGATTATAGAGAATCAGGAGAAGTTGGAAACTTCAATACAAGCGGGGAAGTGCAGAGCAAGAGAAGAAGAAGAGATGAAAGATAAGACAGATGAGGTGACATGGAAAAGGATAAAGGGAGGAGTCTGTCATGATGAAGGGCAACGAGTAGAGAATAAGGTGGAGCCCATCCTTAATGGGGCTCCCACCCCTCAATGAGAGTCAAGGTGTGGAACTATAGAGGTGTGGGAGGATAGTTCCCCAATTGAAGGAGATGGTAAAGCTCCACCTTCCAAAAACAAACTTATTTTTCTTTGTGAAACAAAAAACAAGAAAAATATTTTGTAGAGAATAATGAATAAGATTGGCTTTGACGAGACGGTCGTGGAGGATCCAATAGGGACTGCAGGTGGTTCAACAATATTTTGGAAGAAAGAAGTTAAAATCTGCCAAGTAGTAACTACTCCCTTCACAATAGAAGTGCAGATTGATGACTCTGACATCAATTATAAGTCGAGGTGTATTGGTTGTATGCCATCAATAATAATCATCAGAGGAAAAAGCAATAGGAAACTATTACACTTAGAGCGGTGGGGAGATAAATAGGCAGTCATGGGGATATGAATGATATTCACTCCAATAGGGAAAAATGGGGTGGGAGATTGAGATCAGAGGGACGTTTTTGGGATTTTAGAAATTTTGTTGTTGAAAGTAATTTGATAGACTTGAGATATGAGGGGGTCCTTGGACCTGGAGTAACGATTGGGAAGGGGATGGAGTAGTGAGGAAGATGTTGGATAGAGTATTTTGCATGGATGTGCTAAATAGGGGAGGCTTTTGAAAATGCTAAAGTGATTCATCTCAGACATGATGCTTCTGATCATCACATGCTCTTGCTAGATACTAACCAAAAGAGGGAAAAAAGAAAAAATAGTTCTTCTTTGATAAGAACTGTATTCAAAACAAGAAGGCTACAGAAGTGATTAAAAAGGCATGGGCAATCAACTACAATGAGTCAAAATTGTTTAAGTGAAATAAAAGATAAAGTGGAGTAAGAGAGCCTTAAAGATATGGAGTAGGTAGCTGAACATGAATCAAAAAAACAAGATCAGAGTCTTGAAGGAGGAAATTCAAGAGGTTAAACAAAGCAATTCTCCTGAGAAGAAGAGGACCATAGGTATCTTGAAGAACAAACTTGCAGATGCTTACAAGAAATATGATGTGTATTGGCAACAAAAGGCAAGAGTGAAGTGGTCAACGGAAGGGGCCGAGAATTCTAGCTACTTTCATGCTTGTGTCACAGATAGAAGGAGAAATAATAGAATAACAGTAGTTTGCAGAAATAGGATAGGGAATGATGTAAAGATGAATCTGAGATTCAGAAGGAGATTGTTAGATATTTCAGTGAAATCTTCAAAACAAATCAGGTTGGAGATTTAACTAAATATTGGCTAGTATTCATAAATAATCACTCCCCAAATGAATCTGCAACTTGTCAAAGCTATAATAAAGAAAGAAGTTAAGGCAGCAGTATTTAGCATGAACCCTAACAAATCTCCAGGTATAGATGGTATGACCGCTATTTTCTTTCAAAAATATTGGAATATTATAGAATATGATGTTGTCATTGCTGTTTGTAGTTTCTTTCACTCTGGGAAGCTTTTGCATGCTATAAATGTGACTGTTATTACCCTCGTTTCCAAAGTTGATTGTCCTTCTAATATAACCCATTATAGACCTATAAGTCTGTGTAATGTGATCTATAAGATTATTACTAAGATTCTTGTAAATAGGTTAAAACCTCTTTTAAAGTTCTGTATAAGTCCAAACCAATATTCTGTTTTTGTGCCTGGTAGACAAATCATAGATAATGTCATCCTAGGTCATGAGTGTATACACTATTTAAATAAGAAGAGAACTAGAGCTAATGGCATGATGGCTCTTAAACTTGATATGTCCAAGGCTCATGATAGAGTGGAATGGATTTTTTTTGGTTAAGGTGATGAAAAAGATGGGATTTTGTCCAAAATGGATTAATTTGATTTTGGAATGTATTTCTACTGCCTCATTCAATGCGAATATTAATGGTGAGAAGAAAGAGAACATTAAACCCTCTAGAGGTATAAGACAAGGGGATCTCTTTTCGCCCTTTCTATTTTTGATTTGTGCAAAAGGATTAACTAGCTTACTCAAACAAGCTAAACGTGGTGGAAGGGTTTTAGGAATTAAAATGACTAAGGATTGCCCGACAATTTCACGTTTTTTTTTTTTTTTTTTTTTTTTATGAGATGATTCACTGCTTTTTTGCAGAGCGAAGGACTAGGAAGCTGCTGAAATAATAAGGACACTATTAAAAGTGTATGAAAAGGCATCAGGGTAGAAGATCAACATTGATAAAAGTTCCATATTTTTCTGCAAGAACACAAGGCAAATGACAAGGAAGAATCTCCCAGGCATTTGGGTAATGTCAAATGTGGTTAGGCAAAACATATATTTAGGTCTTCCTATGTCCATTGGAAGACCTAAAAAACAAGTTTTTGCCTATGTTAGAGAGAGAGCGTTCAAAAAAAGCTAAGAAGCTAGAAAAATAGATTACTTAATCAGGCAATGAAGGAGGTCTTAATTAAAGCTGTTGCACTTGCTCTACCAGTCTATGTGATGTCATGTTTTAAGATACCTACGGGACTTTGTGAAGAAATTAGCAGGGACATTGCCAAATTCTAGTGAGGACAAAGGAATGAGGAAAAAAGATACATTGGGTCAAATAGAAGAAACTGGTTGATACAAAATGGGATGGAGGACTGGGGTTTCAAGACTTACATGATTTCAATTCTGCATCGTTAGCGAAACAACTATGGAGGATGATGATCACATAGCCAAATTTGATGGTTAGTAAGGTGTTGAAAGGCAAATACCTCAAAGGCAAGGCAAACTAAGATGTTGAAGCAAAAGGAGGTGACTCATGGTTATGGAGGAGTATGATCAGTGCTAAAGATCTTTTAGAAAGTGGATGTCGAAGAAGAATTGGGAATGGAAGCGATATCAACATATGGAACCATAGATGGATACCAGAAAAGAAAGTGCAAACTAGGAAATCACATAATTGCCCTCTTAATAATTTTAGCCAACTAATTGAGGAAGAATAGAGGAATATAGAGGTGATACAGGGGATTTTCTCAAGAAAGGATTGCAGGAGGATTAAAAGAATTCCTATCAGCAATTATAGAGGACATGGTAAACTATTTTGGGTCCATGATGCAACAGGGGTCTACATTGTTAAATCAGGTTATAAGGTAGCAAGAATAATACAAAGGAGACAAGAAAGGAAACTAGGAAGAGAATAAGAAGGAGAGAGCACCAATACTGAGGAGGGTGACTGTTCAGCATGGAAGTTTCTGTGGGGTCTAAATATGAAACATAAACCCAAGCACTTCATGTGGAAATGCCTCGTGAGAATATTACTTGTTAATGTTGTTCTAAAGGATAGAGTTAAGATGGAGATCCTATGTGTAAATGCTTTGGAGAGCATGCCGAAACCATTGAGCATATGTTTTTCTTTTGTTCACATGTAACCAAAATATGGGACTGGGCTCCTATAAAAAATGGGATTGACTGAATCAGTTTAGGAACAATTTGAAGTTGTGGTGGAATAAACTAATGGAGGCTACCATGAGAATGGAGAGAAAAGAACACATTATACTTCCAATGAATATAATGTGGAAGATATGGAAGAATAGGAATGCTATGCAATTCAGAGATCAATGCATAAGAATCTCACCATTACAGTACAAAAGAAATGATAGAGTGGCAGGAGTACAAACATTGCAATAAGAACCAGAGCCAACTAGATAGGGAGAAAGGAGGATGTAAAGAAGAGGTATTCTTTATTGCAAACCACCCCCAAACAACACCATCAGGATAAACACAGATGCTACACTAAAACTTGATGCAAATATTACTGGGTGGGGCATTACAACAAGGAATCATGAAGGGAAATTATTGGCTACATAGGCAGTCCCTCGATCATCCTGTAGTAAAGCCGCGATTGAGAAAGCATTAGCAATAAGATGGGCACTGTCAAAGGCTAACAGGAAGGATAGAGAAGAATACAAATCCAATCTGACTGCAAAGCTGTGGCTAATAAGATCAATGATGAGGGAATAGATGCTAGCCTCGTCACTCCCGTGCCTGCATACATCAGTACGTGATAGACACTGTACCCTCAAAAGTTACTTCTCAAAGGCATTAGGTTCGAATCAAACATAATCCTTAATTAAATAATAATGAAGTTCATACATAAACAACAATTTTTATTGTCTCACTAACGTGGAAAGTTAAGATGAACTACGTCAATCCATAGATCTTAAAGCAAGTCAATCAATAGATCTTAAAGCAAGATACAACAACATAAGTTTAAATTAAATAACTAAACTAAGCAATAATTTATTCAGTCGCGAGCGACTCCTAACTGGTACGCTTCAAGACCTTGGCATAGCTAAACTTGTGTATCCTGAAAGTTCTCTAGCTCTGTAAAATTGTCAGGAAATGTGATAAGCGACAAATCGCTTACCCTTGTTGGACCGAACAAGTTATATATGTGCACATGTTTTATGAAATTTTATCACACCGGCACGCAAAGGAATTTCAAAAAAAAATTATCAAAAATAGAAGCACAAAGCTTATCCCACGTAATAACAAAAGTTCCTTTACAAAATGTCATTTCAAAATAATATTTACATACTTCTAAAGCAAATAGCATCATATCAAAACTTTACAAAACATATCTCACAGAGATCGAAAATCCAACATCAGAATCAAAATCAACATTTCAAAATTCGAATTTCATAACCAGGGTTAAGAGGTTCATATCATGGTTCATCATGGACTCATAAAATAAACATGCGATCATTGGCTTAGCTCTGAGTACTCAGCCTAGTGTTAAGAGACCCCACTAGAAAAGGTTGCAAGGGGTCTCGAGAAATCTATTTTAGCCAGAGTTCAGAGGCCAGAAATTACCTTATCTGGCAGTCTAGAAAATGTAAAACTATAGTTTCTATCGACTATTCATGATTATTTTAAGAGCCTTAGTCCATTATTAATTATCGAGCAAATATTCCAAGCATATACACATGCAAAATAACCATATAAAGTTCAAAATAATGCCACTTATATAAATTCATAATCTAAAACAATTCAAGTATCCATATAAGGTCCACGTTTAATAATTAAAATAATATGTTATCAAAAATAATATTTAGACAAAATATTTTCGAAATTACAAAGGGGTAGTAACAACTTACCTCAAAGTAACAAAAAATCATAGCAAGAAACCGACTAATTTCCTTAACAAAATTATCAAATATTAACTAAACTCAATTTCAAAATCAATTGATTCATATACAGACTATCATGCATTCGGTAACTGATATTATTCAAGTTCCAAAAATATTTAATCGTATTCATACTACAATATATATCATTCTTAATTGTATAAAAATATAACGGTTAAAATATATTACTAATACCACAAAAGTATTCAATAAGTTATTATAAACTAGTTATTTAATACATTTAAATTACTTATACTATAAGTATTCAAGTTTTTAGTTCAAAAATTAAATCTTAGAAAGTTAAGGAACTTACTATACAATTTATCCCAAACTATCCTATGTTAAAAGCCTAAACGACCTAAACTGTAATTAACCCAAAACTTAGAAATTTCCTGCCAAAATAATGCCATTGTCCTGTCAACTCCATTCTCTCTCTCCCTTTTTTTCCCTCTCCTAGTCACTTTTCTTTTCTCTCTTCTATTTTTCCTACTTTTCTCTTTTCCCTTTCGTATTTCCCTTTCTTCTTCCTGCAGACGCATCTACCACTGCTGATTACCACTTCACTGCTGCTACAGTAGTGCCAAACCGCAACAGGAACAACCATACGTAGTACCGAAATAGCCAGCAACAGCGGCAACCATTCTCTCTCTTTTTTTTTTTCAAAAATTCATATTTTAACTTTTCAAAATAAATGAGCAATTTTTAAAGAAAATATATATTCTTATACTTTAAATTAAATCTCAACTTTTAACAGAAAATTAAATTTATCCAATTCATTCAATCGTATAATAATTAACAAAAAAAATACAAGTTCAGGCATGATATTCCATGTATGAGAGAACAAAAATAAATACATACAAAGAAAATGGAATAATAAAAAAATTTGGTTGAAAAATTATACCGAATTTGATACACGATGAACTCCTAGTGTGCATGAAAACTTCTCTCTCCAAAGCTCAAAATTTCAGCCAGTAAAAATAACTTCTTAACCCTATAGAGTCCCCTATTTATACTTATTTTACTCCCAAAAGCCTCCAACTTCTAATTCCTAAAAGTTAGCTAAAAATCCTACAATTCCTATACTTATTTGGTGGCTAGAAGTGACTAAAAATGTATTTGCAGCATTTTTAATTATGAAAATTACCAATTAATTAGAAAAAGACTTATTTTCCAAACGCAAAATGTATTTAGACAATAAGTTAGTCCAAGGAAATGACCATAAACCATTAAGATTCTTAGCCAGACAAGAATTTTGATTCTATAAGAAAGTACCAACACAAGTAATTCAATTTCACATACAATTGCTTAATTAAAATATCATTTTTGTATATTGATAATATATATTAAAAAACTGGGGGCTCTCATTTTACCCTTCTTACAAAAAGTTTCATCCTCGAAACTTACGCACCTTCGAAGAGAGATGGGTACTTTGCTCCCAAGTCCTCTTCCAATTCCCATGTCACTTCCCTCACAATTTTATTACTCCATTGTACCTTGACATATGGTATCCTTCTTCAACGCAACACCTGATTCTTGTGGTCCACAATTCTCAATGGTAGTTCCTTATATGTTAAATCTTCTTTGACTTCTAGTGGTTGAAATTACATGACATGACTCGGGTGTCTACTGGTACATATCTTCTTAATTGTGACGCATGAAATAGATGATGTACTCTTGACAAATCAGGCGGCAATGCTAAGCAATATGCTAACTGACCGACTCTTTCCAAAATTTTGAATGGTCCTACATAGCGTGGACTCAACTTTCCATTCTTACTAAAACACATAACTCCTTTGGTCGGAGACACCCTTAAATATACTTTCTCTCCCCTTTGGAATTCTAAGGGTCTAGTTTTTAAATCTGCCCAACTTTTATTTCAATCCTGCGCAACCTTAAGTTTTTCTCGAATTGCCTTGATCTTCTCCAACGTCTTTCCACTAAATCGGGTCCTGTGATAAGTTTCTCGCCAACTTCATCCCAATATAATGGGACGTATATTTACGACCACACAGACTTCAAACGATGCCATTCCAATACTTCTATGATAACTATTGTTATACGAGAATTCCATTAGCTTCAACAGTCAATCCCAATTCCCTCAAAATCTAATCCACATGCCCTTAGCATATCCTCTAATGTTTGAACTGTCCTTTCAGATTGACCATCCATTTGAGGAAAAAATGTAGTACTAAGTCTCAATTCCGTTCTCATGACTTTTTGGTAAGAAGTCCAAAACCTAGAGGTAAATCGGGAATCTCTATCTGATAAAACACTCACGGGTACTCCATGTAAACTCACAATGTGCTCCACATATAACTCCACCAACTTTTCCATGGTTGATCCATTGTGCACTAGTATAAAATGTGCCAACTTAGTTAGACGATTAACTGCCACCCAAATGGTATCGTTACCGACCTTAGTCTTAGGGAGTCCCACAACAAAATCTATTATAATATGTTCCCACTTCTATTGGGAAATTTCCAAAGGTTTAAGCAAACCCGCAGGTCGTTGGTACTCAAATTTTACTTGTTGGCAGACTAAACACTTGGCCAAAAATTCGGCGACTGACCCCTTCATCCTATTCCACCAAAAATTTCTCTTGAGATCTCGGTACATCTTAGTTCCTCCTGGATGAATTATGATAATTTAGAACTATGTGCCTCTTTCATGACCTTATTCTTCAACTCTTTGTTACACATAATCTCCCACGAATCCACAAATTACCATCATCTTTGACACTAAAGTCGGGCATTGTGCTTTCTTTCACTTTCCTTTGAATCCTCACCAAGTCCTCATCCTTTCCTTGAGCCTCAATAATTACTTCCATTAAAATAGGTTGTAAAACCAAGGCAGCCAAAACACGCTCCGTAGATTCTGTCAATTCCAACTCAAAATTCTCCATTTGTTTTTCCAACATTGGAGCTTTTCCATTTGCACTTTTGTGGCTTGAAACATCAGCTATCTTGTTTGCTTTCCTTGGGTGATAGCTTATGTTCAAATCATAATCCTTCAACTACTCTAACTACCTTCGTTGTTTTATATTCAATTCCTTTTGGGTAAATAGATACTTAAGACTCTTATAATCCGTGAACACCTTGCGTTGACCACCATACAAGTAATGTCTCCATATCTTTAATGCACAAAACCATAGCAGCTAGCTCTAAATCATGAGAAGGGTAGTTCTTCTCATAAGGCTTGAGCTGTCTAGATGCGTAAGTGATAACCTTTTCATTTTGCATAAATACGCACCCTAGACCATTCTTGGACGCATCAATATAAATCACGTACCCTCCAATCCCAGATGGTAACGCCAAAACTGGGGTGGTAATCAACTTTTTCTTCAAGGTTTGAAAACTTTTTTCACATTCCGATGACCATACAAACTTCATTTTCTTTTGGGTCAACTTACTTAATGGAGTCGCAATTGTTGAGAATCCTTCAACAAACTTACGATAGTAACTAGCTAGACCAAAAAAACTCCTTACTTCCGTAACATTAGTGGATCTTGGCCAATCAACAATCGCTTCAATCTTCTTAGAGTCTACCGAGACTCCTTCTGCTAAAATTACATGACCCAAAAATGTCACCCTTGATAGCCAAAACTCACATTTACTAAGCTTGGCATAAAGTCTTTCCTTTCTCAAAATAAGTTCACCAAGAACTTCTCTCAAATGTTCTTCATGAATTTTCTCATCCGGAGAGTATATCAGGATGTCATCAATAAATACCACTACAAATTTGTCAAGTTGATGCCTAAAAACCTTATTCATCAAAACCATAAAATGCGGCGGGGGCGTTAGTTAATCCAAATGACATCACAAAAAATTCATTGTGCCCATAATGTGTCCTAAAAGCACTCTTGGATACATCGTTCTCCTAAATTTTTTAATTAATGATAACCAGACTTCAAGTCAATCTTAGAGAACATTCTTGCACCCTTAAGTTGATCGAATAAGTCATCGATTCTAGGGAGGGAAAATTTATTCTTAATAGTAATTTTATTTAAGTCCCGATAATCGATACACAACCTCAAACTTCCATCCTTCTTCTTTACAAACAAGATGGGTGTTGTCCATAGAGAGACACTTGGCCTAATGAACTTCTTGTCTAGCAACTCTTGCAATTGATCCTTTAATTCCTTAATTCAATTATGGCCATACTCCTATATGGTGCTTTTGATATCGGTGCAGCTCCAAGCACCAAATTTATTTCAAACTCAATTTTCCTATCCAAGGGCATGCCCGGTAAGTCGTCAGGAAGAATCTCAGAAAATTCTCTAACTGTTAGGATATCCTCAAGTTTCATTCCTTCCTTTTGGGTATCAACAACATAAGCTAAATATCCCTCATACTCTTTTCTTAAAGCCTTAAATGTTTGTGTTGCACTCAATAACATTTTTTGAGGTTTTTTTTCCAGTCCATGTTACCTTGGTAGGTCAATTCCATCCTTCCCACGTCACTAAAGGTTACATGTTTATTCTTACAATTTATCTAGGCATTATACTTGGCTATCTAGTCCATTCCCAAAATAATGTCAAAATCACTCACATTAATTTCAACTAAGTTAGCTTTAAATTCATTTCCCTCTAATTTCACAATACAATCATTGAATCTCAAATAAGACACCAAAATCCGGTCCCCCCGGAATGGCTACTCGATAAGGATCATCTAGCCATTTAGGTTGACATTGAAAAGTTTTAACAAATTTCTTAGCAACAAACGAGTGTGATGCTCCACAATCAAATAACACATAAGTAGGAGTAGAATTGACCAACGACATACCTGTCACCACGTTATCTTCCCCTTCGACCTCATAATCAGTCATTCCATGAACTCGAGCATTAGCACTAGGGACAAATCCAACTGGTTGGTTTGCCTTGTTTTCACGTTCCTTGTTATTTGGGCAGTCCCTAATCATGTGTCCAATTTTCCCACACTTAAAACATGCTCCTAACTTTCTTCGACATTCTCCCGCATGTTTTTTACTACAATATTTGCACAAAAGAGGTTTTGGTTGTCCCATGGATGGCAAAACCTCACGTCTCTTCTTATTAAGCGGAGCTACAATTGCAGGCTTGGTTACTCCGATTTGCACGGACTTCTCCTTAGGTCGAGGCCTCTTAGTTCTAATCTCTTCATCCAGTTGCTTCAAATAAGCTTCAGCATTAATGCTGTGATAGCATTAACTAACTTCCCAAAGTCTCCCACATCTACATTTACTAATTTGGACTTAATCTTACTGTTCAGTCCCTTGATGAACCTCATTTTTCTTGTTTCCGAGTCAACCATCACAGTAGGAGAAAACCTTCCAAGTGCATTGAACTTGCTCGCATATTCTAGTGCTGACATATTTGGGGTTAGTTCCAAATAGTCGAACTCTTCCATCTTCTGAGAGCGAATAGATACACTTTCAAAAATTCTTCTTTAAACTTAAGCCACGTCACCAGTGAAACTATAATGGGTCGAATGACATCCCACCATTTCTCAGCTTCACCTACTAGAAAGGGCCTCATAAGCTCATGCTGAAACTCCTCGGGCACTTGTAGCATTTGAAAGTTGTTTTCTATTTCCCCAAGTCATCTCTCAGCCATGTCCGGATTCGGGGTCCCATCATAAGTTGGAACGTGAACCTTATTCATCCTCTTATAGTAAACATGCAATTGGGGTGGTCCATGGGTGTTGACCCCATTATTGTTTTGTGCTACTTGAGCCAGGTTGGTAATGGCATTCATGAATTCAGGGGGTAGGCTGACTTGGGGTGGTAATTCTTGAGTTCTAGACCTACTATCACTTCTGCTAGCACTCCCAAGATTTATGTTCAAATTCTCTTGTTCCAAATTTTTGGAATTTCCCAAATTCCTAACGTTGGAAGTAGTGGATCTTGTACCACGCACCATTTCCTAATCAAGAATTAAAATTTATTTCCAAAAGTAAATTTATACAATAAATAAATTTCACAAATAGTATTAACAATTATAATAATTGAAAACTTTGATTAATCAAATAACAAAATAAAAATTGAGGGTTCTTAAGGAAACAATTCTAGTTAAATACTATAATAAACCATGAAAAATACCAAAAGAAAACTAAACTAATTCTTCTAACACTATTTATTTCCTAAATTCCTCTAGAAACCATATAATGTCGAAAATCCTAATTATTCACTCTTGATCATCCTCTGAAGGATCATCATATACATATCACTTAAAGCAATGACCAAGTTGTTATTCTCAAGGAGTTCTATATCTTTCCTTCAACTTGGGGTTTCTCTTGTTCACCCTCTAATGTCGCTGCTTGCTCTTCACGGTTCTCTTCTTCCGAATCACTTATCTCTACTAACTTAGGCATACTTCATCGTTCTCTATTAATCCTGGCCAATTTGTTTCATACTTATGGATTGTGACATCAATATTTCCTATAAGTACTTTGGCAAATCCTTCCTTCATTCCCAATTCATTGATGATTTCTTTATTTTTGTTGCTAAGTTCTTCTATTTTACTCTTCATGTCTTCATATTTATTATACTTGTGGCAAAATTTGCTTTCCTAGTTATCACACATCTCTTTCAGCCTCTTGTTTTGTGCTTCCAAATGGTTCACCTTATGGGTAAGCTCTTGCTTGTAATCCTCCAGGTGTCGTGTCTCACACCCCCACTATGTTTATAGGACATTTGCAAGGTTCGGTCAACCTATGGGTAGGTCTACAGCATCAAGACACGACACCTGATCTATCCATGATACCTACAAGTGACATTTCAGTTAGTTCAACTTATTTCAATCTAATTCCATAAGTCATCCTCAAATTCTCAAACAATTAATTTCTATATATATTTTTTTCTGTACGGATTCAATCCTAGGATCTAATACCACTTAAACTGTCACACCCTATGCTCGCGTGCATCGACACGTGACAGCCGTCGTACCCTCAAAAGTTATCTTTCAAAGGTATAAGGTTCGAATCAAACAAAATCCTTAATTAAATAATAACGAAGTTCGTAAATAATCAACAAATTTTATAGTCTCACTAACACGGAAAGTTAAGATAAACAATGTCAACCGATAAATCTTAAAGAAACATAAGTTCAAATTAAATAACTAAACTAAGCAATAATTTATTTAGTTGTGAGCTACTTCGAACTAGTATGCTTCAAGACCTTGGCACAACTAAACTTGTGTATTCTCAAAATTCTCTTGCTCCGCGAAATTTTTAGGAAATGGGATGAGCCACTGAAATTGCTCAGCAAGTAGCTAACACCACCTTCGCTAGACCAAGCAAGTTATATATATATGTACATATTTTTCGAAATTTTATCACATAGACACATAGTGGAGTTTCAAAAAAAAAATTATCAAAAATAAAATCACAAAGCTTATCCCACGTAATAGCAAAAGTTCCTTTACAAAATATCATTTTAAAACAATATTTACATACTTCTAAAGCAAGTGGCATCATATAACAAATTTACAAAACATAGCTCACGGAGATCAAAAATCCAAAATTAGAATCAAAATCAACATTTCAAAATTCTAAGTTCAAAACCAAAGTTCATACCTTCATATCATGATTAATTATAGACTCAAAAAATAAACATGCTATCATCGGCTTACTGAATACTCAGCCTATTGCTAAGAGACCCCACTAAAAAATGTTGCTAAGGGGTCTCGCAAAAACTATTTTATACAAAGTTCAGAGTACAGAGGCCAGAAGTTACCTTATCTGGCAGTTCAAAAAATGCAGAACTATAGTTCTGGCAACCGACTATTCATGATTATTTTAATTTGTCAATTATTAATTATCAAGCAAATATTCCAAGCATATACACATACAAAATAACCATACAAAGTTCAAAATAATGCCACTTATATAAATTCATAATCTAAAACAATTCAAGTATCCATATAAGGTCCAAATTTAATAATTAAAATAATATGTCATCAAAAATAATATTTAGACAAAATATTTTCGAAATTACAAAGGGGTAGTAACAACTTACCTCAAAGTAGCACAAAATCGTAGCAAGGAACCGACTAATTTTCTAAACAAAATTATCAAATATTAACTAAGCTCAATTTCAAAGTCAATCGATTCGTATATAGACTATCGTGCCTTCAGTAATATTATTCAAGTTCCAAAAATATTTAATCGTATTCATACTAAAATATATATCCTTCTTAATTATATAAAAATATAACAGTTAAAATATATTACTAATACCGTAAAAGTATTCAATAAGTTATTATAAACTAGTTCTTTAATCAATACATTTAAATTACTTATACTATAAGTATTTAAGTTTTTAGTTCAAAAATTAAATCTCAGAAAGTTAAGGGACTTACTATACAATTTATCCCAAACTATCCTTCGTCAAAAGATGAAAGGACCTAAACTGTAATTAACCCAAAACTTTGAAACTTCCTGCCAAAATAATGCCATTGTCCCGTCAACTCCATTCTCTCTCTCCCTTTTTCTCTCTCCTAGTCACTTATCTTATCTCTCCTACTTTTCCTACTTACCTCTTTTCCCTTTCTTCTTTCTCTTTCTTTTTCCTGCAACACGCCTCTACCACTACTGATTACCACCTCACGGCTGCTACCAGTAGTGCCAAGCCGTAGCGAGAACAACCAATAGTACCGGAGCAGCTAGCAACAGCGGCAACCATTCTCTCTCTTCTTCTTTTTTTTTTTCAAAAACTCATATTTTAACTTTTCAAAATAAATGAGTAATTTTAAAGCAAATATATAAATAAATTCTTATACTTTAGATGTTAATTAAATCTCAACTTTTAATAGAAAATTAAATTTATGCAATTCGGTCCATCGAATAATAATTAACAGAAAAATACAAGTTCAGGCATGATATTCCATGTACGAGAGAAAAAAAGTAAATACATGCAAAAAAATGAAATAATCAAAAATTTTGATTAAAAAATTATACTGAATTTGATACACGATGAACTCCTAGTGTACACGAAATCTCCTTTCTCCTAAGCTCAAAATTTCAGCCGGTAAAAATAATTTCTTAACCATATAGAGTCCTCTATTTGTACTTATTTTACTGCCAAAAGACTCCAACTTCTAATTCCTAAAAGTTAGCTAAAAATCCTACAATTCCTATACTTATTTGGTAACTAGAAGTGGCTGAAAATTTGCACTATTTTTAATGACAAAAATTGCCAATTAATTGACAAAAGACATATTTTCCAAATGCAAAACGTACTTAGACAATAAGTTATTTCAAGGCAGTTATCATCAACCATTAAGATTCCTAACTAATTATACAAGAATTTTGATTCTATAAGAAAGTACCACCACAAGTAATTCAATTTCACATGCAATTGTTTAATTAAAATATCATTGTTTTATATTCATAATATATATACATATCTATATTTAAAAAAATGAGGGTTTACATGCCTAGATACTATTTTGTCTGATATCCAACAAATTAGGAGTAGCTTTGAAGTATGTAACTTTTTGTTCGTAAATAGGAAAGGGAATGAACTAGGACATCACTTGGCAAAATTTGCTATTCATTGTTGTAGAGAAGTTGAGTGGAAACTTGACTTCCCTAATTGGCTTAGATTGATGGCTGAATAGGAATGTAGAGGTAGTTACCTCACCTAACTTATGTATACTTGGTAAATCATTTATATAATTCTGACCTTTTGAAAAAAAAAAAACAAGTTTAACTATTAAGACATTCGGATTCTAGGAATCTCACAATTTTAATTATCCTTTTGACCCTAAAGCCGGTGCGGCTCAATAGTTTTAAGTATAAATACACATCAACTTAACCCTCACAGTTTTTTAAGGTGAACATCACTAAATAAAAAACTAAAAACAAATAAAAATTGAGAACTTATTCCAAGGAACCAGAAGGACAATATGGTGTGTTTTAAAGCAATATTAATACTTGAATGTGCAAAGATCCAATTACTTCCAAAAGCTTCTTATAATTAAATAAGCATCTTGAATCATTCTACTTAAAGCTAATTAATTTGGCGTTAAATGCCAAAATATTTTTACAAGCAGTACAATTAAATTTGCTAACTCTTAAGATGCCAAAAAATTTAAAGTAAGGTCAAAAGTTCAAATTGAACTCAACTTGATCGAGATCAAGTCGAGCTAATTTCCGACTATATGTATATTCTACTCGAATGCTTGTCAAGTTTTTCAAACACACATATATAGTTTTTTTAATTTTTTTTTTATTATATGTAAAATTACTAAAATATCTATACTCTTTTGAAAAATTACATATTTACCTCCGAAAAAGTTGAACTATTCGAGTTCATTTAACTTGAATTCGAACTCGTTTTACTTATTTTCGACCGAGCACGAATCGAGCTCAAAATCTATCAAAATTTTCATACTTAAGGTTGAATTCTATTTTTAAAGCTCATTCGAGCTCAAGCTTGAGCTTGAGTCTCACAAAAAGTATAGAGCTCGAACTCAAGTAGGATACTATTTAAGCTCAACTCAACTTGTTTACACTCTTATTCCTTATTCTAGTTCCTGTGATAGAATTAATTGAATATTTGTTGGACAATGATTTACAAAGTCATAAATTCAAAACCACTTACTAAAGTCACTCCACATGGAAAGATCATATCGAATCACCAACCCTTGATTTTAGAGATTTGGTCGGATTTCTTTCCTCCTTTTCAAAATCAGTCACTTTGTCACTTTATCACTTTGTATATATGTATTGATATTTATTTGACTTTAGTTTAGAGTATACAAAATTTCAAACAGAAACAATACACATGCTCGATTTATTTTACATTTAGCACACTCTCTCCTATATTTGTCAAGTTTGGATCAAAGTGTTACCTGATATAATAATTAGCAACCATAGGTTTAAGTTTTTGGTTAAAAATAAAATAAACAAAGAAATTCCTCTTGGGTTTTAAAAGGAAGAATAAAATAGAAACTTCAATTATAGATTGTTAAATCACTGGTAGATTAAAGATAAAATATAAAGATAACTTGTACTCCAGTACATTTGTATTCCCAAAAAAAGGAAAGAAAGAAAGAAAATTACTTCGTTAAATATAGTAGATAAAAAACCTCAACGACTCTGAACTCTTAAGTTTATTCTATTTTGGCCCCCAAATTATTTTTTGTTTCATTTAGCCCTTCAACTTTTAAAAGTGTACTATTTTGACACTTCATCTATCTTTGCCACCATTGAGAACTTGAGTTTTTTTATATTAAAATCAATTAGTAATAAGTGAAGTGGTTCATTAAAACTGTGGCTTGAGAGAAGAAATAGGAGCTAACTCTGCTATTTTATTAAAGTACATGAATCCTTTCCATCTTAAAATCAATTGATAATCAGTAGGGTGGTCCATAAATCTTATTAATTAGTTCAGAATCTCTAGTCCGAACAATGTGGAATATTTATACTTTATTAGTACAGGTCATACTTCTAGTCCGTTAGAATAAATATTTCCAATTAAGACAAGTACGAAGTGTAAGTAACCCAAGAAACTCAAGTTTCAAATTGGTCAATGCATGTAATTTTTCGAGTTTGGATTATTATCTTTATCTATTTGTCACCATGATGGCGATTTGCTTCCATGTTTCATGGGCTTAATTCATTTTAGTTTTTGTGTGGTTGTCAATTTATCTCTTTGAGGCTTCTTTAATATCAAAGTGACCCATTATATAGGAAAATTCTACAATCGTATTGAGGGAACTATCTCATTATGCTTTAAAATTTTTGTATTATACAAGTTATTAAAGGCAACTGATAATAATGAAAATTATAGAGAGAGAACGAGTAGGAAAGTAGAGAGAGATAGGGGATTGTTTGAGTATTATTATGTGGCATAACTTGCCAATTGTTAGGGGTGACCCCTTATTTATAGATTTTATATGGGCCTTAACCATTTTCTATGAGTATTGGCCAGCATAACCTAAGCTCTCATGTGTGTAATTACATTTATGCCCTTAATGGGATTACAAATGGCACAATCGTTTTGGATGCAATATTTTAGAATCATCAATAGTCCCGTTAGCTTGGGGTTGAGTATTGTCACCGAAGTCCCCTTTGAGAGCCTTTTTGTTTCTGGTTCAAAACTTAATTCCGAAGGCACTTGATCTAAGTTTTCAAGCCAAGACCCGAAGTTAATTGATTCAAAGTCCCCAAATCCTAAGTCTCTAAGCCAAAGATGGATATGAGAGCCTCCTTGACTAACTTTAGCTTTTGGAGTCTTCTTACGACCCACATATTTTACTTCTTTCTTTCTTTTAAAGCTGAGTCGAAACTCTTAAGATCGTATTTCCTGGATTTTCATAACTTCAACTTTTATTTGTTCAAAACAAATCGAACTTTTTCTATTTCAAGTTTAAATACTCTCGACTCAACTTTCATCCATTTTTTTAACTACCTTACTAGGCCCATTTGGCTCATTTTACTAGGGTATTTATGCCCTAGACTTAAAACTTTCTCCTTCATGCTCATTTTCCCCAATCCTTACCACCTGCCTGCCATTGCTGTTGTCACATTCTTCGTTTCTGCAATTTTTCTTTACAAGCTTTCAACAACTTTCTGATTTTCCATCCCATAATTCTTCCTACACTTTTCCTTCTCTCTTTCGAATAGTCCCCAAAAGATTTCTTGTCAAGCCTAACTTTCAAGTTCCTTTCTACTTTCAATTTCATCAAAGCAACTATGGCTGGCACGTTAACTCCATCCTCGCTTATTGGCACTCCTCCTCCCACTTCCTCCGTAAATAATACTAATAGACTGTTAAACTCCCACGACGAGGCCATCCTTGCTGCGGTTCTCATGAATTTCCCAGGGGAACTATCGTCATTCGCCCGATGTTGTAAATAATTATCTCGAACTACAAACAATAAACACCCCAAACATCCTCAAACCCGAGGAAATTAAGATTATTAGGGATAGATATCGATTTCCTAAGAATGTACACATCAAATACCCTACTTGTTGAACCCCAGTTATGATAATCATGTTTTGATGATGACCAAATCGTACTAACAGTTTGAAAACAAGTGTGCAGTAAAACAGGGAGTTACGGAGTTGATGATTGTCCGAAAGGAAAACAATTCGGACGATGATACTCGTCCAACACAAAGAACTTGAAGCCCTCTCGGACGAAAAATAGCGTCTGACCATATTTCCAGAAGACATTGCATCGACCGGACGCAAGTTCGGACGCTTCCTCAGACGTCTGAACGAATACCCTCAGAGAAGGGAAGCAACGTCAGACACAGGGTTTAGCGGCCGTCCGAACGGTCCAACGGCTAGTTCGTTTGAACGCATACTTGCTACATTGGCCTTCCGAAAGGTCCAACGGCTAGTTTTCTAGTAAAGCAGAAAATAGCCGTTGGAAAGTTGTTAGAAGCAGATTTTGGACAACTATAAATACCCCTTAGCCTGAATTAAATAAGGAGAGACTTCTACATTGATTACAAGTAATTCTTGAGCTATTTGGGAGAAATAGTGGGTACAAGTATTGTAATAGTGTAGGTAGTTTTGTGAAAAAAGCTTAGAAGTGTAAGAGTTCTTCAAGTGTAAGAGTGGAGAGATAACAATTGTAACAAAGGGAGGTTGTGAGTGTAAAGCTTTTGGCTCAACTAAAGGAAATTAGTGTGAGCAAGAGTGATCCTCATTTGTGTACAAGAGGTTATTGTCTCACCACTTTGAAGAGACTTTTAGTGGCTAAACTTCAAGTTGAGAACTTAGTAGTTGCCTTGTAAGAAGCTCTTTGTAGTTGTAAGCTCCAAGCTTGAGAAACTTGGGAGTTTGGTTTGATTCTCTTAATCTCAATATTCTTATTTGTTCTTTAAGCTTAAATTGTTGAATGTCTATTGAAGTGTATTCATTTGTGCTTAAGTTTTTATTTGGTGCATAAAGTTTGAATTTCTATTAAGCACATAAAAAGGTTTGTTTTATATACAACCTAATTCACCCCCCTCTTAGGTTGCTTTTTGGGCCAACACTACTACCGAGGACCGAGGCCACTTGCCTCCTCTTGAATAACTAACCATATATCAGGAGCAGTTTGAAACGGGTTTAAGACTCCCCATAGCTCCCTTTTTATCCAAACTATCCGACCATTAGAACATCAGCGTGTCCCAACTAACCCCTAATGCCATTAGGGTAATAGTTGGGTTCTGCAATTTATGTAAATTATATGAAGTCCCCCTTTCCTAAAAAACCTTTCAAATGATGTTGAAACTATCCCCTTCTCATGGATTTTTTTTGTCTCTCCTCGAGACTCAGGTAAGTAGCTCACCTCGAGTAACCCTTCTTCCATTCATGACTGGATGGAGTTTTTTTTCTTTGTCTACTACCTTGACCCTACAATGCCCCAAGGCTCTTAAAACGCTTCGTCAAAGAAAACTTGAAGGCAAATAATGCTGCCCTACTAGATTTCGATGATGCCAAGAAACTCATTAATGCCACCCTTTGGATATAGACTTTCACAATCACCTGGTTATCCTACCCAATAACGTCTTAACCTAGGCTGGCTTGTTCCCTAGGCACATAACTCTAGAGGACTATGACCCTTACCAAGGTTAACCCAGCTATTATATGGATGTCCATTATCGACAGGTTACCTTTGTCTGAACTAACTATTTTTTTATTTGTACAAACCTGAGTACATTTTTGAGGGGTTTGATTCTTACCACTTCAACCACCAGGACTACTTCATCGAGCCAGACTCCCCCTATAGCTACAAGTGGATTGTCCTCGGCCACTATTGATACTTCTGGTACAATTAACGCCATTCTAGTGTCTACATTCATAGATCTATCCACCTCTACTAGTGGTCTCTCAAGTAGTTAAGCAGTTATGGTGGCTGTCATTGCAAGACCTCAAGCTAAGCCAACTCGTGTTATGAGAAAGATAAGTCGTTCTGCTAGTGTTTCAAGTGTCGAGGCTAACCCTGATGAGGGGGAAGAAGAAAAAAAAATCACAACCTTCTCCTCAACTTTTCATACTTCTCTCAGGCCTAGCCCTTATACTGTTCTAGCTGATGCTACCTCATCTAGCCTTAGCTCAATAACTAGGGTCGCCGATCAAAGTGCCTGAAACTTATCCCTCTCCAAGGAATTCCTCTCTGTTTATGGTAAACAACAACTTACTTCAATTCTTATTCTACACACATTCATCTAAGTAAAGGGTACTTATTGTATATGTCTCTTTCCTACTCAAGGAGCAAGAGGCCTATCCCCTATGAGGAGAGGAGATCTGTTGGGTCTCGAAACCTTCCCTGGTCTCAAAGATTAATTGACTCTATTCCAAGCCCCTCCACCTCAGGAAGTACAAACTTAAGGCCCACCCCTATTGGATATAAACAATAGAGGTCAATTCGCCAGGGTGGCACGAGAGTAGGTCAAATTTCATTACATCCCCTTGCCTCGGGATGTGGCCTACGTGAAAAGCCTTACTCCTCAACAGAGGATAGATGAACTTCATGTCAACTTGATGAATGTAAACTTCTTCTTCTTCTCTCTCTCTCTCATTTTTTTTAGATTTTCATGACTTCCCTTGTAGGCCATAACCATCCTTCCTACAATTAGGGAAAGCAAATCTAATTTTGCTTCAGATATAAATGCTATAAGGAAAAAGATGACACAAAAAAAGGCTGAGACCAACCAAAAAATAAAGAAAGCTGTGAAGGCCAATGAGCTGAAGTGCAATATTGAGGTTGGCAAGAAATATAATGAGTTTGGCAAGAAATATAATGACTGGAAAGCTCAAATGGATGAACTTAGAGAGAAACTTCTCCAGTCCGAAATGGAAAAGAAGACTCTTCACGTAGACGTCAAATAGAAATAAGAACATTTTTCAACTCCAAGAAGAAGCTCAAATGGCTGAAGCAAGGCTCGCCTCAAGAGAGAATGAGCTTATGATTTAGCAAAGGTATAAATGCCTTTGTTCTTTCATACGAGACAGACACAATGCTAAAGGAGTTCACCAAGAAAGTATTCACAATGGGATTTACTCTACCATGTGATCACTTAGTGAAGAACCCAGAGTTGTACATTGGTCTTCCATATGATACCATAGTAAATGAGGAGGTAATCAAGTAATTGGAAGCCAATTTTAAGCCTCAGATGCCACTTCTTAGAGTTTTTGAAGTAACCGATCAAGCTAAACCTGCCTCCACTCCTACTCAGCATAGCTCTTCCTCTAACCCTACTCACCAAGTTTCTGCCACAACAGATGATTCTTCCTTCAGCTTAACAGCTTCCTCTTATATGTAATAGCTAGGTTTTTGCTATTAATAAAATACTAGTTTTTCAATTTCTCTTCTTTCTCTTCTTGAATTCATTTATTACACATCAAAGAATATACTACGTATAAAACTTGCCTCATCCTGTCTTGAAAATTTCAAAGTATCCATTTACACCTTGCGACTAAGTTTAGAAAAATTCTAAGTACATAACACTCAAACTTCTTTGTATTTTCAACCTTCAATGACCCTTGGGGTCATCATCATCATTTCAATTTTTTTTCTTTTCTCGAATCTGGTCCGAACCTCTTTAGCATATCAACAGGTCAAAGCGACTCATATTCTTGAGGGAGGGACCTCTAGGTCTCAGTCCTCCTAGCACTCATGCTTTTTTTAATTCAATTGCTTTTTCTTTTTCTTTTTTCGAACTTGGTCCGAACCTCTTTAGTACATTGGCAGTCGGAGCGGCTCATATTCTTGAAGGGGGAACCCCCAGGTTTCAGCCCTCCTAGCTCTCATGCTCTTTTCAATTCAATTGCTTTTTTTTTTTCTTTTTTCCTTTTTCGAACCTGGTCTAAACCTATTTAGCACATCAGTAGGTCAGAACAACTCATATTCTTGAGGGGGACCACTACGTTTCAACCCTCCTAGCACTCATGCTCTTTTCAATTCAATTATTTTTTCTTTTTTCTCTTTTTTTGAACTTGGTCCGGCAACCTCTTTAGTACGTCGACAGTCGGAGCAGCTCATATTCTTATGGAAGGACCACTAGGTCTCAGCCCATCTAGCACTCAAACTCTTTTCAATTCAATTGCTTTTTCTTTTTTCTTTCGAATCTAGTATGAACCCCTTTAGAATATCAGCGGGTTGGAGCGGCTCATATTCTTGAGAGGGGACCACTAGGTCTCAGCCTTCCTAACATTCATGTTTTTTTCATTTTATTTGTTTTTTCTTTTTATTTCGAACATGATCCTGACCTCTTTATCATTTTAGCAAGTCCAGGGCGGCTCATAATATTGAAAGGGACCACTAGGTCTTGGCCTTCCTAGCACTATCTTCCTCTTTTTTTTTACTTTTTTTTTCTTTCTTTTTCGAACCTGGTCTGGACCTCTTAAGCTCTTCAATGGGTCAAAGAAGCTCTTCATTATGAGGGGAGGGACCATTAGATCTCAACCTTTTTTTCTTTTCTTCTTCAATTGGCCTTTTTGGTCTCTTGGGTCATCTAACTCACGTGAACTCTTGGCCTTTTATTTTTCTTTTTTTGTAACACCTTTGAGAGGCTCTGAAGCACTGTGTGTGAGGCTAGGAACCTTATTAGGAGGCTCGGAAGCCTTGTTTTGGGGGCTCGGAAGCCTCATTTTTTCTCTTTTAACTGAAATAAAATATTATTTCTTCGTCCTTACTTCAATGATTTAGCTCCTTGCCAATAAAGGTCTTTTGTAGTAATGAGACCAAACTTATAGTTTTGCTTGGCTTTATTCACTGTAGTGTTATAGTACGTCTATCATTTGGGCTCTTCGACCCTTTTTTTTCATTTTTCTTTGCTTTTCTATGTCTTGAAGTTCCAAATATGAGTCTTTGCACTGTTGATCCAAAACTTGATTAGAAGGTTTATTGGCTCTTTTCCTTTTTAAAGCTTGAATGAGCCCATAATAATTATACGGGTTTTGGCTATTACTGCATGATGTGCTCTTGGTGATGAACTTTGAGCTTCGGATCAACCAAATTCATTTGACTGTATTGATCTTTTTGGCTTTATTGTTTAGCCTCAATCTTTTTGAGCTCGAGCTTTAAATTTTGAAAAACAAATCATTTCGTGTTCAGATTCTCCAAATTAAGGTCAACTTGCAAAACTACTGTTCAAGCTCTTCATTCCCTAGAATAGGCTTCGGCCAATGCACCTCGGCATCATCAATTTTGACTGATTTGCTTCGATTTTGCTAAATTGATTAGTTTTGAATCAACCCAAAGCTTTCTTTCTTTTGAGCTCGTCACAGGCTCTTCTGTTCTCTTCTTTAATTTTTCTCTTTAATCCTTCTTCTTGCGACCCAATCCAAATATTTTATGGGGCTCCTTTTATAGCTTGTTGCCTTCGCTAAACCTTGGCTTCAGCTAAATTGAAAATGAGGTTTGCCGTTGGCCGAAAATAATGATAATAATGTTGTTCTACCCCAGGAAACTCTAAGATTAAACTTGAGCTTTATCTTCTTCTTTTATTTATTTATTTAAGCCTATTGATGTGCTATCTTCGAATAAGAAGGTGAGCTTTTTTAAATGTGTCCTTGGCCTCGTCCATGAAGCCAAACTTCTCTTTGTTGATTCGAACAAGATGTTGAGCCTCCTTAAATATGGATTTAAGCTTGTTTCATAAGTGATCCAAAAATAATCATCTATCTGAATCAAACAACACTTCGCGTTGCATTCTTTCAGTTCTCTTCAATTGGTACGACATCTTGTAAAAACCTTTATCGTACAATTATAGAGATAACTCTATATATAATCTTTGTTTCTCATTCGAACTTCATAAGAGCTTTTCTGCACCAAAAATGATTTTGGCGGTGATTTTCGGCGGTAAATATCCTCTGAAATTCATTCCACTCAAGAGGACCTGCAAGCGAAGATGCAAAGATTACCAGACATGATCTCAAAGTGGAATTTGACTTTGGTGAAAAACTTCTCTGTGCAATTTGATTTTGGAGCAAAATCAATTTAACTTTGGTAGCTAAATTGGGTTTAGCTGCGTCAAGTTTTTCACCTAAGATTTTTGCGTGATCTTCCCTCCATCATCAAAAACTCTCAAGAAATGACAAAAGACATGGCTTTTTTATCCAATTCCCACAGATGGTGCCAAATGATAATAATGAAAAATTATAGAGAGAGAAAGAGTAGGAAAGTAGAGAGATGGGAGATTGTTTGAATATTATTATGTGGCATAATTTGTCAATGGTCACAACGAGTGACCCTTATTTATATTTTTTACATGAATTTTAACCATTTTTTGAGTTTTAGCCAGATCTAACCTAAGTTAGTCGTATATGTGATTATATTTTTGCCCTTAATGGGATTACAAATGGCACAATCATTGATATCTTAGTATCATCATCAACGAAATGATTTTCTCAACAGGATTGTAAAATTTTCCTAATATATATTTTACTACGGAAAAGTTGGTGAACTTTGTTCTGATTCATAGTTTGATCTCTGTGATGACTAAAATTAATGGGTTAGCTTCGACACTTTAAAAAATAAAATTTTCTTATCGTGGTAGTCCTCTTTTTTGCGAACAAAATCAACCCTTTGCGTAATACTTAAATAATTGGCCATTCAAATAATCAATGCCTTGTAATTAATAGCATGTCATTTTAGTGAAGTTAAATTATTGTCTTAATGGACTTTTAGAAGCAATTATGTTGATGTCAACGTAGATATATGAGAAGTTTACGTAACTTGCAATAAAAATTAAAGAATTTACTAATTCACGATAGCTTCAAAAACAAAATAAAAGTGTAGGGATTTTAAGAAATCATTTAAGGAGAAATCATGTAATTTACGTCATTAATCAACCATACCGAGTATCTTTACCATTATTAAATCACATCTAACTAAAAATATGCACACCTACTGTACGTGTACCATTTATTATTTGTTGAAAATTTTTATGTTTTTAAAAAAATAAGCGGATAATATATGATTAATATCAAATATTTAATCACACAAATTAAGTTTGGTGAGTTTTTCTTTATGAATTCCAATAGCATTACAGACGTTCTCTGTACGATGAGATACAGATATATGAGTAGTGAATGCATTTTCCTATTTAAATTAATAACGAACAAGATATCAAAATCGTGCGTTTTTATTTTATGAATAACTAAAAATTAATATTTCAAATATGACAAGTTAAAATAATAATTTTTTTTTTTTAAATATGCGAACGACTATTTGTACGATTTTTAATGTGTGACATTAACGACAATACTTATAATGCACAATGAAGCAAAAAGCACTGCTTGAGCGTCCTTGTATTTTTTTTTTTTTTTTGCCTCTTTTTATAAGATTACAAGTAGGGATCAGTATTAATAGATTATAATTCAACAAGAATATGACTAATTAACTCACAAATAATGAGATAATATTAATCAAATTCACACTAGTCAGGATGGACTATATGTCATGAAGATGAAGTTTCAGTTTGATTGTCCTTCTCGCGCGATTTCGAACTTTGATCTTCATCAATTACTCACTTTCATCGCCGTTTTCCATGTTTTTCTTTAATTTTTTTTTTTTTTTTTGGTTGGGTGTTTAATGATACGATCATAATTGATCGGTTCGCTCTGCACATACAAACCATCTAGCAAAACTCGTGCTCCAAACTAGTTCATCTGGATGGGCCACAAGAATTTATTTTCGATGTTTTATGTGCTTAAGCGGGATTTTTATTTACTTGTATCGGATTAAGTGATACATACCATCTTTATACTTCTTTATTGATCGACTATTGATCCCCAATTTTAAATTAGAAAAATTTAGTTTTTGAACTTTTTTTATTAGACTAATTTAGTTCCACGTTATCATACTTATTAAAATTAGACAATTTGATCATTTAATATTTTTAAAAGCAAAACAAGTCCCAAGGGGCAAAGAAAATTAGAAATTGGGCAAATAAAAAATCTTGACCAGTTCAAAGATTTTTTGGCCCATTGTTTCGCCGTAATAGACCGGTTTTCTCAAAAGATGATGATAATATATTTTGAACATTTTTATGCGGATGGCAATCTTGGGATACCAATATTCTTGCTATTGCTTTCTTTAGCCTTGTGAAGAGTAAATTGCACCAATAGGCACCGCTAAATTATTGAATTATTGCAAATGAGGTCGGTCAACTCCTTCTTCTTTTTTTATTTTTTTTAAATGGTTATTGTTGAATAATGAAAAATGTAGATTTACGGTGACTCTGTTTATTTGAATTGGTAGAGGCAGATAGGGTGTGATTTTTTTTTTTTTTTGGGGTTTAAAATTATTCATACATATTAGAGTGATATTTTTGGAAAAAAAAAAAATACCATGAGAAGTCAAACTAGAAAGAAAAAGAAAACTTTTGGTCAAAATTGCATGACCCTTCATTTTTTTTTCCCCAACCACCACTTGCAATCTGCCAACCACCATCAATGTCCCAATCCCCCACCCTACCCCGTAGAGCCAACCCTGCCCCCCACCCACATGCCGCGACCTCCAGTCAGGACTGGTTCTCCGGCAACCACTCCTCAACCAGGATTACCACTTTCTAATATCCTATTAATTCTACTTTTCTGTTGATGCTTCACCCTATACAATAATCATTGGCTCCATATTGAAGCTTTTAGCTCATTACGCTATTGCTACTAATATATTAAATATTTTCTGCGAAAATATACCACTTGAAGAGTGTGTTCGTTTGTATTGAAAATATTTTTTTCTTTGGAAGGAATCCTTGAAAAATATTTTACGTGAAAAATTTATTTTTCATATAATTTTTCGGTGTTCGATTGACAAAATGAAAATATTTTGAAATAAAAAATTTTAACGATTTTATCTTTAATTTTATGAATACAAATTAAAAAAACTTATAACAATGGTAATAAATACTTTACAAGTAATTATGATTAATAAAAGATTGATTTTGTTCAAAATTAAATGATAATACAATATAATAGTAAAATATTCATAATGATAGTTATATTCGTGTGGGATACATGATTAAGAAAAAAACGAATGAAAAAGAATTGAAAACGAAAATAAATTTAACAAACGAAATTCTATAAAGTAAGTATTTGAGATTTAATGTTACTCTTGAATTATCCGGAAAATAACTTACGCTCAAAAATTCAGTAAGTTATTTTCAGCCAAAGGAAGAAAAATTGAAAAATATTTTTTGATGAAAAATATTTTCTGATATTTGGCTCCAATAAAAGATTTCTATAAAATCATTTTCAATTTAGACGAACACACCGAAATCTTATAATTCTGAGCCTAATAATCCGATTACCAACAATTTGAAAAGTCATTTCAACTCGCCAAATACGTATAACAGTGAAAATCATCATTAATTTTAATTGGTTATTTATATTTGACTATTTTTAATTTAAGATGAATTTCTTTTTGCATTTCTAATTCTTTATCCAGAAAAAGGAATTACCCCTATTTTCTTAGAAATATGTTCCCTTTCCTAAATATTTTCCTTTGTTAACTAATGATGTCAAAATAATACACCCAATAACTATATCACACTTGATTATGGGCTCGGGTTCATTAGGGGTGTTTTAATAATAGTTTACACTCATAGTTCAAATAGGCCAAAATGGATTAAGTATTAAATATTCAACTCACAGTTTGATCTGATTGAATAACCACAGGTATAAATGTCGAAAAGATTGGTTAGGTTCATTAATCACTTTCTTAATCTTGTAAACTCTGAATACTTACTGAATTTTAATATCTGATTTAAGTACTGACTTGAGTATTAGAACTTATTTTGAGAGACCAAACTTCACCCTTTTTTTTTTCAAGTATTCCAAACGTAGATGTTATGTGCAGTACCCAACCTCTGCTTTGGACAATATTGTGCATGGGCTAACAATAATTCAAATCTTTGTATCAACATCAACCAAACAAGAAAAAAATAAAAATCCGAGTTTTCAAGGAATTTCTTTCTATTTTCTTCATTTCCCCTTTTTTCTTCTCTGTTTTCATGGAACTAAACGGGGCGTAAGAGTGTAATATACACTATTACTAATAGTACGTACTCTCTATTTTTCTTGAGTGTCACTTTCTCATTTTAGCATTGTTGATTGTTTCAAATTTGTTTACGCAAATTTTCTGTTGAATAAATGGGTAACGTAACTAAGACATACTTCTCCTTGCCATGTATAAATACTACTCAAAATTCTGGTGATTGCATCTCAAACACTGATCAAAATCAATACTTTTCATTCTTCCACAGACAAAATGGCTCTGATTTTATCATTTTACTCATACATTGTTATGTTCATAATCTTGATGATGTCTAGCAAAATGTGCACATCATTCTACCCTCAACAACTTTGCAAGCCAATTTATCCAGCAAAATCAATTCCAGTGTACAAGAAAGACATTGACTTGTTGCAATTTCCGGTGAACCTCGAGTATTTGGAAGCAGAATTCTTCTTATTTAGTGCTTTAGGACATGGACTCGACGTGGTTGAGCCTGAATTGGCCATGGGAGGCCCTCCTCCCATCGGAGCCGAAAAAGCCAATCTTGATCTTCTTGCAAGCAAAATTATCACAGAATTTGCCTACCAAAGAAGTCGGCCATCTAAGGTTCATTAATTCTATAATAATCGTTACTACTATGGCTTGGATTTCGATTAGAGTCACTATCTAGAATCGTTTAGACTATTTTATTAGAGTTCGTCTGAAGATATACACAATCTATTGAGTAGTTAGTATTTCAAATTCTAACGATTAGGTTTCGGTATGCTGAATTTGTTTTTCTTGTAATTTGTACACCAGGGCGCTTAACAATACCGTAGGCTTGTTCCCAAGACCTAAGCTGGACCTCCGAGCTGCAAATTTTGCAAAGTTATTTGATGAAGCATTTGGATACAAACTCGACCCTCCATTCAACCCTTACCATAACAGCCTCAATTACATGTTGGCTTCTTATGTAATTCCCTATGTTGGACTTGTAGGCTATGTTGGCACAAATCCCTTCCTCAAAGGCTATCGAAGCAAGCGAGTAAGTCCATCAAAATTCAGCCCAAAATGTTAAGATAAGTAGTCTCATAAACAAATACTCCCTCCCGCTTTATTCTATTTTACACTCGATTTTATCTGTCATTTTAAATTTATGTTCAAGGTTTAAAGAGTCTATTAAATTACCTTAATTTTAAGTAAAGATAATTCATTGTGATTAAAATACCCTTTTAATAATATAATGAAAACAAGTACCATTCCACTATGTGAAGTGCCACTTCATCAATAACTTTTCGAAAATGAAAGAATATTGAAGAATTTAACCTTGGATTTACAACTAATTGATTATAGAAATTAATAGATAAGCAGTGGTGTGATGAAGAGAGCAATATACACTGGTTTTTGTATAAGTAATAGATTATTTGACACAAATCAAATTGTTTAAAGCCACAAATTAAATGGAATTATTGGAGTATAAACTATTATTAACGGATCTTAATTTCTCGTCTTAGAAAACATAGTTATCAATAATAGATTGAAAAAAGAAAATGATTTAGAAAGTAATACATTTATTTCCACTTGCTAAGATCATTTTACGTAATAAAATTATATTAACATTATCAAGTCCTGATTTTGCTCGGCTGGATTTTCTTTATTTTATTTTTTCAAATCTAATAATAAATCAATGATTTATCAATTTGTATAGATGCAATAATCGAAAAATATATAAGATTTTCTTGTTTCCTTGACAGGTTTTAGCAGGACTTTTATCTAGATGAATCAGGCCAAGATGCAGTGATCAGAATGTACCTCTATGAACGAGCACAAAAAGTGGTATATCCATACAATCATACAGTGAATTGTTTTACTATCCGAATTTCAAATCTGAGAAACAAATTGGCAATGTGTGGCATCAAAGATGAAGGCCTACTTGTCCCTCCGGAGCTAGGCGCGGAGCAACGCATTTCAAGCAACGTTTTATCTGCCGATTATTATTCTCTCTCGTATCAGAGGACTCAACAAGAGATACTGAGAACTGTTTACGGTACAGGCAATGAGCATATTCCAGGAGGATTTTTTCCTGAGGGTGGCAAAGGAAAAATAGCCATAAAATTTCTGCAAGAAATAGGAAGATTAATTGTGGTGCCCAAGCTCAATAAAGAAAATTATTTGGTAATGATATTGCTACACAATTATTGATGGAATGAGGAAGATATGTTGTTTTGTATTAGGACTTCTAGTAATTTTTCACGCTGTTATTGTTGTAAAGAATAATGTTTAGTCAATTTATAGATGCATGTACGAAATGTTGCCAGAATAATGTTTTGTATTAGGACTTCTAGTAATTTTTCACACTGCATAATTTGTTTTCTTATGGCATGACTTTTTAAAAAAAATAAAAATAAAAATAAAAAACCTACTTCACTTAGTGATTCGAATCCATAAATTTAGAATTGGTCGCAAGTCTTGTACATTCTTTTAAAAAATTTTGATTATTTAATCACTAATTTCCGAAAACTTCGTTTGTCAGAATTGGGATTTGGTAAAGTAATTAATAAGTGGAGGTAAAATGGTTAAAGCAAGTATTTCAAAAAAAAAAAATGGTTAAGCCCGAAGAGGGCACATAAGATTGTTTGTCTCTCTTTCTGTATCAATCTTCTAGCTTACAATTTATATATCTAACATGTGTCAGTTACCATAATAATATTTATAAGTCTTTATAAGTTAGAGTACACTTATCAATTATTTAAATAATAAGATAAAAAATTGATACAGATAATATGACAAAAGATCTTTTAACGCCCTACAAGAGATGCAGTCATTCCATCCACTCAAATAATCTAGTGCTAAGAGTCATGATCTAAAACAAAAAGAAATCGTAGAATCCTTACATTTGTCTTTTCCAGATTTGAAGAATATAAATCTTCTTTGTTAAGTTGATGACCGGAATCAATCCAGACTCTCCTATTAGGGGATTAAGGATTTTTGTCTTACATTATGTGTTATTTTTTGTTACACTATTAATAAATTATAAAACTTATTTCACTAAAATTACGTTCTTTAATTTTGACAATTTATTAAGTAGTGTGATAAAAAATGACATAAAGTATAAGATAGAAAATACTGTACCTTCATATAGGATTACTTGTTAAAACTAGAGCAAATGAAATGGCAAGAATGGAGTAGGAAACAAGTGTTTTTCTTTTATTATTTGGGAATATCAAAACCTTTAGAATTCGAGGCGTATATATCACTTTTCTTAAGGTTTTGATTACCCCCACTATACTCAATAGTTTGCTTCTGGGTGAATAGCAATCTACCTCTAGGACACAACAAATTCTTGAAGATTTTTAATAGCAAAATTAAAATCTTCCCAAGAACAATGTATGAGAAGAGACAGATTTTTAATGACCAAAAATTATGTTGAATTGGTGGATATAACTCTCTTTTATAGAGATGGAAGTTCAGACGAATCCATTGGGATACACCTTTTCAATCCATTGAACACCCCTCTTGAACCAAAAGTTGTAACTCTCTTTATTTTACCCATCTTTCAATTTCAAACGGTCAACAGTAGTGGCGCGGGCACATGCGCGCACTGTAGCAGCGCATGTGCGCTGAACATTTCTGGCTACTGCCTTCAGCGCACATTCGCTGCTACAGCGTGCACATGTGCGATGAATATATATATTAAATTGTAACACATACCCACCAATTTTATTTATGTCACAAACTACATATTTACATTCCCCCACTTAGTTTGTAATATAAATACAACTCACTATCTCTTTTAACATCATGCATAAAGAAAAGTGACTATTGTCTTAGACTTTTTTGTAGTGAAAATAACTCACTAAACCTAATCAAATCAAGGTGGCATTTGTTGCTTAAATCATGATTTAAATTAGACTAGAATTATCACACACATAAACTTGTTAACCTTATAGATATGTGTAAAATAGCTTTAGCACTGTTACCGGCCAAGTGCTCTATCCTAATTCATGATCATGTACAAAAGAGAACCCAAAACTTTTGTTAGAAGCGGCACCACTTCTTATGATCATATAGGTGAAATCTTCTCAAGCTTTTAAGGTTAAAAGCACAGCAAGACGATTTCATTAAGAATATAAATATTTATATATTCATCCTTCCCACTTAAGGGTTACCATTTACACTAACAACATGGAATGGTATACACATAATTTTAGTACTCACAACTACTTATTAGCAACTTGTTTTTATCCTTTAAACCTTTTAATCTAGTGGTAGTAACTAGAATAAAGGTTGGGTTACCATTGCTAGTAGTTTTAGACAAAGGGTTTCAATCCCATTCCTAATGAAGTCGATATCACCAAATCTCTTGTAAGAGGTTTAGTCAACGGATCCGTTAAATTATTGTATGTTCTTACATACACCACTGATACGACACCATCATTTAATAACTGTCTAATATAAGTATGCCTTAGACTGTATATGTCTAGATTTACTTGTATAATTTATTGTCTCTAGACATTGTAGCTTTACTATCACAATTCAAAGCAATGGCTGGCATTGGTTGAGGCCACAACTTGATGTCTAATAACAAGTCTCTCAACCATTCCGCTTCTTTACCAGCTGAGGCCAGGGCTATGAATTCAACTTCCATCATGGAATGAGCAATTACGGTTTGTTTCTTTGAACCCCATGAAATTGCTCCTCCACCTAACATAAAAATCCATCCGCTTGTAGAGTTTTTATCACTAATACTAGTAAACCAACTAGTATCAGAATATCCTTCAAACACATTTAGAAAACTATTGTAGAAGAGTCCTAAATCTTTAGTACTTTTAAGATAACCAAGGACTTTCCCAATTGCTTTCCAATGATCATTTACAGGATTTTTAGTATATTTAGACAATCTACACACGGCAAAAGAAATATCTGGCCTTGTGCAACTCATTGCATACATTAGATTCCCTATTACACTTGCATACTCAAGTTGAGCAATAGGATTGCCAGTATTCTCACTTAATTTAAAGTTTGGGTCAAAAGGAGTATTCGCTTCTTTCACATTTAAATGTTGATACTTATTCAAAATTTTCTCAACATAATGTGTTTGACATAAAGCATAACCCCCACTATGCCTTTTAACTTTAATCCCTAAGATGATAGTATCTACTTCACCAAGATCCTTCATTTTGAATTGAGAAGATAGATACTTCTTAGTTTCAAGTACACCTTTATAAGAAGTACTAACAATTAGCATATCGTCTACATATAGACAAATAATCACACCATATTCTTTAATAAATTTAGAATAAATGCACTTATCAGCATTATTATATCTAAATCCATTACAGAGTAAAGTTGATTCAAACTTTTCATGCCATTGTTTGGGTGCTTGTTTTAAACCGTATAGAGATTTAATTAGTTTACAAAGTTTGTGTTCATTTCCTAGCAATGTAAAACCTTCTGGTTGTTCTATATACACTTCTTCATCCAAGTCACCATTTAAAAAGGCTGTTTTAACATCCATTTGATGCACACACAAGTTATAAATGGAAGCTAACGATATTAGTACCCTAATGGATGTAATCCTTGAACAGGTGCATAAGTGTCAAAATAATCAATTCATTCCTTTTGTCTAAAACTTTTAGCTACCAGTCTTTCTATAATTATATGTCAATATGGATCCATTAGTGGCATATTTTCTCTTAAACACCCATTTACAACCAATAGGTTTAGAACCAGGAGACAAATCCACTAGAACCCAAGTATTATTTGATAATATTGAGTCCATCTCATCATTTACAGCCTCTCTCCAAAATGTTGCATCCCTTGATGACATAACTTCACCAAATGATTTAGGATCATCTTCTACATTTAATAAGATTGGAATCTTATTAAACAAGTGTTCTCTATTGCCTTCAACTAAGAAAACAATAGCTTGTGAAGATATGAAATCAGAAAACAAATGTTTTCCTTTCCTTTGTCTTTGACTTCTTCTAAGTTCAAAAGGAGTATCAATTTCCTTCCTTTTATTACTAGAAGAAGGATCAACATTTAGAATCGGTTCTTGTACTTTAATTGGATCCAAATTAACATTTGAATTTTAAAAAAATTTATTCTCAAAAAATTCAACATCCCTTGATTCAAGAATAACATTAGAATCAAAGTCAAGNGTAGTCTATAGGCTTTAGAATTTTCAGCATAGCCAACAAACACACTTTTAAGTGCTCTCGATCCCAACTTTACTCTTTTAATATCCGAAATTCTATAATAGGCTATACATCCCCAAACTTTAATATAAGTTAAGTTTGGTTTTCTCCCTTTCCATAATTCATATGGTGACACTTTAGTCTTGAGAGACGGAATTCGATTATCTAAATGACAAGCAGCCAACAAAGCTTCTCCCCACAAATTTCTTGGCAAGCCAGAACTTAGAATCATGGTGTTAACCATATCTATTAAAGTTCTATTCTTTCTTTTAGCCAAACCATTTTTTTGTGGAGTATATGATGCACTTGTTTGGTGTATAATACCATTTTGTTCACAAAAATATTGAGAATTCGGTAGAAAAATATTCACCACCTCTATCACTCCTCAACATTTTGATTTTCTTATCTAATTGATTTTCTACAAGATATTTATAAGTTTTAAACATATCAAATGCTTCATCCTTTGCTTTGGCATTAAATAAACATGCACATATCTTGAGCAATCATCAATGAAAGTGATGAAATATCTATTACCACCTCTTGTTAGAAAACCATTTAATTCACAAACATCTAAATGCACAAGTTCTAATAATTGTGTATTTCTTTCAACTTTTGGAAAGGGCAACTTAGTTATTTTTGCTTGAATGCATGTTTCACATTTCTTCTCAAAATTATCTTTGATAGATATTAACCCATGTTTAGACATAAAATGCAGTATTTTATAATTAATATGTCCTAATCTACCATGCCATAAAAAATAAGAAGAATCCACAATATAAATAGAAATGTTGTCTTTATTAATACTAAGTTTAAACATGCCATCACAAGAGTAGCCCTTTTCTACAAATACACAACTTTGTTTGATTCTAATACAACTTTCAGCCCTTTCTTATTCAATACATCGGCTGATACAAGATTTTTCCTAATTTTCGAAACATGAAGTACATTCATTAACACAAGCTTCTTGCCGGAAGTGAATTGCAACTCCACACTTCCCTTTCCATGAACTTTGGCTGAAGCATGATTTCCCATAAGCACTTCATAGCCTTCAGGAACATCTTCATAAGTCTTGAATTGAGACTTATCATTGCAAATGTGCACGGTAGCACCAGAGTCACACCACCAATGGTTTGATTTGGTTGAAGTTGCCACATTTAATTCAGAAATCATACCAATGTGACAATCAGTTATCATTGCAATAATTTCTGCATCTCTTTCAACAAGATTTGCTTTAGAGACATTATTCTTCTTTTGTTTTTTGTTAGAATTACATTCATTTTTATAATGCCCTTTCTTGCTGCAATTATAACATATTCTATTCTTTTTTAACTTGTCCTTAGAATTAGTATTTTCAGAAAATTTTCTTTTAGAACTTGTAATTTGACTCTTATTTTCATTAACAAAATTCACTTTTGAAACAAATCCTAAATCCTTCTTATGAAGATTTCTAGTATCTTTTTCGATTCTCATATATTTCAAAATAGGCTTGATCAATTGTTAAAATTTCAGTAGTATGAAGCATTTTTTTTTTTTTTTTATAATCATTCCAACTAGAACGCAATTTTACAATAATTGCCCCCACTTGCAATGATTCTGAAATTTCAACACCAAGATCTTTTAATTTTGAAACAATAATTTGAAGGTCATGAACTTGATCCAAAATAGAAGAAGAGTCAAGAATACGGAATTCAAAATGTTTCTTAATAAGAAATTTGTCCGCACCTTATTTTTGTGTAGCATATTTATGTTGCATGGCAGCCCAAATTTTCTTTGGAGATTTGACCGCTGTAAAAAGATAATAAAGAGGGTCTGACAGCGTATTGAGAATGTGACCTCTACACACAATCTCATCCTCCTTCCTTTTCTCCCGTTGTGCCTTGAGTTCCTCTGAATCTCCAATAGTTGGTGCAGGAATTTCAGGCAATGCAGGGTCCAAAACATAAGCAACTTTTAGTGCAGTGAGGAAAAATATCATCTTGTCTTTTCACCGGTTGAGAATTTGTTCCGATTTCATCAAGACGATCCAATTTTACGAAATCTTGATTCATTACTTTAAATGCAGACTCACCACTTGTTTCCATGATTACTCACAACAATCAAAACCTTAAGATTGTTAAAACTAGAGCAAATGAAATGGCAAGAATGGAGTAGGAAACAAGTGTTTTTCTTTTATTATTTGGGAATATCAAAACTTTTAGAATTCGAGGCGTGTATATCACTTTCCTTAAATCTACCTTTAGGATACAACAAATTCTTGAAGATTTTTAATAGCAAAATTAAAAATCTTCCCAAATCAATGTATAAGAAGAGACAGATTTTTAATGATAAAAAATTATGTTGAATTAGTGGATATAACTCTCTTTTATAGAGATGAATATTCAGAGGAATCCATTGGAATACACCTTTTCAATCCATGGAACACCCCTCTTGAACCAAAAGTTGCAACTCTCTCTATTTTACCCATTTTTCAATTTCAAACGATCAAGAGCAGTGGCGCACGATCACATGCGCGCACTGTAGCAGCGCATGTGCGCTGAACATTTCTAGCTACTGCCTTCAGCACGCGCATGTGCACTAAACTTTTTTTTTTTTTTTTAAATTGCAACACATACCCACTAATTTTATTTATGTCACAATATACATATTTACATTACATGTACATACAAAAAATCCAGTTAAACAAGTTAAAGAATTTGGTGACAACAAAATTAAACTTATCATCCTAACATAACGGTTCCATTTGAACTCTCCTATTCATCCTTTCCTTTCTAAAATTTAGAGAAAAACAAAATAAAGCTAGTTCCAAGTGTTCCTGTTTATAGCTTATGTGGCGACTATTCTTAATAGGGGTGTACAAGTATTTGATTAATTGAATTTATAAATTGATTTTAAATTCAATTCACTTAATTTTAAATTTGTTCAAAAATTAGTTAATCAAATTTATGAATGTGATTAATGAATTCAAAAATAATAAAGAGATTTTTTTTAATTTGGTTAACCGATCGCCGAATATACTAGATAATTAAAAATAAAATTTTATTAAAATATTTTGATATATAAATATTACATCACTACAATTATAAATGTAGTTGTTTGACTAAAAATATATTTATTGATAATTAGCTTTAAGTTTTTAACTTAATTCGTATAATTGTTGTATTCTTATATATTAATTTATACTTATGTTATTAAATTAGTATCCATAAATCACATTAAATAGTATTGTGATACATATTTTATTAATACTTGTAAGTTACTACATGATATTATAGTATTGTACATAATCATATTGATTATTACTCAATTAAGTTACATCATATAGTTTTTTTTTTTTTTTACTTTCTTTTTTCAAATCATTTATCAATAAAAATTGACGCAACATATAAAATTATGTAGCAAAAATAAAATAAAATGAGGAAAATTTTGCTTGATAAATAAGTTTTTGTATAGGATTTTAGCCCAATTAAGTTGAATTTGGTTAATTGAATTCAAAATCAAGCACCAAATTTGAATTTGGTTAATCTAAAATTTTCTACCGAATTAAATTTAAAATCAAAATTTGTTAAAAGTTTTAAAACACTCTTCCAAATATTGTCCAATTTTATAAACTGACTAATCAATCGATTAACCAATACACACCCTTAATCCTTCGCATCACTATCCAGCTTGTTCAACCGGATGGCATGAGAGAAATTATCATTACCCCGAATAACTAGGTAACCAGCCTAACTTCCATCATGAACGAAGTTTTGCCGACTAACCAATACACATCCTTAATCCTTTGTATCACCATCCAGGCTTGTTCAACCAGATGGCATAAGAGAAACTATCATTACCCCAGATAACAAGATAACCGGCCTAACTTCCATCATGAACGAAGTTTTGCCAATTAACCAATACACACCCTTAATCCTTCGCATCACCATCCAGGCTTGTTCAACCAGATGGCATAAGAGAAGCTATCATTACCTCGAATAACCAGGTAACCAGCCTAACTTCCATCATGAACGAAGTTTTGCCTTAGTTTTATTATCTTCAAGTAGGGGTATGGACCAAGTCTATAAGGATAGTGGGCGACCCTACTTAATCATACCAAGTTACGAAAAAATTAACTCGGTATTAGGTCCGTATATATATATATATCATAGAGTACCTGGTCATCTAGGCCGCAAAAAGGGTCAAATGACTGAATAGCAACAAAGTCTATTTATGACATTTTTAGCTTCAAAAAATTTAAAAAATAAAAAATGACTACTAATTACACAAAATATTCCGTAAATAGGATTGGGAGGAGAAAATATCAATTAATATTAAGTCCTAATATATAAAATTACATAATTAACCTAAACCTAGCCGAGTACTTGCCAACAACAAATTCTCAACTTGTTATGCCGCTCAATAATACTAATCGGTTTCGGTAACCTAATTTACAATTAGGATGAAGCGTGTTAGTGGCTTTTCAAGTCAACTGGTCAAATGAACACCTTAATTGCAGACAAAAAATAAAGTTGCACTACACTAAAATTCCAGGCAAGCCAATGATCCAGATATATTAAGAAGAGCAAAAATGCATCAATTGTCACCAAGCTATTAGATTGTTGCTTATAAGTTCATTAAATTATTTGTTTTATAAATTTGATCAGTGAACTACCTTAAATTTGTATTTGAAGTTACTCCATTTATTTCCATTGTAACTACAGATATACACATAAGGTAGTCCAGTGACTCAATTTGCAAACGCAATGACTCCAAACACATTTAAGAAAGTTCAATGACTAAATTTGCAAAACAAATAATTCAGTGACCGTACATACAATTTAATAGTTTGGTGACCGTACATTTTGCTCTAATTAAGAATAAGCAACTTCATGTGAAGCGAGGAAAACATAATAATCAAGACATTGTCATGAAAATGGAGTTCTAATACACCCGGAAATTCTAGGGAAGACGAAAGAGAATATGAAGAATCAAAACTTTATTAAGTATAAACTTCTGCATAAAGGCAAATTTTACATTATAGATCAATGAACAAATCCTAGTATAATGGGTGAAGAACAAAAATACAGCCAAAACTGATTTATGCACCATCCTCTGTTTGATATAGGCCTAGCCAAGATTGGGCATGCAGGTTAACCGTATTCAATTGTTTAATCCTTTCGTGAGTAGGTGTTATCCAATGGAAGAAATTTGGCATATCGATCTTGCGTTTTCCCTGTTTTGTGGTCGTAGTATTCAATAACAGCAGCACCAGCCAGTGCAGCCAATGTGAGAGCCTGGGCATGCAACCTGAATTGAAACAATGACGATAGTTAGAGATGATGATGAAAATTACAACAGTAAACAAGAAAGGTAGAGATGAGAGAAGCTAGACACTCCTAAAGAAGAAATCGCAAGGTAGTATACTCTATACAATCCCATTTTTAACAATGTACATTCCCATGTATCTGCATTATGGTCCTCCAACTAATTCCATAAGAAAAGGACAAGATACAAACAAATTTATTTGGAAAACAATCCCACAAATTTAACCTCTCTTACTGAATTCCTAATACCAACATAGAACCCAGCAGCAGTGACCTTGTTGGTTCATCCTATTTCTCAACAATACCTACATTGTAACTTGCATTCACACACCTTCTGTGCCCAAAGAACACCATCCTCCATTTATAAATCCAAAGGACCAAATGGCATTATTCCACAACTCTAATGTCACCACTCAACTTCAGACGAACTTCTCTTTCGAACTCTTCATGCCTTTCTTAATTTCCCTTTATTCTTCAACCTCTCTGTTCATTGACTATTATTTTTACAACTATTCCCAAAGAGAAGAATATCAGCATTCCTTAACGCTTTCTAACCTATTTACTACCGTTTCTTATTTTACCCTAACCCAACTTTTGCTAAACCGTCACCCTTGGCTACTAACCTCATCAAGAACATCTTTCTACCTCGCCATGCCAAACCTAAAAGACCAGGTGCTAGTAGAGAAAAGGCATCGTCCAACATCTCTATCTTCACATTCCCGTTAACTTTCGTCTAGGCATTCTTCACGATAGCTTTATCTTTACTTTCCAACACCCCCACCATTGCCCCTTCCCTTGTCACCGCCCAAAAAGCACATTACGCCGATAACCATGTAGATCATTACTATCACTTACTACTTATAATACACAAGCTCACATATGGATTGAAAAATACAATTATGTTAGGATCCAAGTCCCGGAAATATGGCAAAATTAGTTTAACAAATACATAAAGACAATAATGGAGATAATAACAAACTATGGAGAGAGTATAGATGGAGAGACAAAGATTTATGTGGTTCAGTGAATTAGACCTACACCCATGAGTGGAAGGGAGCAATATTTCACTATTATGAAGAAAATACAAAGCTTTAAGAGAAAATCCCAAAAGCCAGTACTAAAAGCACTTGTGCAGCCAAAGAAAGTACGAAAGGGTAATAACAGAACTTTACACTCTCAGATAGTGCTATTTGGTTCGCCAAAACAATTCCTGCTTTTTAATTATAAGAAAATCTTGTCATAAGCTTCTAAACTACAAAATAAAAAATCATTTCTACTAGGAAACACAGAGCAGTGATCGCATGCCAACAAAATCTATCCGGTTTTGTGTGCAAGTAGAAATTAGTTGTAGGTATGTGGTCTAAAGAAGATGGAAATCCATCTCCTTAGTGGGTAAATTTTATTTTGGTTGTTGAGCTACTACTGGAGATCCTAGTAGTTGCTAAGAGATTCCATTTAGAATGGATGGTCCACTAATTGGGAAAACATGCCCCCTATTTTGTAGAAAGTGAGCCACCTATTCCAAATGGGCTATCCCATTGATTATTGAACAACTATTAGTATGTCTAATAATTGTTCAATGAGCACCATAAACATTGTCCACCTTAGTGGCACACAACATGTAATGCTAACAAATCTCTACCTAAGCTTTGCATCTGACACAAAAAGTAAACTCTCAATTTGCCTAATCATCCAATGGTCCTTGTCATATAAAAGCCTCAATGGGCCTAATCATCCACTAGGGGATGGCATTCCACCTTCTTCACATAAGCTCCAATGCATTTTTTTTTTTTTTTTTTATGTTGATGCAAAGCCAAGATGAAGATTAGTAAGCATTAAATATTGTGGGTCACTAAGGGCAAAGAGATGGTTTTCCATCTCTCACAAATCACATAATCACGTATAATTTCCATTTGCACATGAAACCCAATGGATTTTGTGGCATGTGATCACTTGAAGAATACAGCACCTGTTCCGTGGTAAAAATGATTTTGTTTTCATTTGGAAGCTTATGGCAAGCTTCTCCTATAAACACAAAGCAGAAACAGTTGTTTCGGCATACCAAATAGCATTAACTAAGTGAGAGTGTAAAGTTGGATTATTTAACTCTTTCATATATTCTTTAGCTCTCTTAAGCACTTTGTAGTGTCCGTACACCTTTGGAAACTTAGTATTTTCTTCATAATAGTAATATTATTGTTAGAGATGGCGGTGGGTCGGGCCCAAGACCGGGAATAGGGCCTGGGCCTGGGCCAAGGTGTTCCAGTACCCACAACCCGGCCCATATATTTAACCATAACCGGCCCCGGTCAACAATCCAACCCGTTGAATTGGCCCGAAAATCCAATAGACTCAGCCCGCGGGTCAACCCATCAAGTCGACCGTTGGGGTCCACAGGCCACCCGTTGGAAATTGCTTTTTTTTATTTGTTTCTTTTAAAGGTATTAATGACAGTTTTGCCCCTCAAACAGCTATAAAACTGCTAGTTTTGGGGGGTAATGTTGGAAAAAATTTCCTATAAATACCACACAATTTTCCCAACAAATCACACAACAATTTCTCTCTTGTTTCATCTTTCTACTCTCCAACTCTATCTCCAAGTGCTATTATAATTTCTTAGATTAGTTTTATAACTTGTAATGATTTGGAGGTAAGGTTCAATGTCCCCCTCTTTGTACCTTTTTTTTATAATATTAATATACATGGTAGGGGTCTATGCCAAACCCCCCACCGTCTCAAGGTGGTTTTTTTTTTCCTAATTAAATATTTTTACTATATTATGATTAACAAATAATAAGTTATAATAATAAGTAATGACTTATACAACCAAGAAATAACTTGGTCAAATAAGTACTGATTTGGAATAATAAAGTACTAATAACTAATTTCGAACTTTGGTCTTTGAATATTAACTAAGAACTTTAGTTTCGAATAATAAGTATTAGTTTGGACTTTGAACTTTAATTATTAATAACTTGGTCTAATATATAAGTATCAATTTGGATTAATAAAGTATTATTAACTAATAAGTAGTAATTCGAACAATTAATAAGTTATAATTTAATAAATTGCTAATGAATAGTAAGTAAATGATTTTAAATTAATAAGTTATTAATTTTAAAATAATAATTAAGTAATAATTTTAAATTATATAAATTATTAACAAGTAAAAATTTAAATTTTCGAAAAAATAATTTTAAAATTTAAGTTAAAACTTAAATTGGAGGGCCAGCTTGTGGGCCAGCACGTGGGCTAGCTTGTGGGCCAGCCCGCCTCAGCAAACCGGGGGCCGGTTACGGGCCACCCCTTCCGTCTTTCAACCCAGCCTGGCAGCTCACCACAACTCGCGCCGCTATCATGAGTCTGAACCGGTGGGCTTCCGGCCCGGCCCGGCCCACTGCCACCTCTAATTATTCGATGGATCTCTCCACATTTACATTTTCTCTTCATAGTTGTTATTATCTTTGTTGTTGTCTTCAAGGGTTTGCTAAACTACCTGTTTTGTCATATTTAGGGGTTCGAAGAGACAATATTCCGAAGAGACAATATAAATCTTCAATAATTCTTGAAGTGGAGAATTTTATATATCAGACTATGTTTACTCAGCCACCGAATAGTTGATGAATGTTGCAGTTCAGAACTGGTTTCTAATTGACTAGACGAGCAAATTGCTGAGGGTTAGACATGCAAGATTCCTTTTTGTGGCAAATTATTTTCCTAGACATATAATGAACATTTTTTTTTTTTTCTAAGACTCCTAATGGTACAAGCCAAGAAACCTTTATTAAAACAGAACTAAATGATTAACCAATGCATATTAGTTGATTATAGAAATTTACATTTCACTATAAATTTCGACAAACAAATAAACCTCTTTTATTATTGTGTAAAACATCTGCATCCCAAAAATCTCTAAACTCTTGTATCCCCTCAACTTCCCTTAGCAATAGAACATAACTGAAGCACTGTATTTATTAATGGTTCAGAGTCATTGAATATCACACAGAAAGATAACACTATTTTTATGGTGCCCCTGCCCCATATTCAAGTAGCATCAAATACTATTGAATTGACCCAAAGAAATGAATATGATTAATCATCAATTAAAGAAAAATCAAATTGGCCTTCTTTCAAATCCCCTTTAGTAAATTTATTCATACATTAGATCTTCTCTCAGAATATAATAAAATCTCAATCAGGTTGCTGAAAAGTAGTCAATCCTAAATCAAGAACGATTCTTAAAACAGAAAATGTTCATTATAAACCAAATAGATATATCATAGATATTCAAAAAGGATAAAAAGCATATCAATTAAGAAGATTGGTACCTAGCGTGAATGATCTTGACGCTGGTTTTCATGGCTGGTTGAGACCAATTGTAAGCAATGGATCCCGCTATTCCACTCAACCACAGGCACCCTTTATACAATTCAAATCAAACTTTACATTAAAACGAAAAAAAAAAAAATCATAAAAAAAAATAAAAATGATTTATTACCAACAGTGCGAAGCTTGTGCTCAACAACCCATTCTCTGATAGATTCAAAGGAGGATTTGGTGATAGTTTTGGGGTCAGCACCTGCCATCGTCTCCGTTTGCTTGAAGCAAGATGGAAAATCAGGCAAAACGAGAGAAAAAAGTGAAACAGAATTCGGAAGAAGGATTGGATGGAAGAGTTAAATTTGAGAATGTTTTGATGTGGCGTTGGCAGTTGGGAGTTTTTAAGGTAGAATGGATTGGGCGACGAGACGAGAAAGAGAAAAACAAGGTGGATTTTGCTACCTCCGAGAAACGGTGGGCGCGCGGTTATTGTTTTAAACGAACTGCCTTTCATTTATTTTTTTGGTATTCAAGGCCGCCAATGTCATTTTTTATTTTCTTCCGTGTTTGACTATTCTTCTTAACTTAAAGGGTAAATTATATGGAAACTCGTTTTGGTTAGATTAATTTTGAGTTTAATGTAGAAAATTTCCCTAAACTTTTAAATCAATTACAGTTTACTTTCTTTATTTATTTAAGGAAAAATTATTCTATTAGTTCTTCACATTGTCCATTTGTATTTATTTAATCTCTCACTTTTAAAATGATAATTTTTAGTCCCTCACAAATGTAAAATGTCGAATTTCAATACCTAGACTACATCTCGAGCACTTTTTGGTCTGAATTAATCGTGCGTTGTTCACATGACATATTTTTTGAGTAAAATTTAAGAACTCGATTTTCCTTTCCAACACAAAACTCGACCATCGGATTAGATTATAAATTTTGGAAAAAATAATACCAGAAGTCAGTTATTGAAATAATCTTAAATACAAACATTTAATTGCTAATCAATCACTTACTTCATATTCTTTGCACCCATAAAACATTCTACTCACATGAATTTATGAATTTGTCCTCGCAAAATATGACATGTGAACAATACATGACAAATTTAGATAAAAAATACTCAAAATTTGATTCAGAGACCAAAATTCAACGTTTTATATATGCGAGGGACATGACAAATTTAGGCCAAAATGCTTGGTATTTGATTCAAGGACCAAAATTCAACATTTTACATTTGTTAGGGACTAAAAATCATCATTTTAAAAGTGAATGACTAAATAAATATAAATGTGTAATATAAGGGACTAAAAATTGTCATTTTAAAAGTGAGGAACTAAATAAATACAAATGCGTAATGTGAGGGACTGATATAGTGGTTTTCCCTTTATTTAATAAGTATTTTATTTCTTCTTTTATGTTATGAGACAAAATTATTTTTATTATTTTATTTATTATTGTTTTTCTTTTTTATTCTTCTTATTCCCTTTTATTCTTTTTGCTATCTCATGTTTTTATATATATTTTTTCACCATTTTCTCTTGTTACTACTAAAGAATTATATTACTTTTATTAATTGATTAATTAAAGTTCTTTCACATGTGTCTAAATAATTTAATTTATAAATTAATAGTACTTTAGTACAATCAATATTCCTTATTCTAATATAAAATTCATGATTAACTATTATAATAAGATTAACAAATAAACAATAAATTTTTTTGAACTAGAGGAAATTAAAATTTTTATTTTAGTATACAAAAGAAAATTTGAGAATGAAAATTTGTGTAAAACCTTTTTATTTATGGTGTAACAACAGCAAAATCTAGTAAGAAATTATTACAACAGTCTAACATAAGGGTTTTTTGAATTATAGTAACGTGAATGATATAGCACAAAAAGAAAATTTTTGTTTGCATATTTAGAATATATATATTTTAGTTTTTTTTTGGGCAAATTCTTTTATCTTTTATTATTTGTTTATTTGTTAATTATAGTATTACTAAAACTCACAAAATCTATATTATACTATTAAAATATATGTTGCTTGTATTAAAAATGTTATTTATTATATAAATTATTTAGACATATATAAAAAAACTAGTGCTTTTAATCAATCAATTACTAATAGTGTAGTAGTTAGCAGTAGCAAAAAATAATGAAGTAAGAAAAAATATGAGAGGGAAAATAAATAAATTAGTAAGAAGATAAAAAAGAAAAACAAAATTATTAAAATTGTAAGGGTAATTTTGTCTCAAAACAAGAAGGAAGAGGGTAAAGTGCTTATTAAATAAGTTGAGGGTGCAAACTGCAACTAGGATGTAAGTTCAAGGGTTTTCTGCATTTAATCCATTAATTTTTAACTTTCGTCATTGAAAGTATCGTGCTTTCCATTTTGAAATGTTCTAAAATATTTGTCATGTTTACAAAGTCAAGAAATCTTTCAGCACTTTTCCCAATATTGTTTCTTCCGTTACTTTGTTAATCATGATATTCAAATTTAAGTTTTTGAATTTTGGAGGGCAAAATTGAAAATAAATCACTAACATCACATTCAAAACAATATTGTTAAAAAGTTGGATTCCCAAAAAGTAACAAATATATTGGGACAAAGGGAATAGTTTGTAAATTTTACAATTCATTTCTTTGTGGTTTGAGTTTGAGTGAAATCATTAAATATTTTATAAATGACCGTTAGAAGGCTGAAATTTTTTTATTTAAATAGTTATTTTAAACATTTTAAACCCCTAATTAATGTTAGTTATAGGTTAACATAAAACACAACCTCTCCTTTCTAGCGAAGGGTTTTCTATGTAGTGGAGGGGTTCTAGGCTAAGTTGTATTTTTTTATCTTTTACACAAATCAATTAAATTTTAAATTAACTTTCCATCTATTTTAGAAACAAACCCAAACCATAAAAGGGGTAAATTGTAGATTTGCAGACCATAGGAAAAAATGTGAATATTAAGCAAACCACAAGGCAGTTCCTTGTAATTCATCCTTCTTCTTATTGAACAATTATTGATATATGTACAATGACCACTACAAACCTTGTTATGAATTTATGATGAATTATATTCCCTAGTCGATACTTAGGTAGATTTGGTATTATAAGCATATCAGATTTATGGTAATCATTGAGCATCTACTAGTCATCATAATAGGTGTTCAATTACCAATGCGAGGGATCCATTTTTTTACAAAGTGAGGGCCATGTTTAGTACTGTAAATCAAATAAAATTACTCGATACTGGAATTGAATTCAGTTCGGTAAGAACATATTCAATAATAAAGCCAAGTTTGAACAAGATCTAGCGTCTGTTAATTTTTTTATTCGGTTCAAAATTAACTCGATAAGTTAAAATACTTAAACGTATATGTATAATCCAAGCTATTCGATTCGATAAAAACTCGTTTGAGTTTGGCTTGACAGGTAACCAAGTCAAATTTTAATAAAATTATAAATTTGTTAAAATAATCAAATCAGGTTGAACATAGTGTCACGTCTCGTGCCCACGTAGAGAAACGGCATGTAATAGCCATCGTACCCTCAAAAATTATCTCTTAAAGGCACAAGGTTCAAATCAAACATAATCCTCAATTAAATAACAACAAAGTTAATAACACAAATAATAATTATTGTCTCACTTATGCGGCAAAACTAATATAAACTAAATCAACCAATAAATTTTAAAGCAACATAAGTTCAAAATAAATGAACAAAATCAAGCAATAACTTCTTTAGTCGCGAGCTACTTCTAACTGGAACGCTTGAAGACCTTGGCGCAATGAAACTTGTGGATCTTCAAAATTCTCCACCTCTGCAAAATGTTAAGAAATAGGGTGAGCGATAAGTCGCTCAACAAATAGCTAATACTATCTTTGCTAGACCAAACAAATTATACATATATACCTCGTCAAAATTTTCATCACACAGCTTCATATCACAAATAAGTTCCTTTCCGAAAATCATTCTTCAAAGAAAACATACATATATTTATATATATATATATATATATATATATATAAAAGTATATCTAACAACTATATAAGAAATAAGAGGAGTTACTATAGCATGGGCTCTTCTTATATGTGACATACACATGGAGATGGAGCCGACGTGGAAGGGGTTGGGCTGCTGAGCTTGCCTTTGGTGAAAATACAATAAAACTCTTTAGCCTTACTTGGAAATACAGGGCTGTATCATTAAACTTTAATGCCGCTTCTTCTCTTTGTCTTCCTCTTGTCCATCTTTTCCTCATCTTTTATCATATCATCCATCTTCTTCTCCATCTTGCCCCCTCTTTTTTTGTGAAGACCTTCCATTATTTTTTTCAACTATTGCTTCATTTTTTTTGTTCAATTTTTACTAATATGATTTTTTTGACTTATACATGATCTGTTCTTATATCTGTTTCTCTACTCTTTTTTTTTTTTTTCTCTCTTTTACCTCATTTTTGCTCTTTATTGAATATTATTTTTGTATTTCTACAATACATCTGATGCACTTATATGGTGATTTTACGTAAGATATTTGTCAAACTTGGTGCTCAATCTCAGTTGAGGATCTTACTTTACAAATTTCAAGATGTTTTACAGCCATTGTTTTAATTCCAAGTTCTTGTAGGGATAATGAGATGTGCCAGATTCTTGCCATCGACGGTGCCGAATTTTTTTCCATATTTCATGGTTGCAAGGACAACCACTATTTTTCTGCTGGCTTAGTTATTAACGTTGGTTTATGAATATTCAACATCCTCCATCTTTCCACCTTTAGATCACTGACATATTTTTACCAAATCCATCTAATCTCATCTATTATCTAGTGAAAAGAAAATATCTGAAGCCACAAAAGTAAATCTATTCTCCCTCATGGATCTTCAATTTTCCCCATTCTTCCTCTACCCTTCCTCTTCGTTCCACTGCAAAAAAAAATTTCCCTCCTTTTATTTTTTGTTCGAATTTATCTTCATGATTGTTTTCCTTTTTTTCTTTATTTTAATTTTGATATTTTTGTTAGATTAACATCTTTTTTTGTGGTTATTTAAAGTATTGATGTTTTTGATAATAAATCTCATGTGCCTTATTTAACTATTTTGCATTTTACGGTGCTAAGTTTTCAGTTTAACCTTACACGGTACAATTTCCTAACCTTTAATAGAGATTTATCAAGTTATCATGAACGGTCTTTTTATAGTTGGGTTTTAGGTAGACGAAAAATAATATATAGACATTTTCCATTTGGGGGTTGTCCAGGATTAGTAGATAAATTTTGAGTAATGGTATATATCATGCTGCTTCTTTTACACATCTGGGAGGGGAGGGGTCAAGATCTATTATTATTATTATTTAAATGGAGTTTGGTTTCTTTTCTTCTTTTGCTTTAAGTGTTAGTTGAAAGTTCATAACTTTTTGTTCTATATATTTGTGTATTTATATGTAACCAAAAGATAAACAAAAAGTGGGAGGGATAATTTTGGTTGATTGATGGTTAACAGACAGGATATTGCATAGAAAAATTGGATCATCCGCCCTCATGAAGTGGTATTCACTGTAGTAAGTTCTTTTTTCACCAAGTAAGTTCACATACATGCTCGTCAAAAGTTATCCATTGCCTATTTGTTTAAAGGATTATGGCATTTTTCTGCAAGCAACAATATCTTGTATACGTATAGCTAATTACCATTAATCTACCATATGTAAACATGGAATTTTGTGATGGATTATGTTTACCTTAATTTGGAAAAAATAAAATTTTATTTTAAATCATGTAAATCTCATAGCTTTAATGTCGATGAAACTATTAATATAAATTTTACAAAGTGGTACATTGAAGTTTTACTTCTTTCATTTGTATGATTGAGGCATGGAGCCTAGGACTCTTAGATAATTATTTTAACTAAAGAAAGATTGAATAAGCGTGAGAAATAGTGGTAATCCCTTCCTCTCTTTCTTGATAATTTTATACTCTTCTCTAGATGCTACATTATGGGAAACTGGCATTGAAATAATGAGATCAAGTTAAAAAAAAAAAAAAAAATAGTGCATAACCAATCTTATACACATCTAGATGTGTAGAAGTTTAATATTGTGTACCAAGTAGACTTTTAACTCATTAGTGATTATCTGCAAGACATGAAACTCCAAATATGAGGTATGAGATTTTTGAAACTTTGCCCATTTTGGATCCTTTTAGGTGTTTTGTCCTCATTTATTATCAGTATTATCAAAAGTTTATATTTATATTCTTTGAAGAAGATGATTCTTTAGTAGTTCTGGATCCATTGCAAACAGACTGAAGGAAAGTATTTCAATTCAATTGTCTATTTGAAGTCTTCATTTTTACTAGAGATACGAACTATTTTTGTTTTGTTGACAATAAGGAATAGCTAATACCATTTGAGGCAACATTAGGGAATGGAAAGGTGGAGGCATCCTATCTTTATATATCCATGACATGATTAATAGAATTATTGTAAAAGAAATTATTAAAATCAATTAGCAGAATCAATTGTCAAGAGCTATCTTGATAAGATTGTATGATGCTTTTTGCTTCCTTTGCATTTGTACAATTTGAAGAGGGGGCATTAGAAAATTGTTTCTCAATTGTGCTATGTAACTGGCATTTGCTGCTTTAGTTTTATGTTTTATTCAACGCAATTACACATCTTTAGTGATTGTTTTTACCTTCCACTTAAAATGCTAAGCAATAGAGGACAATCCGTCCCTTGATAAAAGCTCCATGAGTACTAGAAATCCAATAAACATCACTGAAGAAATATAATAATTAAAACTATTTTGGCGGCAAGATTTGTAGGAGCTTAATGACCGATATAGATAATGTTGTTGTTATTTTTTGCCCTTAGCTCTAGCCGACCTTTCCCCTCTCCCCCCTCAAAAAAAAAAATGTTTATTGAATTTTCACTTCCTTATTTATTTTCCATTGACAGCCTTGAAATCTTTATTAATTTCGGGAATTGAACCTAGATAATTTGATATGGGAAATTGAAAGATCTCAAATTGGATTAACTTGAAAATAAAAAAGAAAACTTTGACATGTCATTTCACTGACATTTCAAATTGATATTTTCCATGGAAAACCAAAGTAAATGATATTTCTTTGTTTAAGTATTTTTTTTCTATTTATCAAATTATGCATGATGTATGTATGATGTGCTGAATTATATGTCCTTTCTAGAATATGTCATTACAATTTTTAGAATATTTTCTCTTAAGAAAAGTATAATGGTTGAATATTATTTCCTTGAAGCTTGGAGGATAGGGTTGTGATTGGTTTACCAGGGTTGGAGAAGTGTAATTAAAAATACAGTACAGGTATCTGATTCTATTTCTGACTAATTAGATGGGAGATTCTAGTTATTTAATTTGATTTTTAGCTTATTTTTTGGTTCTTTAAGTTGGATTTCCTGGTCACCAATATAAACTTAAAAAACCTACAACTTTTTCATGTTTTGTGAGTTTGATGAATTTTTTTTTTTTCATATTTCATAAAAATTTGATCTTTATTTACATCTGTTGTGGTATTTCACTATTTTTCTTTTTGTTTTGCTTTTTTTTTTATATAAGGGCTACTCTCAAAGGAAAGTGAAAAGTTAGGGGAAAAAAAGAAAGAATTTGAGTCTATAGAAGAGATCATTAAGGGATCTCATTCTTTGTCAATGAAAAATGATGCACTCACAACAGTTTTTGATCATCTTTTGGAAAAGTTCATTTTCAGATTTGGTGAAAAAATCAAGTGGCCTTTTTTTTATTTCATTTTTCCAAATTTTTATTATAAATAAACTATAGACATCATCATCGAATACATTAGCTGTGAGGGTTCTAATTTATTTGGTGGCCTTTGGACAAAAAAAAAAATAATAATAATAGAGAGTGGATATTCTTTTGAATAAATCATGAACATTTTATTGTGAAAGATTGCCTAAATTAAAGAAGCCAGAGTTTAGAATTTTTGATAATGTGAATATATCCATAAATAGATGGTGAAATAGGAAGAATACCATTTTTATTCGACTGTTGGTTATTATGGATTTAATCTATCTTATTGCACATGTTTTTGGACTTCTTTGGATGCTTATCAACAACCATTGCTTAGTATTTTGTTTTGTATAGGAAATATGTGCTTTCTTTTTCTCACTTGGATTGTGCCATAGAATATCATTCCCTTGCCTGTATCAATGATTGAGATCCTAGAATAGTGTACGGTGATTGTTCTTTAAGGACTATACATTTATATAGACACAATTTGGTACGTACTTTTTTGTTAATTTACAAGATGTTACTTGGGGATATAAAATTAATTTATGTGATTAGGAATACAAACAAGATGTTAAATTTTAGAATTACAATTGAATTATATGAGTACCAATCTAGAGCATCTTTCACTCCCAAAGAACAAAAACCAAAAAGAGGAACTTTCTAAAACTCCCAATACTTGGAGGGTATAATTTATTTTTTTTTTAAAATCTCTTTAGAGACAAATGCTTTCTTTGATTACAATATTTCCATCTTTTATGTGGCTAGAGAACTTCTTTTATATTTAAAGTACCAGGAAGCCCTTATCATGTTTAGATTATTATGACTCCATACTATTGACATTGGCTCAATGTGAAAGTTATATTTTATTGATGCATCTGATCAAAATTAGTTATTTGGATTGATGGTTTCTGATTTGTCTTTTATGGATATTTCTTGACTCAGAGGAAAGCATTGACTGGTATCAATTTAATAGAATTTGTCATTATTGCTAATTTTGAAAATTGAAGTTATGTATGTAAGAAACTAAATAAATATATATGCAGCGAAATTTAAAATTTTTATTTTTCTGTCATTGATCATCTTGATAAATTTATACGTAATACCAGAAAAGTATAAATATTATACCTTAAACTGTAGTAAAATCTCTAATATATTTGAGACGTCGATCCACAAGCCGCACAGGTGTCCGGTCTCTAATGGTATCCACACAGATAATTAAATCAGGAATCATCATAAGATTGATTGACCTAAACCACAGAGTGTTAGCTCCTAAATTATCAAACGTGACTTTCACGTTTTATTTTTCTTTCTTTTCCCCACGGCTTTTTTTATTCTTAGCCGTATATAGTACTAGTCCCTAATCATGTATATATTACTAGTACTTAACCATATATGTATGTGTATATATATATATATATATATATATATATATATATAATATATAGAATATAGAATCCCAATCAAATTGGGTTTAGGAAATTATAAATTTTAATCAGTTTGGAACATAGGTATATAAATAATTATAAAACTATTAGAACTATTAATATGCCTTACATATTAACTCTTAATATTTATAACTTATTATAATTAAACCCAAAAGTTAATTTATCTCATAAATTAACCTATAAGTATTTCATACTTATCAAATCATTTTAATCTTGAATTAATTACCCTCAAGTGCGTGACCCTTTAGGTTCCCAATCAAGTTCGTAATAAGTATAAATTATAATCCTAAATTAATTAGGATTAGATAAATTAAACACCTTTAATTTATCATTAATTCTCCAATTAATTAATTTACACTTATAGATCAAGATTCGCTTCTAGCAAAGCATCATGACCACCCAAGTGTTTATGAGATATGTCAAGTGGTTCGACATCACTCATCCGTGATTAGTTCTCCTGTAATTATTATCCTTTCACCAACCTATATCCTGATTAATTCAATAATACAGATATAATGCCAACTCTTATCGAATTAATCAAATTTTACTTATTTCCAAAATACAACTCACTTGAAATAGAATTTAAGATACTCTTAAATCTATTTCCACTTTGCGCAAAGATATTTGAATCGTATTTCAAGAAGTAGCCATACTAAGATATACTCTCCTATTATAAGGAGTGGTGAATCATCTATTAGTCATATCTTATATTCTCATGATTTATATTATACCCGAACTCTACAGTATGTGTGACTCACTAAGAGTAACGACTAATAGAGTCAAAGAATAATAATCCACAATCAAGATAAACTCATGATCTCAAGTCAAAGGACCATTACACTACTATCACAAAGAGATTAATCCACTGGCATTTAAATAATAATTTGTGTGGAATACTTTTAGCGGGTCAATTCAACCCCGATGCACTTATTCTCAATAAGCATCCACATACTCTTATGTGCTAATCTACTAGTGTCATACATTAGGATTAAGAATATACACGAATAAAATATAATTACATCATAATTCCTTATGATTTCACATATAAATATTTTATTCGATAAATGCCATATTATAAAATACACATAAATATAAAAATATAATTTATCCTTAAAATTAATTAGTTTTAGGACATATACTAACAATGTCACGTGCTCATTTTGGCTAAAATGTTTGGTTGAAAGGTTGAAGGTCCCTATGCAGTTTGCGTTTGTCCTCTTTATCCTGCTCCTATTCTTCATGCCTTCTTTTCTGGTCTAATTTGCAAGCAAGATAAATGATATTATTTTTGTATAGGGTTCACGTAGGCTATGATGATTGCTATTATTTTCCTTAGTTGTACTCCAAGTACAGAGTGAATGAGACTATATCTTTGTGGGGCAACCCTGATGGCATTTGGAGCTAGATTTTACCTCAAAGTATCTCAAACCTGCAACTGGATTTGCAGCCACAGTGGTTTCCTTCTTTTTATACTCAATTTTTAGTAGATCTGAGCATTCATCTATAGCTATTATAAATATGTTCTTGTGAAAAATTCACTTATTACTGCGTCAACCTCTTTCCTTGCTAAACTTTTTGCTTAAATATGCATGTACATTAATTATGTAACATATGGAGACCTTGCGTTGCTGCTATATTAGTCAAAAAATTTAGGTGGATGCTCCAGCTGAAACAAACTAGAAGAATACCGCGTCACTGAATGAAATTGGCACTGCTAGAAGATTTTTTTGCTATTTTTTTAGACAGGATGTTCCCATTTGTACAAACTTTTATTCTTTTGATCTTAATACAATGTACATATTTGCCTGACAATATATGTTATGTAGCAGCAACCTTTATTGATGGGTTTGCTTTTTATTATACATCATTGTTATGGCTAATGCTATATAGCTTCCTGAATCTTAATCATTTTACATTACCTTCATTTTGTTTAGATAGCAAGTTTGATAACCTTTCATTTTTGGAGGTTGAAATTACCATTTTCTGAACTTAGTATAGAAAAAGTTAATGGTAAACACGTGCACCATTTTTTTAACTTAGCATAGAAGAACATAGTGGGCACTGGCCGTGCCTTGCACGCCAGCCTCTCCTAGTCTAAAATATATAAAAGCAGCACTTGCACACACTCATTGTGTTTTGTCCCGCATGCCTTTCTGCCATATTTCGATTTGTAAAGGGAATTGGGCCATTTTAACTGTAGTGGTGGTCTAAATTGGTTCTCCAGAAGACCAAAAGTTTCTTGATCTTTTCACCTCTTTCCTCTCTCATTTTTTCTCTGCACGCTCCCTTTCCTTTCTTCTTCCACAACTCTCTACCAATTTTTACTGCTTAAACACAATCAATCTTAGCCAATCTCTTGCCGCTGCTGACTTTTCTTCTCAAATAGGCTTCCTGCATCTTTCAGTCTTTTGTTTGGTTGTAGCCCGCGAAAACTGATCAGAACTCAGAGTATATGGAAAATGCTGGATGGTATTGAGAATATGCACTTTATTCATAAGTATTACCATTTCTCAATTAGAGGTATGATTTAGGAAATTGTTTGCTACCTCTTTTTCATTTAAATCATGGTTTTTGATCGAAATGTACAGTTTTGTTTTCTAAATTTTGTTAGAAGCGAGCCAAGAGTGACGTTATAAGATTTTCTGTCTGAGGCTAGGGATGTAAGTAAGGAGGATGTTAGAGTTTAGAGTCCTGTTCCAGATTCTCGGTAAGTTCGGCTTCGATGCAGGAAGATATGGAATTCAGGTGATGATGAATGCAACAGCTACTGGAGCTGATCTTCCAGCGGCATGGCTTCGAACGCTGCGCATCCAGAATTGGGATGGATTTTTTTGACTTAATTTTTATTCTTTCCACCACTGTTTTAAGGGAAAGCCATCTATATGCACAATCTGTAAAACTTTTATTCTTTCCACTGATGTTTTAAGGGCATTATTCTCATATCAGTTATTGGATTTTTAAATACTTACATGGAACTATAAAATTAGGTGAGAGAAGGGAATGGTTAAAGAAAGAATTTTGTCGACCTTTATGGTTTTATTGTACTTATTTTATTTTTAAGAATTTTCATCAGTTAGTTTGAATATCAAATGCACTGAATCCAAAACATGTAGATGGTTGCTTGCAAATTTTGTGTATTAGTTGACATTTGATATTAATTTCCTTTTGCATGAATTATGTTGTTAGGAAATGGTGGTTATAGTGAAAGACTTTTATTTTTGTCATAATGGGTAATATCTGTTTTCTAATTCTAATTACTGCACAATAAATTGTTTTGTGTTTCTTGCAGGTTGAAATCAAGAAACTGAGTTGAAAATTCTATGGCTAGGAAGAATGCATGAATTTATGTAAAGTTAAGGTAGACATACATAATCATTAGAAGTTTAGGTTACTGTTTTAGCTTGAAGCTTTGTCTTAGATAAAGCTTGATTTTAAGTGTAGAATGTTTAGGTTGAAATGTTTGTTTAAGATAATGTGAAATTAACATCTATACATGCAGCCATCATCAACCTAGAACCAGATAGTTATGTCGCTTCCAAAGTTGTGAATAACTTCTTCATAGGAAAGACCATTCTTGATATGCCATTAGGTAAACGGAATGTCAAATGTAACTTCTGTCTAATGGAAAGTAAAAAAGGAATTCATGTTTCATATGTGGACCGTAACACCTTCATGTTCTCTTTCAAAGACTAGGAAGATTGGAGTAAAATTTCCCTTAATGCTCCTTTGACTATTATTGAGTGCTTCTAATGCGCTCTCTCTCCCTCTATTTACCACTAGTAAATTTCAAAAAGAGCTACAGTTCTCTTATTTCCCACTTTGGGTTCATATTCTTGAACTACATCTCCGATATTACATATTTTCTCTATTTTTTTCATTCATTAATCTAAGTTGTTTTGACATATTATTTCCTTACTAAAACTTTTGTACATTTTTTTTTTTTTTTTGTAAACATGAATTTTTTGCAAGTGATTCTTTTTTCTTCATCACAGTTTCTCATTCTTACTTGAATTGAATTCTATTTGTAGTAGATTGCAATTAATGATTGCATTGCAGCCGCTTTTAAGGGCTAAAAATTGAAATTCGATGTAAAAGATAATGATAATGTGTACCTTCGAGGTATGCTAATGTCATCCATTAGTTGTACTTTTCTGTTGATTAATGTTTCTTTTCTCTTTTCGTTGTCTGGTCATGAGATTACTATAACGTTGGAAGAATCTTTTAGCAAGACGTTACTTTATTGTGTCAGGTAATTCATTATTATTTGTGGTCCTTGTTGAAACCAAGTAGAGGTTCTTGAAAATCAGTACGTGGAGATGGATGAAAACGGAATGTCGGAATGGCTTTTGTACGCGTTTTTACTGTTAAGGGTGAAATTAGGGCAAATTTTTAAGTTTTTTTGAATATTTTGAGACAAGTCTCAATTTCATAAAAATTCGCATTTTTGGACAAGTAATAATTATTTTGTTTAAGGCAATGACGAGATGGTCTTTTTGATTTTGAGTATTAATCACATCAAACCAACACTATCTTCTCATGGTCTACTTAGATCAACTACACCTAACCCAACCCTTTCCCCTAAAACCCACACCATCGGACGTAATATCACTTCTCCACCAAGGTAACTCTTATCAACATCATCCTCATTTTTTACCATTTCTCATACATTTCTCTCCTGATTCCTATCACTTTACACAATCCCCTTCCTATTTAATTATCACTCTTAGCAAAAAACAGGAGACGACATTTTTTATCAGGGATTGCGACACTTTTTTCATCCTTCCTCCTATTTTCCAAAATCCTCACCTAAAAAAAAGGGCCAAGAACGGTGGATTCAAGCCTACATTGCAGATTTGCCACCACCTTTCACTTCATTTTTGTATAAGGTAAGTGTGATTTTCATTGCTATGTTATTTTGTTCCAAATTAGTATTATGTTTATTTTTATGAAATTTTGAATCTTGTCAGATTTTGAATAGTGCAAGGGTTCTTATTTTGGTTAAATTTATAGTTTATTTATGATTATATGTTGTGATAAATGTTTTGTGTTTGATTTACGTTATTTTGGTTGAAATTTTGGATATGTGAATAAGAGAGACCCGGCTGTCCGGACATTTTTGACCACTTTCTATTCACTTTTGGTCAAATCCGAGACCAAAGTCGCAATCTACGTGAAAAACCGAGTAGGGGGTGCAAATTTCACTTCGATCTGACACTGAAAATTTTTTTCGGTGACAACCGGCGGTGGTGCTACCACAAGACCGCCATTGGTGGCTGCCTTTGAGCAGCCACGGTTGGTTGTTCATTATTTAGGGGGTAGGATTTTAAAAATAAAGAAGGTGGGCTTTTTGTTTTGGGTTATAATGTTTAGTTGGGTTTTAATTTGTGTGGGTTTATTTGTAGGATTCTTTGTTTGGGTTTGGGTTTTGTTTAGTAGACTTTTGTTTAAATTAGATAGATTTTGGAGTTCTTTGGCATCTTTTAATTTTCGGATGAGTTTGTTGTGTATTTTATTGTTGGGCTAATTAATTTTTGTAGGCCTTGATTATTATTTATGTGTTGGGTTTATTTGATTTGGTTTAGTTTAATAGAAAATGGGTTGGGTCATATTTTATTAATTTTCTTTTACAATTATATCAAACCCATTGTTGCTGACTTTTCTATAATTACATTTAAGCCCCTGGAACTGTCTGAAATTATATTTTAGCCCTAAGAGCTTTTCCATAATTATATTTTAGCCCTTGGAACTGTCTGAAATTGCATTTTAGCCCATAGAGCTTTGCTAAAATTGCATTTAAGTCTCTGAATTTTGCTGAAATTGTACTTTAGTCCCTAAAATTTGCTAAAATTACATTTTAGTCCATAAACTTTGCTAAAATTGCATTTAAGTCTCTGAATTTTGCTAAAATTACACTTTAGTCCCTAAAACTTTTTTGAAATTACATTTTGGTCCCTGAGTTTTGCTGTAATTGCATTTTAGATTCCTAAAATTTTGTGAAGTGCATTTTTTACCCCCAGGACTTTGTAGATTTTTCAATTAAGGCCTTAGAGGTTTAGATTAGTTCTAATTGAGTTTCTTATTGTTTTTTTTGTATTAATTGTCATCTAGCATTTAATTTTAAGATAACTTGCATTTTAGCCCTTTTATTTGTTTAGAGACTTTGCGAGTTGGTTTCTAGAGTTTAGATTTTGTTCAATTAAGTTCTTTTCCTTTCAATCATTTAGCTCTTTTTTTTATATTTTGAATTTAATTTTAGTTGTTTTTGTTGTTTTTATTATCCTTATTCTTGTTTGAGTTGTGGTTATTTATCTTTAATATTCTTAGCATTGTTAGTGTTGGGATAGAAAAGAAGGGGTACTTTTAAACCGTTTGTTCATCTTTACTTAGGGTTAGAACCACAAACACTTTTGTGCTCTAAAAGGTACGTTTTTGAACTCTCTTATATGCAATATGTGTTATACTTGCTAATTGTTTATTTTGCTGTTATGTAATTTTTATTCATTTACCATTTTCTTAGAGAATTTACATAGGGTAACGCATTAAGTAGGTACACATAGGCGTTGACCCCAGAGATGGGACAACTTTTTATAAAGGAGGCTTATGCGTATTGTAATAGATAGGGTACGTGCTATGTGTTAACCGGTTTTAGTAGGATTTGCATGCTAGAATATTATGTTTTATGTTTTTATGTGTTTTTATGTGCATATATGTTTCTTATTCTATTCTAATATGTTTACTTTTGTAAATATTTTCTATGCACACTATTATTGAAATTTTCCTTCCTGTCTTAGTCTAATGCTAGCACAACGAGCTCCCTTTCTCCCGTATTTTCCATGCATGTTTTTACCTTTAATTCGTTTTCACTTCGTTCCATCCAAACTTAGTATCAAATGGGGTTAATTTTTAGAAATATGAATTAAATCTCACAACCGGTTTTTGCCGAGGTTGAAAAGGTGCCTAGGTTGCATTCAGAATAGTCTAGCCTTCCTATGCATTCCTCAATAGGACTCCCTAGCCTTTTTCTCTTGTTTTCGTAAGCTAAGAATCATCTAGTTTAGGGTTTTTTTCAGCTTATTTCAGCTTATCCTTATTTGTCTATTTTATTTCATTTTTTATGTTTTAAAATCTTTTTCCTCAATCTCTAAGAATTTTCTTTTCCCTTTGGTTTGAGCTAGTGTCTCGATGCACGTCACACAACGGGTGGCAACTCCATTATTCATTTATTTATTTTTCAAAAAACCCTATTCTAGATTATTTTTGGGTCTTCTAACGTCGCTTTTAAAAAGTCCCATTTTAGACCCTATTTTTGTACTATTCTTATAACTATTATTTATTTTTATGCTTATGATTTTATTTTTCCTACCGAAAAATGGTGCGCGAGAGCTTGGCGACTCTACTGGGGACACTAGAGAGTCCGACCACCTGATTTAGTCATGTTTTCTATATTTTACTCTTCTTTACATTAGGTTTGGATATTTACTTGTTATTTGCTCCTATGTGTTTATTTCTGCTAATTTGTTACATTAATATTGGACATGTTTATTTATTTATCAATGGTGGGGTTAGAAGGGCTAGAGGGTAGAATAATCCGATATTTTAAAGCCTCTAACTGTCACAAAGGTAATTAAATCCCTCCACCTCCAGGGAGCACATCATGCATTACTCATCTGCATAACCCAGTGGGCATCGTCCCACCTTTTTTTTAAGATTCAAACCTTATGTAGGCGCGCAAGTACAGGTTGCGACGCTCTTGTATAGGTGTCGAACGGGTCCAACTCGAACCACCGACTTGGGACCCTTGGAATTGACAACAATGCTACTTTTTGGGTCCCTCAGTCTGAAGGTTCGGGAACCATAAACTTTTGTGGAGTGTAGATTGCATTAGTGAGCCCAAACTCATGCATCGTATAGATTACCTATAAGATAGAGCCTCACGAATCCCTAATAGGACATTAGGCACGAGGTGAGGAATAATTCCTGTGTATACTTTTATGATGTTCTGATTTTGCTTTCCTTATTTATTGCTTTTTGCATCTCATAAGCCCTAGAATAAGAGCTTTTGGGCAAAGTGCTCTTCTAGCAAGCCACCTTCGATTCCCAGTTTTGCATGTTTAGATTTCGTCTATTGCATCTCATGCCCCAAGAATTAAAATAACGTCATGGTTTTATTGTAAATTCAAGAGTTTAGATATGTTACCCCTACGTTTTCTAGTCATACTTGTACCTTTAGATTGAGTTGTAATGTTTTCTCCGAACAATTGTATCCTCTCTTTATGTTTGTACCCCTATAGAATTTTCTTTTGAATTCATTTTTTTGTAGATGTTAAGTTACATTTTTGGGACATCACATTTCACTTTAGGCTCATCCCGGCTACTAAATGGGGCACCTAGGGCATATTTTAATTTTTGCATTTTTTTTATCGCTTTAATAACTAGCATCATGCATGAGCCATAGAGGGAATACCATTTTGGATATCCCATGTTAGGAATAAGTCATCCTTTATGTCTCGAGTACATAACCCAAATAAGATACGTTTAGATTTTTGTACTATCCAAAGGGGTAGTGTACAAGGTAAGGACCCAAATTCAAGACCTACTTCAAAAATCAAGAGGCATGGGGCACCAGTCAAGCATCAATTTAATTTAATAGAATATGAGATTTTGATAATCATCATTTGGCCATCCTAACAAAGTCGGTAAAAGTCCTTATCATATCGACACTAAGTTCAAGAGTTAAATCAAATAAGTATCTACGCCTTCAAGAACAAATAATTAAGACCGAATTTTGATTGCAAAATAACTCATAGGCTAAGTAAACTAGAAAGTGATTTGGCATGATCAATTGAGAGTCAAATTAGTGATCCTATGAACATTTGATAGACCTTCCAAACTATCTAATCCATTCGAACAAAAGTTCTCATAAACTCTATGCCCAAGGGAGAAGACGCTGATCAATAGTTTACAGAACATATAATGTGTCTCAGGTCTTTTGAGTGATATCCTTTACACTTGTTCATGAGCCATTACCAACAAAGTACTCAAAATCTATTCGAACATACTTCTCTCAAAACTCCATTACCAATGGCAAAGACATTGATCACATGCCTACAAATAGATATGATGTGTTTTCGAACCTTTTAATATTCTATTTTTTATGACCCGCCCAACGGGCCTATTCTATTCAATCAGAAATCCTTCTTTGAGGTGTACATATACTCGATCCATTCATTTCCCTTGTACACATTTTCATGAGTCATACAAATTGGCCATTCTATTTGGAGTTTTTCCTTTTTTTTAAGAGTGTGCCCTGAAATGTGTCACACTCATTATCAGATGGGGACAATAGGTCAAGAACTTTAGCAGTCAAGCATTAACAAGTGAGTAGGTAGGGTCCATCAGGTATTGTATGGTACCTACCCCGAAGGATTGCATTTTCATGCTAGACCAACCCTTGACATAAGAAGGGTTCCCCAATAGGGCATGCATACCGTGTTGTGTTTCTAATTACTAACTCTTTGTTTTTTCTTTTTCTTTTTGCTTCCCCTTATTAAGGCAACGATTGCACCCATATAATGATATTTTGTTAAATACTTATGAAACACTCATTTTTCCTGGTGTATCTATTCATGGTTCTTTTTATTTTTTCTTAAAAGTTTTGAAAATTTGAAAACGGTGTGTTGCTCGATTTTTAACAAAACCTCTGTGATTCACTCTATGGCGAACCAGAATCCATCAATTCCTATGGTAACAGATTCAGTACAAGGGTCTAGGAATCGTATTTGGGGTGCAGAAATGAAGGGTAACATTTCAAATGTGAGATTCACTAATCTGATATCAAGCCATCTACCCTTTTCCTATAATTGGCCTAAATTTGTTCCACAGCCTTTTGAAGAACAATTTATCCTTTATCTCCCAGATTCTCCTCTTTCCAGAAACCTCACTGCTAATCATCATGTTGTTAAGGACCCCACAGCAAATGATATGGATTTTGAAAGTCTATGTTTGTTCCCAGATGTGCAGGTTTCTCAAAATTCTGAGATTTAAATTTCACTAAATGTGGAGGAGATATTAGGAGACCCTCTTGCACATGTCAAGATTTTCTATAATGAGTTGGGAACACATGGAAAGGATGAACGTTTGAGAATGTGTCTTTTTCAGAGGAGTTTGTGTGGTGATGCGCTTCAGTGGTTTATACATTTGAATAGATCAGAGTTACAAAGTTGGAATAGTTTTATCAGAGCATTTTTGGACAGATTTCAACTTGGCAGCGAAAGCATTTTGGATCGGATAGATTTGATGGATATGAAGAGGAGGCAACATGAAAGTTTTGGAAAATATGCTCGCCGTTGGAGGAATGTGACAGTAAAAGTTGAACCACCAATGATTGAATGAGAAATGGTTAAAGCTTTCATTCGTACACTAGAAGAACCATTTCATGAGAAGCTGTTGGGTCTTGTTAATCATCGTTTCTCTGAAGTAATGGAACAAGGTCTTGAGCAAAGAATCAAATCTAGGAAGTTTTTTGATAGCTCTGTACCAAAAGTGTTGTAAAAAGGAGAAACAAAAGGCAAGGAAAAGAAAGAACAGTGGTAGTACGGTGATTGAGCGAGGAAGGTTCAGAAGAGGAAAGTCATCCTGATCTCGCAAATTTCATTCACTTCCTCCCATGCAGCTTACTTCCCAAGACCAGAACGTTCACTCAAAAAGACTTAAAAATCGTGTTTTTACACCACTACCAAAATCTTTGTCTCAGATATTCATAGATCTACATGCAGTAGGAAAACTCGAACCATTCCCACCCAGTGTAAAAATGACCCTTTCTAAAAGACACAATGCTGACCAAACTATGCTTTCCATTCCAATATCTTAGGATATGCAACTGATAATTGCCATGCACTCCGTCATGAAATTCAAGGTTTGATTGATAATGGTGAATTCATACCCTTGACTCATGTGAAGCAAGCCTATGATCCAAGTGTGAACATGATTTCAGTTGAGGAAAGTTTGAATGATGGTGCAAAGTTAACCATACCTGAGAGTGAGATTATCGAGAAATTTAGTCAAATGCATCTTCGACTAAAAGGAAAATCACTACTATCAGCGAAGAGTTCAAGCCAGTGCTAGAAATGGTCACCAGAGAGGAGTTCCTGAGACCAAAAGGACAATTCAAAAATATGCAGTTGGTGAATGAAATCCATTGGGATAGAATTCGAGCATTAGAGAAAAAGATGGCCGAATTGACAAGCCAGAAACGGTCCAACATGGGTATATTTGGTCATTCTCCTTCAGAAGAAATCCCAACTCCTGTTCAATCACAATGTGTTGCCAAAATGTAACTCGTAAAACCAAAAAGGAACAGAGGATCCTTACTCCTTTACCACTAACACTAATGGAGTTGTTTCAGCATCTTCAAAGAATGGGCACGATGTCTCCAATCCTTGCAAATCCAGTACATAAGTCTAGGGTAGCAGAGATGATTACACAAGGAAACTACAAATCGGGTATATACTGTGCTTATCATTCATTTGTAGAAGGTCACCCCACAGAAGAATGTTGGGCATTGAGAAACAAGGTGCAAGATCTGATAAAAGGGGACGGGCTAATTTTTGTGAACACTGTGAGTGGGCAACCGATGCCTATTGTTGTGAAATCCCGAGGGTCGCTACCGTCAAGCACATCTCTAAATACTTACATTGGGAAGGCTACAAACAGATTTGTGGTAGGGTATCAATTCGCTGGAATGATTGAGCAGGGCATTTCTGATTCTAAGCTATTACACCTTCTAGCTTTTTCTCCGATCCTACCGCCCTGAACAACTACAGTGAAAGACCCATTGTTACCAGAAAGAATGCTCCATAAGTCTTTATTGTAGACTTTGATTACTTTTTGTGCCTGCGAGCTTTTTGACTGTTAATCTTTTAATGTCTTTTTAATGATCTTTCCCTTGTATGCAATTTTTTGTTTAATTTTCTAATAATGTGTGAATGAGTTTTACATTTTAATATTCTTTTTGGAATGTCATCCATAGTTTTGTAAATAAAGGTTCACGGTTTGAGGGAATTTCTAAATGAGCCTTGAAGAACAAAATTAAGCTAAAAAGCCCATGTTCTCATGTCCTACATGCAATTCTTATTCATATATATTTGGCTATCAAAATTCCATGCATCATTTTGGAAATTTTGATCTATCCGTCTTCATGAGAGAAAATCCACTATCCAAACATTATTTACCCCAACAACCAGTTGAATATCTTGAATCGGTAGATACAATTTGATTAATTACCTAGCAGATCACAGCCCACAATGGAGCAATTTTTGAAGGTAAAGCTCATCTAGTTTGACTCATATCACATCTTTGGAAAGCATAATGTGTTCTTTGTCTCGATTGTTATGAGAATTTAGGATGATGCTTTGAGCATTCGTTTCCCTGTCCAAACACAATATATCCTTTGTTGTCCCCTTTGAGCCGTTAGATATGACAATTTCGTTTCACTAAAATCCTTGATGATCACACCCCTATATTGGGGGAATTGCAGATGATGAAGTCAAGTAAATCTGGTCTTGACCACGCATCACTTACATCGGTTGCCAAGAGAGTTTAGAATGACGTTTTTTTGGCATTCCTTTCTGCTATCTATACGCTATATATCCCTCGCATCCCCTTTGAGCCTCCAAAGCTGAATCTTTTGTTTCATGTGTACCTATTGATCGCACCTCTATACTGGGAAAATATTTGGGAAAATGTTGACGTGAAAGTGACGTTGTTTGTATAAAATAGTGAATTTCAAAGAGAGAGAGAGAGAGAGAGAGAGAGAGAAAGTTGAATTTTCAAAAAAAGAGAAGAGAGATAGAGAATTATTCAAGGTCAAATCAAGTGACTCAGCGTGCCAAGGCTTCATCGATGTGGAACTGCGATTTTGAAATAAAATGGTTCAGCGTGCCAAAGACGCGTTAATAACATAGAAGTGTGATTTTGCAATCAAGTGGCTCAACTAGCCAAATGCACCACTAATTTGAAATGCATGGTTTTGTGATTTAAGTGTTAGCACTCATCATTTAAATCTCAGGTGGATTTAAAAAATAATAAAAAAAAACAATACAAAATGTGAAAATGTGAAAATGTCTAGAGAAAATGTTTATACCTTCATGCTAGTTCTTGGATAGTCTTGATGCCCAACACTGGGGCAAATTTTTGGAAATCACAAGCGATTAAAGGTGCACATTTCCCTAATACAATTTTATTTTTTGACTATCTCTTTCTAGCCACATTACAAGCCTATAAAGTCCATTGCTGACTTTACTTTCAGGGCAATCAAAAGTAAGAGTCAATCTTTTTTGGGTCTATATTTTTTTAGTGATCATAAGGATATGTCCCATAATGTACAGTTTTAGCTATCTCTTTCAAGCCACATTACAAGTCAATAAAGTTCATGTGCTGACTACTTTCCTTAGCAGATAAGAGGTAAAGAACTATTTGCTTTCATCAAATAGGGTAATGAGTCGTCTAGAATCAAGTTGTCACAAGATCGACACGATCACTATCATAGTCCTAAACGCTAAAATGCCAAACTGTCTTGTTCTCAGTTGTGTTGCAGCTCTGATAAAATCCATGTCGGAGTCTTGTTGGGTTTAACTTGTGCAAACAAGAAAAGCCATCCATTTTTCCAAGAACTGACTTTGGTGAAGAGAGTGAGCTATCACAATGCGTCTTGTTCTAAAAGGCTCAAGATGTGATTCCTATAAGTTTGTTTTATGTTTTCTTGCAAAGTACATTTTCCCCCTTTATTTAAAAAAAAAATCATAGAAAATCAAATTCAATCAAAATGAATCTCTTGTTTGCTCATGTTAATGTCTTTTTCCTCCACATAATCATGGAGCACCTTTTTGGGGCGGTATCGAGTTAAGGGGTTATCTTTGTAGTTCATGAATCCCTCAAATTTTGTAAAATTATACTTTGACCCAAAATTTTTAGAAAATATTTAAAAAAAGTAAAATGATTATTTAATAGTTAAAAATGATAATTATAGATATTCAAAAAGATATGATCCAGTACAAAAATACGTGAAATGGAGTGAAAAAGGTTAGGTATTACAATGAAAGTCCATTGTACAACTAGAGTACTTGAAACTTTTGCTAAAGAATCTGCACATAGGAATAATTATAACAAGTACAATACTTTTTTCTTCTTTTGAAAAATACAATTTCAATACATAATAAATAGTAACAAATAAGAACAACGCCAGAGTAAGCACACTTAGTAAGTACCAAGTATCAAATAGAGACTTAAAAAAAATGAAAAAAGTTAACAGAGGATGGTGGAAATACGTAGGAGGAAGATAATGAGATTTTGAGGTAGAAACTTTTGTGGTGGGAAGGAAGGAAAAATTCTTACATGGATCTGATTTATGATATAATGTTATGGACTCTAGATTCATGTAAGGTCACATCATCCTATTAAGTGATGTGGCCTTATATGGACCAAAGAATCCATAACATAATCTATGTAAGAATATCCCGGAAAGAAGGAAGATGTTATGTTAATGGGCTTATGGGCCTAAGGGTTTAAGTATAAGGGAAATATTTTATGAAATTTTCGTAGTTGAATTATCAAGTTATTGGATTGGATTGGGTTGGATTTCAAATGTAAAAAACAATTCAAAAGTAACTCATTCTAAGTAACCCAAATTTTGATAATCTGACCCATCATTTGATTGGATTTGGTTTTTGGGTTAGATTGGGTTTGAACAACCCTAAATTTGACCGTTAGTCAAAGGCAGGGTAAGGATTGAGGGCAAGATGAGACAAATTGTATAGGTGGCAATAAGGATATTCAAACCCAAGCTAACCTGAAAATCTAATCCAACCTAAATGAATTTGGGATTAAATAGGTTGAATTATCGAATTTCGGGTTTTTGAGTTGGGTTACTTGAGTTTGGTTGATTTGTGTTGGATTTTATTTTTTTAAAACTCAACTCAATCCAATAACTTGATAAACCAATAAAATATATATATATATATATATATATATATTTTGTCCTAATTATTTCATCTAATTTATATTTTTCCCTTTACATTCTTGAAATAATATCTAATTTATCATATTGTATATTTTTTTCTTTTAATTGTTGATCTAATTATTTTATTTTTAACTAAACACATATTTTTAAAGATGTAGATGGTTAATCTTATATAGATTTTTAAATTTTTTTGTTAATTTGGATTTTTAACCCAAAAATTCGAATAATCCATCCGACTAATTCTTTGGTTAGATTTCCTTCTATTGCTATATTAATTACATTGAGTTAGATTTTAATATTTTTGACCCAGAAATCCGAAATTAAAAACTCATCAACCCAAACATTCAACTCATAAACAGGTGACAAAGTGTAATTAAAAAAATAAATAAAAATGAATAACATAGGTACGATTGTGCCACGTTTAGACGGAAGTCACGCAACATCACTAGTTTTTTTGTTTGGTTTGGTGAGGTAGACAGATGTCAACTGGTGTCAGGTAACCTTTTCAGCCGAGGTTTCTAGATCTCGCTCGTACTCTTCGACGTGTCAGATTCTTCCTCAAATTCCAACTCTTTTTGAGTTTTTCGTCTGCTCTTTACAAATAAAAAATAAAAATAAAAATAAAAATAAAAATAAAAATAAAGCACCTCTCTCTCTCTTCCATGACGAGACTTTAACACATCCCGATTCTCTAAAACTCAACCAAAGCTAACAACTCTACTCGAATTCTTTTATACGGTAAGTCAATTTTTATCACATAAAAAAAAAATTCATGTTTTTGATTAAATTTTAATCGGACTAATTAATAACTATCTGAAATATATTAGCAAATTAATAATACGCCAATTAAGAATTTTAAGAAATTCTCTCTTTTATATATATACACTTCGGTCGATCCTTATGGATTTTTTGCTCTACCAAAAAAAATTGTTTCTTACGAATTTGTTTAATTGTGTCTAAGATGCAGACAAAAATTGCTATTTTCAATAGAAAAACCGGAAAAATTGAAGAATTTTCGTTTAGGGCTTCTTGATTGGTATGCATGGAGACATAATTGGGGAAAAATCCTAACTTTAGGGTTTCTGCATGCTTTTCAAATTCCCACTTGTATCCTCTAGTGTTCGTATTTAATTCAAAATTTTTTTTTTTAAAAAAAAAAATGAGAACTGGAAGTGCAGATTATTTATTAAAAAGGGAAATTTTGTGTTCTTTGCATGAATTTTCATGCTATTGGTTTACTGTGAATATCATAAATTTGTAACTTTTTTTTTTTTTTTTTTGGAGAATCTTGTGTTTTTCATTCAGAGAAATGAATTTGTAGGTAGCTGATTTTATCATTTTTTAGATTTTTTTTCTCATATCAATTTTCTGGGTTTTGGTAACTTGTGTCGATATAGCAACATGCCGATGAAAACATGTGTAGTGTAAATTTGTCATGTATGCCTGTACAATTTTTGTCTAGATCATTCTAAGTTTGTCTATTTTTTTATTACAGTGGAATTTTGTGTTATTGCAGGTTTTTTATTTTTTATTTCAATTACTTAATTAAACTATTGTTTGTACTTAATTAATGGATTGAGTTATGGAATGATTTCAGGAAGAATGGGCCGCTTAAGTCGAACCATTTATGTGGGCAATCTCCCAGGAGATATCCGCGAGAGCGAAGTGGAAGACCTGTTTTATAAGGTTTGCCTTTATAAAAAAATTTGCAAGATAGCTTGTATGTAGTGCTGCATTGTCTGATATGAATAATTTGGTGTCACAACTTAGTTGTGTTTTTTAAATGTCCATTTTTTGAGTTGAAATTGACATTACTTTTTCAATTGAGAAAAAGACCAATTTGGTCCCTTATCAAAGATTTGGTCCCTAATCTGTTAGTTTGTCCATGATTACGTAACAAGTCTTATATTGGTTAAATTTTCCAAAGACGAGGGACCAAATTGTCCCTTGTGATAGATAAGGGACCAGATTTGTTGATACCCCAAAGATAAGAGACTAAATTGGTCCTTTTTTTTTCTCTTCAATTTGTGGAGTTTTAGTCATTTTCTAAAAGCTTTTTTTTTTTGGGTGTAATTTAACTGTCCTTTTGACAGGGGCGGGTGCATAAGTTGTAGGTTTCAATTTGAGAGTGTGCGTGATTCCTATTATGAACTTTTAAGGGGCAAAATTTAATTTTAAAACGATTTAATTAGAATTTTAATTTTATTTAGGGTAAAATTACTTTCAAAATTTCTGGGATATGTCTGCCTATCCTACTTAAAATTCTATATCTGGATATAGAGGAACCTTTATTTCAGATAGAATAGCCCTTTTCTTGTTATCCTTGGAATCAACACATCATGCAGAATTAGACAATCTTGAAGTACAGCCAGTGAGTTATCTGGCATTAATTGAACCAGATGGTCACTACCTCACTAAATCATGAGATGCAGGAATGGAAAATAAATCTATTTTAAAGTAATATTTTTTCAAGATTGCCTAATATTTAGATGTAACCTATTGATGTATTGTTGTCAAAAATTGTTGAGATGTACGATTCTCTATGATTGAACCAATGTATACATAGATGAAATTCTAAAGCTTGTTGTATGGTGATTCAGTTAGTATACAAGTACACGAGTTGGCATGGTAATAATTAATATGTTTCCTCTTTTCAATTTGTGCAGTATGGGCATATTGTGGATATTGATTTGAAAATTCCTCCAAGACCAGTCACCAGGTTATGCATTTGTGGAGGTGAGTTTCTTATGAATACTCGAGGTTCTAACAGATAATTATACGTCGGTTATGCCACTGCATTGCTGACATTTGCAAATTGAATAGACAATTGAAAGATATTTGGTGGACGACTTTTCTCCCACCAATGGTTTTTTTCTCCCCTTTTATTCTTGCATTTCATTATCTATTCTTTATCATCTAATTCTTTTATGTTGTCTCAGTTTGAAGATCCGCGGGATGCCGATGATGCTATTCGCGGCCGAGATGGCTATAACTTTGATGGCAATCGATTACGTGTTAGTTTCCTATCCTTAATCTTGATTATGATAATTGAGATGTATTAGGTATCTTAATGATGTTGCTTTGTCTACAGGTAGAACTTGCACATGGTGGGCGAGGATCATCATCACATGATCGCTATAGCAGTTACAGTAGTGGAGGGAGTCGTGGTGGAGTTTCAAGGCGCTCTGACTATCGAGGTTAGCAGTGTTATGCATGTGATTGTTAAACGGCATATTATGCAAAGGGAGTTAATAAACCACTTCAAACTTGTGCAGTTTTGGTCACAGGGCTACCTCCTTCTGCTTCATGGCAGGACTTGAAGGTCAGAGTTCTACCTATTTGTGGTTTGAGGGGTTTTCCTATTCTTTCTTCTTTTCTACTGTTCTAGTGTTTTTGTTGGGGGGTGGGGGCGGGGTAATTAGAGGAGAGATTGTTGCCTTTTTGTACTTAAATAACATTTCTTTCATGAGAACATGAGTAATTGATTGGTTTTACTAGGATCATATGCGTCGGGCTGGCGATGTCTGTTTTTCTGAAGTTTTCCGTGATCGTGATGGTGAGTTGTCTACTGGCGTTGTATGTTGTGTAATACTTTATTTTCTTTGTTTCATCCTAGAATCCAATTATGGTCCGTCTCCACCTGGCAATTTGTGTGAACAAAAGTAAAAGCTGGAATTTGTTCCTCTTGCAAGTTTTGTCATGCTTATGTGTCGCTCATTCATGTAAAAATGCTCATGTTTCAGTACCTGGTTGTTTGTTTAGAAACTTTGTAACTATGGTCCTTTTTTTTTTTCTTTTTCTTTTTTCCTCCCCGCTTGGGCTAACAATTTTAAAGAACTATTCTACCTGGTGTTTTGTTCATAGATTCCTAACATCTGTTTAATGTCTATTGCCAATGTAAATGAGGATGTTTGACTGATCCATCATTGTTACAACAGAGTAGTATTACAAGGAAAGTTGCATGCGCATTTTCATTTGTAAGAAAATATGTTTGTTAGAGGTGGCTTAAGTCTGCAATATGGATCTGAAGTGGGCACAGAACTTAAACTGGGGAAAAGGTTTACAAAACAAGAGCATACTTTGAAATTTTCTAAAAGGTTTTCTAGAGCAACTTTTAGGAGTTAATCTCACATTTTTAAGAGCTCAAAATTAAAACTTTTGAATCCCAATCTTCTTATGGAGTGTATATTATGTGATTCCTTGCGTAAGCTAGATTTTGCTCTTTATTATTAACTGTTAACTGTATTAAGCTACAGGGAAAGGTTGGTGTGAACTTGTGTCCGAAATGGTTTTTGTGTCTGACACTGGGTATGTGCTGAAGTTGTCCCTGCTTGGCAATTTATTTTGTGGTTGTTTTTCATTTTTCACAAACATAATGTCGCAGCAGAGTTCCTGGAGACCTTCAGTGTGTAATAAGGACCATAATTGTTTGCAATATAATATCATGTGATTGCACATGTATTGGGTGGCGTGTTTGGTAGGATTATGAGTGGAATATAGGGCTAGCTATTAGATTGAGACTAATCACTTCTTGAGGGTGCTCATGATATAGATGTTTCTGAATGGTAGTCTTGGTGTACTATTTGGAAAATCTGATGTGGATGGTACAAGTGGCTGACATTGTATGTCTGGGGAATAGATACTATGTGTTGCTCAGTGCCTCTTCCATCTTTTATTCTCTCTTAAATTTTTTATCAATTAGTCTAGTACAATTGTCATATTTTGAGTTCGCTAGACTTTTCAACTATTTAGTTTATTGAAATGATCCTATCCTCTGTTGGCCAGACCTTCCTGGTCATTGTTCAGCTTAATATATGTTAAAGATTTGACTGTTCTTTTATAATAATGCATTTAAAAATATACTTAAAACTTTGTTTTGATGGTGGTAACTACTTTCTTCTGTGTAGGTATGAGAGGAATTGTTGATTACACAAACTATGATGACATGAAGTACGCTGTAAGTTAATTTATTGCCTTACTGGACTGGAAATTACATTCTACTATCTCATATTTTTGTGAAAACTTTTTGATTTCGGGTCTTTGCATTAAGGGAATGTTTGAGATTCTTGTGCATAAATTTATAGGAGAGCAATTAGTTCGTGTTTTGTTTCAAATTGCTGTATTCGTCTTTAGATAACTTGTTTTTTACTTGTTTGCTTAACTTCAGATAAGGAAGCTCGATGATTCTCTGTTTCGTAATCAGTATTCTCGGGCTTATGTACGGGTATGTAAATATAGACGTTGTGGGTCATTCTCTGACTTGGTATTCACAGAGTTTTGATTGTTCTCATTCTGTGACCTGTAGGTGGAGGAATATGATCGACGAAGAAGCTACTCCAGATGCCCTAGTGGCTATTCAAGGAGCAGGAGTCCTGTCTATAGCAATGGTAGCAGGAGCAGGAGGTTGCCCCGATTCTGTTGATTTATTTAGCTTCTACTTTAATCATTCTGCCAATTAAGAGACTTTGATTTTATACAGCTTTTCTCCAAGGGTGAAGTATTCTCGACATTCTCCATCTAGATCTCGTTCAAGGTCTGTTTCTTCGCGGGCTCGTTCTGTTTCAAGGTAGACAAGTGCTTTGCATTTCTTGGTTCATCAAACTTCTTTGTGTTCCAAGCAGTGCGTTCAAAGATGTTCATCCTATTATTTTTCTTTTATTCATGAGTTTTTGGCTTTGGATATGCAACTTTTAGTCTTATCATGTGCTCTGGAGTTTTTGGTGGTACTACCATCAGCACACTTCCGCCTTGATACCAACTCATTTTATTTGGAGATGAGATGCATAAGATTCTTTGTTTTTGGCTAAAATTAGTTTTTGAGATGTCATCTCTTAAATAAATTTTACATTTAAGCCGCAAAAGCTTAGGTATCCAAAGCAAAAGATGAGGTATTCTTATAATTAAACTACGTGCTAATTGCTTTTTTCCTATATGGCCTTTTGGTATCTCTCACACACACATTCACTCTCACAGTTCATGGTCATGAAGGATTTGCTCTTTTTCAGAAAACTACCTTTTACAGTATGATAGATGCTTTCTCCTATTTGGATTTTAATTTTATGGTTATCTATTTTCATAGAAGAGCTAGATCTAATTTTTATCGGAAAGTAATACCTTTATGTCATGTAAAGCGCTTTTAATTGATTGTTAGATTGTCGGAAAGTAGTGCCTTTAGAAGAGCTAGATCTAACTCGTATATGACCTTTTGGTATCTTTCACATGCACATTCACTCTCACAGTTGTTCATGGTCATGAAGAAGAATTTGCTCTATTTCAGAAAACTACCTTATACAGTATGATATATGCTTTCTCCTATTTGGATTTTAATTTTATGGTTGTCTATTTTCATAGAACAGCTAGATCTTTGTCGGAAAGTAGTGCCTTTATGTCATGTAAAGTGTTTTTAATTGATTGTTAGTTTGTGTTTTTCTTTACTCTGTCTTCAGTTGTGTTCTTTTTTCGGGGACCTTCTTCCATCTTTACATGGTTCCTACTGATTTTTTATGCTGCCTTTTCTTTTTGTTGTGTGCTTTCTACAGACTTCTATTTTTGAACTTTTGGACTATTGTGTATTTGTTAACCCTTTGATTTGGTAATCAGTTGAGTGACATTTTCCGATTTGTGTTTTATTACTTTCATTGTGATTCTGCTAATGTTTCTATCAGGTGGATTTTAATTCTACAGCATGTCACTGAAAATCGGTTGTCCTTTTTTAAATATCTTTCCTCCTGTAATCTACTTGTGACATATAAGAATGCCTAAAAAAAAAAAAAATCACACACATGTAAATAAAATTATATAAGATGAGATATATTATATATTTCAACTTCCATGTGAAGTTCTCTATCCATATCATTTGTTTATCAGTGGATGGTTTACTTTCCTGTTTAAAATGGACACTTGTAATCATCAAGACATCATTCCATTTCGCCAGTCTGTTATGCATCTCAGTTTTTTTGACAATGTCTTGGGAAAAAGAAAAAGAAAAATTTGCTTCTACAATCATCTCTTTTGGCTTCACATTCATAGAAAAATCTGCAGAGCAGTAATCTGCTAAGTCTATTCAAAGGAATCTTACTTTCTGACAGTACTTCAAAAAGGATTTTTTTTTTTTTGGCTTTATAGAATTGTCACTTTTTGCTTTCCTTTCTGAAATATAGTTTCAGATTAGCATCCTGGTACAATATGCAAGATATTCTGTTATCTAGTTAGACCATTCATTTTATCTTAGGGGTGGGGGTCGGTTGAGAGAGGACTTGCCACTTTTGTGGTTAACGATACCATTATGAAGATTGGCTTTTTTGTTTTTTAGATCTGGATTTTCGCGGCGATCTGGGGATTGCATGTTAGGGACTTGGTGATGTGTGGTGCTCAAATTCATGCAATTCATTTGGTTGTGGGATCTGTGGCCGCATGCTGTTTATGAGCACCTCCGGCGTAACCTGGATGATAAATTTTATTACACTGTATTAACTGTGGCATGTGGTGCCCATGGTGCTAAGCTTGATAAGTGAGGACGATGGATTCTTTCCTAAGAGGATTTTGCTAAAATTAAAGCAAAATAACATATAAAGGCGCTTGGTAACTCTGACCACAGGTTGACGATGCTGCTGAACCTAATTATGACAGCATCGTTTTGTGTGGTTGGGCATGGCCTCTTTTCTTTGCTGTCGGCAACTGTGGTACATTTTGCCCTGGAGTTGCATACGTGTCATAGTGCTTCCAGATTGGTTGCTCTCTGATTTAGTCATTTGTTAATTTGAAGACCAGATTTGCAAGATGATGCTACAACAGTGAAAAATGAAATTATTTTGGAATGTGGTCTATAAGTTTTTTCTGTTTAGCGGTGCTATAGATCGCTGGTAGATATTGTTTTCTTGGTTTCATTGTCGATGTGGAAGTGGCATGGATTCATTTGGATCAGTGGTCTTATAGGACTGTTCTGGATATTGAAATGGGTTTTGTTTTTGGAAATTTTTGCAGATCTCCAACAAGATATAGAAGCCCAGTATCATCTGTAAGTGAACTTTCTGAGAATGCTCCATTTTTTTCATTCAAAGGACCAAAATTGTTGTTGGATCCATGGTTGTAATCTTTCATGTACATACACAGCGCCGCAAACATGTGAGCAGAAGTCCAGCACCAAGTCGTAGCAGGAGCATCTCTCTGTCGCAATCTCCTGTATGCTTTCTCCATATCTATGATTTTATATTCAAGTTGTTTGCACTTACAGAACTGCCTTATTATTCGCCTATTGTTTGTGAATACAGGTGAGATCTGACTGAAGCTGGTTTATGGGGTCTCACAAGCTGGTGACAATGACAAGGGTTTATGCTATGCATCAGAGTTAGGACTCTTTCTTGTTTCCTGGGACGCTAGATAATTATGTCTTGTTATGTTTCTTATTAAGTACCATGTTGTGACCTTTCCCTGTTAGAGCATTGATATGAGGAGCTGCTAGCTGCTGCCTTTGATATTATTGACATGACCTGGAGTTTCAAATTAGAGGTTTATGCTTTAAATTTTATATTTATGTTGGCATTGGAGCTACTTGACTATTAATCTTCTGATATTGATTTTTTTTTTTTTTAAATAAATGAAATATGGGCTGTCTTAAACAGAGAAAACTTATTTAATAAATGTTGCTGGAATTATGCATTAGAAGTGATAAGTCCATCACATGATAGGTGATACAACTAGACGGGGATTGTTTCCGAGTATACCGAGAGCAAGTTGAAATTGATATGTACGATTGCAGAGCTCATGAGCTCGAATGACGTATCTAGTGCAACACATGAATCGAGCAATTCACAAGAGTTGTGAGCTGTTTGGTTAAAGTTTGGCTCGAACTAAGTGTCGACTAAGTTCGAGCTATTCGTTTGATTAAAGAAACTGAACTCCAGTTCAGTAGTAACTGGCTCGTTTGATTAAACGGACCTAGATTCATTTGATTAATCGAGATTTTTATTTTTTTTAAAAACTTTTTAATATGATTTAACCTATACATCCTGCCCTAATTTAATCTAATTCACCCTTTTTCCTTGTCATTTGTCTCTCCCTCTCCATCCTATTGCCTACCCCTATTTTCTCTCCTAAGTCATCTCCTTCTTATGTTGCTGTTGACGCTTAAAAGTTAGTAGGATGTGGGCTTTCCCCAGATGCCTGATGCTTCAAAGTTGAACAAAGAGTTCAAGTCAGCAGGTACCGTGGAATATGGAAGATCCTTTCAAGTCCTCTCTTTGACGGGGCTGATTAATTCATTGTCTTGGGGGTATTTATTCCCCCCTACCTTCTGGAGTAGTGTTTTTGTTCAAAAGTTCGGTCGGAGGAGGTGGATTGCTGGCATAGGGCAGAGTTCAAATATGTAAACGTTCGAACTCGACTGTTTATCCCCTTAGAAGTACTGCGTTCATGCCATTGAATGAAAATTTGAGCAAAAAATGTTTTCCTAAAATATTGGTTTTGTTCGGAATTTTGTCAAAATGTAAACTCTTTGCGATGATCAAATCGTCCTTTGTTTTGAAGAGAGGTGCACCGCGAAATCTAACTCAACTAAAGGGAAAAATTTCCACCCTTCTGCTCTTTCTTGTTACCCTACTCGGCATACGAATGAAAAATGTTCAAAATTGACAAGTAATACACCTCACTGTCGCTGAGCCTAATCAAGGAAGACAATATCTTGAAAAGGTCATATTTGTAACGCACACAAACTCTTAACTGATACCACACTCTGTCCACCGCAACAAAATATTAACAGGCAATGAGCTTATTAGAAGAATTTCCTGCAGACCATTGGAGTACTCATTGTCAAACAATTCAAAGCCAATTGCTGGAAACGTTTACAACTTTGCCATTCAACAGCAGATATTATTCTATATCCCACAGGCAAAAGACATGAGGAAGCCAAAATCCATCACACGATTACTTGCCACCAAACTGTATAATTTAAGGGCCATGGAACAGTTTCTAGTCTGCCAATCTTGACAGACTACAACTATTGTTGATTGTTACTCAAACATACATGATTTGTGTTTCAGTCATAGTTACCAAAAGGTTTCATCATAACATAATAAGCAGTCTATGACCGATTTTGAGATGGCATTCTCTCAGATCCATGCCTCTGGCGAAGGCTGTTAGTTCTGAAAGTTTCAGATCCACCAGCGGCTTGATGGAATGGCCCCCAACTAGAGTCTCTATTGATCTGACTTGACTCGGGAGGAAAGGAAGGCAAATGTTCATGGTCCCAAGCATGGAAGCGATTGGGCAAAGGATTTTCTGCTTCTTGGTAGGTTCTTCCAGATGAACTTGAAGGGAAGAAATAAAGCCCACCAGTTTGGTCAGATGATGAAGCAACTGCCCCAACTTGAGCCACGCTCCTATGACTGTTTGATCTACGCGATCCAGACATGACTGGAGTTCGTATTGTTGGTGAATTGCTGGGTTGCTGAAAATATGCCTGAAGAGCTTGAACACGATCACGGGCCCGAGCTACACTGCCAGGGTAAGGTGGAATCATTGATGAAGCTACCGAGCTCCCAGCTCTGGCAGCAGAACTGTAGCACAAGATTATAATACCATTAAACAGGAAAAAAAAACAGTTACACAGGCCAAGAAGTAAATTCCCTTCAGCTGCTAACAGTAATCTTGCCCGTGGTTGGAATACCAACTGGCTCTCTAAAATCTTTACGTGCCCAATTGGATTACATCACTACTCATGGAAGAGTTCAACTTGTCTTGTTCAGTATATGAACTCTCAAAAATTACGTTTTCTTCTGAATTAAGAACTCAGTCCCTAATCGACACAGGGGACTTTTGTCTGGTTACAGACTACGTGTATTCTTGTATAAACAGTGTTAGAGGAAGTCTTAAAGACTAATTGTGCCAAATTGACATCATCATATTAATGAAAAATTACTAACCTGTGACCAACAATGAAAGGATGCATAAAGGATCCTGATCTTGGAATATCAGAACTAGTTCTAGGTGCTCTTTGAGCCACAGATTGAATGGAGGGTTGATCAGCACCACCAATGCGACTGCTTGTGGTAGGGAATGGAGAGGAATGGTGATCCCAGCTGTGATAATGAACATCCACACCTGGGAATGTATAAGATGAAGGCATCTCATTTGGGACAGATGCACCATTCCAATGACTATTAAAATTAGAACCATCAGAAACAGCAGCATTAGAATTTGATGATGGATGGACTGGTCCAAAATATGCTGAGTCAATGTACGGGCACGGATGACTAGCAGATGATATAGCAGTATGTTCAGCAAAGATAGCATGTTGTCCAAGAAGTTCATGATCTACAAAAGAACTCTCCTGTTAATGACAAAAGCTTGATAAGAGCTTTCATTTTTTAAGATAGAAAGAAGAAATGATCTTACATGCAGTTGATGAATATTCACCTTCACTGCAAAGTGCAAATAGAAACATGTCAAACAACTATAAGCAGGAAAGAAAAGAAGAAAATAAAAGGGCAAGATGTAATATAACATACTAAACAACAACCACTGCAATGAGAAACTTACAAACCCCAAAAGATCAGCAAAAAACTGACTCAAAGAATCACTACTAAAAACATTTAACCTTCAAAACTTGCCATTTTAACACCAACATTTCGTTATTTCTGACAATTTGCTCTCTCTCTCTCTCTCTCTTTCTTTTTTCATGTACTCATTAGAATAAGGATCATAAGATGAACAACAGGTTCTCTAGAATATCTACTAATGTGCCACAAACTGGAAACCAGTGCTTGATATTCCAGTCACTGCAGGGTAAGAGATGGCTAATTCTAGGCACTTCCCCCCTCCCAAGGATATAGGCTGTTCATAACAGCAGCAGAATCTTATAATTCCACCAAACTTGGCCCTTAAGTAGACATCGAAATATTCTAAAACTTGATGAATGGATGAATATGTCTATTATCACATATCCAGGAAATAACAGGCAGTAGAAGAGCATGCAGCATTCTGTATTGGCTCATTACCATAATAGCAACTTGGAGAAGGCTAACAGAAGTACAGACAATAGAGCGCATTCTAATGTTGAGAATGATCAAACTCTCACCATCAAGTTCTGAAACCAAAAGTTCCAACTGAACAACATCAAAAGCAAGGAATCAAGAGCCCACTAGGCCAGTCCATTAAATTGCAGTCCTCCATATTTTTCATGCCAATCGAAAAATCCAAAATTCTCCATTATTCTTAACATAAATCCTAACCAATGGATTAATGGATCCATCCATACACTTCCAACCAGAAAAAGCTATGGTAAGGTGAATAATTTTCACAGTTTAACAAAATCATTTGTTCAATCTCATCCTCCAAGGAAATCAATAACAGGACTTTCATGTTTAAAACAAGGTAACTGCAATTACCCAAAAGGGGATGTACTGTACGTTTGCAAACCATAGGGGAAAACCTGAACATTAGCCAAACCATAAGGGGTTCCTTGTAATTTAGCCTATATTATATAACTTCCCACAACTTCTTATGAGTGACCAACAAATAATTTCTTCTTAATTCTTTTCTTTCAATTTTTTTATCCTTTTATAAGCCACATGTTAAGTGTGCCGTTTTCACTAATGAGAGTTATACACAGGCCATGGACATTGAGTAGATTCTAAAATCAGGTCATCAGAGTCATTTCATCATATCTTAACCAAGATACAAATGGAATCAAACAATGAACAATCATCTAAAATTTTGTGCATTCCTATATTTTTACAGGATAATATATATACTCCACATAAAAATAACAAGAAGAGAGTCAACAAATGATTTTTTTTTTTCAAATAAAAAAGAATTGATAGCATTCATGGTGACACAAGGACCATAACTAATATAGACTACTCTCACTAGACTATAAAACTTACCCTGTTACTTCTTGTGGTAATTAATTTTCCATACACAATGAAACACTATTTCACACAAAAATATAGGAGAATTCGTTAGAGCAAAATGTAGCTACAGTTGGAGATTTCACAACCAGATTCTCAAATCTTACAGCCCAAAATTGCTACTAAACTCGTACATTAGATCCCCAAGAGATAGAAAGAAAATAGATATTTTATTTTTTTCAATCACTTCATCATGTAAGAACATAAAGCAGAACTATGTATGCTACTGCTCCACTTAACCTCAATTGCCATTGGTCCTTTGTTCGGTTTCTATTAGAGTCTTCTATTTCTGATTTAAGCACCTCTCTATAAGACGAGTCTTGGTCACAGAGATGTGTTGATGTTCCAATAGAAGAAGACAAAATGCTATATAAAGAATTCAAAACATGGAAAACTGGGAGATATAAAAAGTTCCAAAAGAATATAATGCTAACAAGTTTCAAACCGAAGTTTGAGATCAATTTACTTGTAAAGTTTATTTGTACTTACTCAAAAGAAGGTAGTCGAGTCAATCCACTAAATGGACACCAATGAACTCCAAAAGACTGCAAAACCACTATAAGTTAAGAAATTTGAGCTATCATAAAAATTTGAAATTTAGAATATCTTGTATTCTCCACCCTAAATGTACATGCACATAATCAGATGCAAAAACCATATATTTGCATACTACTCCACAAATAGGATTATTTCTCCATGGCATCTGTGGATTTTTTATAGATGTGCTGAGGAACAAACTGTATTTAGTTCAGCAGAAATTCCACATGCAGATTTTTGATGGAAAACATGGCCAGGACACCGATGGCCAACTTAAGCTCTGTGTAATCTCAACTTCTTTTCCATCTCGTGGAGAATACTGTATATAACCAGCAGCCGAAATAGAGCCGCTTAGAGCTATCTATACGTGCTATTTGTCCAGTTACAAACACTTTAGAGCTAACTCTATGTGTAATTTGTACAGTTACAAACACTTTGAGCTATCTATATGTGCAATTTGTAAGCTTAGAAAGATTTTAGAGCTATCTGTATGTGCTGCATGAGTGAATGTGACAGTCTCTTCAAACCATAGAACATCAATTAATTCAGCTCAGTCTCAGAAAACAACAGTAGCCAAAACATAAAATAGCTTGTAACAGTAAAGGATCTCAAAGATAATACCATTCCAGAGTAGCCAAGATCATAAAGATCTTCATCGTGGGCCCAATCATCCATGCTAAACTCAGGTAGCTGTCGGCAACCAGTTGCATATAGCCATTGACCTTTCTCAATCTTTCGACAGTTGGGACACTGCATTGCTCCCTTAATATTAAAAGCGGAACCAATGCAATCTGAATGAGATCGAGAAATATTTCTATTTGTCAGTAGAAGAAATAAGAATAATCAGTCATCAACAAATCACATTGAAGTATCTTTGAGCACAGGAAAATATGGCTCCTCTAAAAATGAGATAATTCACTGATTACATGGACAAAATGTCCTGTATCCGAAAATGTCCCATGAAACTGAAATACAGATTGTAAGACACCATTCTATTCCACAGTCATCCTCAGCAACAAGAGATAACCGGACAAACCACAATTAGAGGTCATAATAAGCTCCTATAGAAAATTCACCCATCCAGAGATATTCTTCAGCTTTTATACTAATATTTATGTAGTTAATGCAAGAACAGCTCATATTGACATAAGATGGGCTTTTTACAAGTCTCCATTGTGCTCCGTTTTCAACGTTTTTCTGATTTATGACTTTTAGAACAGAAGACTAGATATGAACAACATTATAGAGGTGAAAACTATAAATAATTTATTAAACGGCAATCAAAAGCCCACCTATAACTCTCCTTCAAATACACAACATAGTGCACAGAAAGGGGCAGCAAGCCAAGCTCTTTCAGCCTTAACTTTGTTCCAAAAGATAAAATCAGTTATCCAGTAACAAATTTATAGAACAAAGCACAATTAATCACACTCTCAGCTGTACTAATGCTATTCAGCAACCACACAGGCTCTGAAAAGCTTGGCCAATTTCTATAATCTACCCGCTTCTTCACTAACAAAGCCTTTATGTCTTCCTTTTACCCCATAAATTACCCACTCTTAACGTTGCCTCCCAAACAGGTGTCCAGAAAGGAGTCTGGATACTTAGGAGCTTCGGAAGTCAGAAAGGTTTTTAGCAAAATATGCCTTCAGGGCAAATAAAAACATGACTGGACGTTCCTTTCAAATCTGTTTTCATGTTACAGCCTCATTAGCCATCCAAATATCTTCAAAACCACAGCAAAATAAGGCTCTGCACAGACTCCAGTTCTCACTTGTTCAAATATCTTCAAGGCATTGGAGTCAAAACCACAGCAGTTCCTGAAGTGTCATCAAATCAAGTACTAACGCATCTGTTTACAGCAAAGGAGAATCCCACAGAATCTCAATCCCCAACATCAAGTAAATGAAAAAACTCAATAACATTAGTATGTTACCATTTCCCACCCCCAAAATAGTACTTCAAAAATTTCATCCTTTGCAAATCTTCCCTCATAAAGAACAAGTCATAGGTTACTAAAATGGATTATTGGCAGCTAAACTAAATAGTCCTATGAGTATATTTCAATCAGACTCCACTCCACAATGTAACAAACATTCTGAAATGGATAAGCCAAAAATGCCAGCATCCTATATAACAAAGTGGCATCATGTAACAGGAAAAGAACTAATAATTTACAGTTGACTACAACAAATTCAGGATAGATTGGACCAAAAATGTCATAGTAAAATCCATTCTTTCTAGATGAACTGGCTTCATGAAATGGAGTCCTCAAGTAGAAACTCAGAGTCTGTAAAAGATAAGGCAGAAGTGTTGGGAACAGGGCTGCTGGTGTCTTGCCACACTCAGCATGTTGCTAAAAACAATAAAAGCAATAAAATATTCAGATTTCTTAAACACTCAAACAAAAAATGCTAGAAGGAAACATCAGTTTGAGAACAACCAACTCATGTAGGGCTTGGACAGTCAAATATAGACCGCTTCTGCCTATTCGAATTCCAAGTCCTTATGCAAGTCATTACTTCACTCTTCGACATACCAAAATCATTACGAGTCAGTGAATTATAATCATATTGAGGTTTATTGACCGTGGACCACAACATGCTACAATAGTAAATGATAGGAAGTACTGGATACACATCTTGATGTGATTACCTTAGTCAAACGTTAGTCTCTCTGTTACATAATATTCTGCACAGAAATTTTGTGACATATCGTAACCGAGAAACGCAATGAAGGATGTATAACCACAACGGCAACCAGCACAAGACTTTTTCCACCACATGATGGTTTCTAAGGAGAAAAGGATACCAACTATTTTGATGCTAAATGTGTTTCGGGTCACTCTATGAAATTATATATAGAACGAATCTTTATTGTAATTCCGGAGGAGTGGCTGTCTCAGGTGTATGATAGTATGTTCCTCACAGCATTTGTGATTGAACTAGGACTGGATAGAGTAAATAGCAATTATCAACTACTACCATTCACTCCAGAATCTCTTTAAATAGGTATTGAGAAAATGGAACTGAAGAATAAAGCACAAAAAGTAACCTCATGTAAGAATTAAGCTGCTTCAACTATTGGTTTGTAAGCAATTTAAGCACTACACTGTGGGAAGTCATCAACTCCAAAATATTCTGAGGGTGAAAAACATGGTTCTATGTAAATGTCACAATACCCGAGAACCCATGCCCTTTTACAAGTAATTGCGGGTGTTAGACTTAATAGGTATTGGTCGAAGTACAAAAGCAGTATCTCAGATCACATGCATTCGCCTAACTTAATCACATTTAGGTGCACATTCACCAAAGTAGCAGCAGCAAATTAAAATTTCTCTATTTGCATAACATATGCAAATAATTCAACTCCTGAACCTATTTAGGCAATTACAGGATCTATTGAGTTTGACTCCAATATTTGTTGGATTAGTAAACATCTGGGTTGTTACAATTGCTATCAGAGATCAGCATGGGGTGAGAAAGGCATGATGTGTTGGACAGTGACAAGGGCGTTAACAAGGTTAACAGGATGCTTTTCTGGTCACACCCCAGGATTTGAGCCCGTGTTAGATGTAAAGATTGTAAAGTGGTGTATAAGCCCTTTGGCTATGGGATACTAACTACTTTGTTTAAGCATTTCGGGGTAGTAGATTTGATTCCAAATGTCATCATTAATGGACAGCACACCTGGTCTTCACACAAGTAGTTTTGGTGTTCACATAAATTTCTTCCATCACTATTACTAAAAAAGAGAAGCAAAAGAGCCAGACCTATTGTCATCCTGTTCCTTTTCATTTTGATAAATTTTACATAAAAGACATTCACCAGTAACGTTTCTTAAACAAAGCTCAAATCAAGTTATAGTTTAAAAGAAACAGAAAAAAAAAAGAATATGTCGGCCTAAACCAACTTCACCAATTAATAAAATACTAGCCATGCTAATCCAAAGGAAAAGATTTGGACTACAGCCACCCTTTTTATTTTGACAAACCCGCAACTCTGCGAGGAACAAACCAATGCACATCCACTAAAAATACGTGAAAGCTGTCATCTTTTCTCCCACTCATTCCCACAAACATCAATGCAGCTAACAACAAACTGCAAACTCCTCCTCCTACAACTCAAACCTCAAAATCCTTCAAAATTTAACTTAATTACAACGAGCCCAAGTTACTCAAATCCTCCCACACCGTAATTACCTTCCTAATTCGACATTTTCTTACCAATAAACGATAGTACATAACATTTCTACTACATAATATCAAGGAAAATTTTAGCTAAAATCGAGAAAAAAGACGAACAAAAAACCGATCAAATTGGAATTATCGAAAAGCAACAATCAGATTCAGATCTGAATCTCTCAGTAATTAACAAGAAAATGAAATACCCAAAAAAAAAAAACTGACCCAGATGAAATTGATGACCGCATTGAAGCTTAGCCCAAGATCTATCCCCATTATCAGTCACAGCATCCAAACAAATGGAACACGACACCGCAGCCGATGATGCCTTCTCCTCTCCGACCCCATCGGCGTCGTCAAGAAGATCCGCACCGTCCAATCCCATCTCAATTAATCAATTAATTACCTCGATTCACTCCAATAATTTATCAATTCAGCCAATTTTAGCCAAATCCCAGAAATCCCTTCAATTCCCTCCGCACAAAACACAAAAAAAAAAAAGGTCCAATTTCCCTTCTTTTTCCTTTTGTTTTTCCTTTTCAATTAAGGAAATAATTAAGTTCAACTGAGAATTGAGAGCTGATAATAGTGAAAGGGCAGATAATCAGATATAGTTATATAGATAGCGTGAAGGGGGAGAGAGAGAGCGCGTTTACGGTGCGGAGTATAATGTGAACCTCTTGTTATGCTCCTCTTTCGGGTGGGAGTTGGGTTGGGGGGGTCAGTTGTCAGTTGTCATCACCGCCTGTTTTGGGGCCGTTGGATTTGGTAGTAATTTTTTGTAATGTTCGATGTAAGGACAGCCTTACGCAAACATAGGGGACCAATCTTGCTCCAAAACAGAAACCAGACAGTGAGAGACCAATCTTATTTTAAAGCTTAATTTCACTTACACCCCCTTATTATTTACAAATCTATAATAATCACCCGTTGCTTTTGATATTAGTAGATTTTTTTTTTTTTTACCTCTCTTCGCATATCTTCTAGTTATTTAAATCCATAACCAGCGGGTTATAAGTGAACCATCTTATTACTTAAATTATACTTTGTTATTTGATATTAGTGGAAAATAAAATATACTAATTAGGGGTCATGTTGACCTGTTGACCGGAAACTTGATGACTGATATATGAACCGAGTATCTGATGAACTTTTGGTTTATATGTCACTTGACTGACTTTTAGTAGGTACCCGGTCTATATAATAACTGAGTATGGGATTGATTTTCTGAACTCAATGTGACCCAGTTGGGTCATCCACTAACCGTATTTAGAGACCCGGATTCGGATCCGGCATATCCAGACCCGGATCCGTTTAATATTACTAGTTCCGGATCCGGATCCGGACGGGTCTACAAAAAGTATATCCGGATCCGTCGGGTCTTGTCGGATCCGGATCCGGATCCGTCCGGGTCTTAATAATTTTTTTAAAAATTATATGTAAAACTATTACAATTTATCAAATTTTCTTTTTTTTTTAATTATACAAAAGTATTGAGTTCGCAATTAATATTTATGCATTATTTTATATTAAATATAAATTACATGGGCAATTTACACAACATATATGTATATATACATATAAAATAACACTAATATACAATAATTTTATTATATATTAAATATTTTAATCGGATCCGGGTCTTAATCGGATCGGAACACCAAGATCCAGATCCGACCAGTTTATTATAATAGCTAAACGGGTCCGGATCGGATTCGGGTAATCGGAATTTGTCATAGATCCAGACCCAGATAAACGGGTCCGGATCGGGTCGGGTCCGGGTCTAGACCCGACCCATTGACAGGCCTAACCGTATTGACGGGTACTGCATCTATGAATATCTCTATTATTAATGGAGATGGTATAGAAGGAAAAGTATGCCCTTTTCGGTTGAAATTATGGCAACCACGTACTGCAATTATTGCCGCTTACTGCCACCACGGACCAACATATTCCGATGGCCATTTTTTGACAAAAGTTATATTCATTACTCTTTGTGTATATCGGGAATTGGGTTTAAACAACCTCCAAATCAAACTCAAGTCTTCTATATCTATAACCAAAACCTCCATATCTCAGCCATATATTGAGGTTGTCCTTCATTTTCACTATCAAACAACTTCCAATCTACACTATTCCTCTTTGACAAAAGGTTTTGAAGTTCTAGATTATTATATTTTTCTTTGCAGTTAGGTATACCTTGCTTTTACCTTTCAATCTTATGATTTGAAGATTGATGAAGAGAAAATTTAATGGATTTGAAGCTTGTGCAATCTTTGTTGATTTGGTATTTTTAGAAATGATTATGTTATGTAACTATGTTCGGATTAGGGAGGGTGGTGGGTCTAGGGGTCTTTGTTCATCTAAAAAATACATTATAAAATTATAACTAAATCAACTAATTTAACCAGGCGACAATGCACAAGTATATAGTCAAATAGTAGTTAGCGGAAATAGGATCGTTCCCGCGAGGAATGGTTAGAAATTATCGATTATTTAGTTGGAATTCTATTTGAATGGGGGTTGATTAAATAAAAGATTTTAATTAAACTAGATTTAAAACTAAGATAAGATAAAATGGGATTAGAGTTATGCTAGTCAATTTCCCGAGTTTTGATTAATTAGATAAATCAAATGATCCTATGTACCAAATTAGAGGTTAATTCCCTAATACAACCTAATCCCGATCCCTCAATAATTAAGTCTATCAATCTAATTAACTTAAGTGTGGATACCCCTTCTACTACTTAAACTAGCAAAATTTGATTATCTACTCATGAATTTCTAACAACTAATTAGGTGAATTATTTTGCCAACATCTAATTATAACCTAATCCAACACTAATATAGGTCTATAATGGAGGTTCAATTCCTATATTCCATCAACTTACCCAAATTAACTAGTAAAATACTCAATTCTCCTAATTAAGTCTTAAACCCATTAATAATTATTCAATATAACCGTCTAATCAACTTATTAACCTCTACCCATACGAAATTAGCATCACACAATCCTAATCCATGCTAAAATAAAATATATTTAAAGGCGAGAAATCAATTAAAAATATGAAAAAACAAGTAAATGAACTAAAAAAGGAACCAGTTAAACTAGTAAAAAATAGTTACACTGAGAACTAGGTAGATAAAAGTATTAAATAAAGACTTAATAGACTAAAAATACTTAGAATAAGTGTATGAAAAAAGTACATGGAACCTAAAAGAAAGCTTACAAAGTTATTAGAACAAAGTTACTTACTTTAGAAAACTAGTCTCGACATGAGGTGCAAGAACTAAAAGTTCCTCCCTGAGTAGGGTGAAAAGTTATAAAAATCCTTCAAAACAATGCCAAAAATGGCCTTTTTCATATTTCTCGACAACAACTCGCCGTCGGGTATAGTTCCACTGGTAAAGCTTGCCGGTGGTGAGCTATTTTGCCTTGGGCAGCCCGTCGGTAGTGAGTTGGTCATGATAGCCTTGGCAACTTCGGCCGTTTTGTGTTTGAAAATCCCTATTCAATGTGTGATTAACACATTATTTTTTTTCGTGACCCTAGAACAAAAATACACACACACATATATATAAACACGTAAATAAAACACTCACAAAAACTAGAAATAAAAAATGAATAAAAACACACAAAAACCCTGGTTCTCACAAAAATTAAGTCAAACCCCAAACATAAATTCTAAACACAAGGACTCATAAGTATAAGTTAAATAATATAAAATAAACACATAAACACTGGTTCTTATACACATCTAGATGTGGATACATTAAACACATACTAATGCATAAAATTAGAAATGCACAAAAGTACACACATAGACACTAAAATTACTTGAAACCAAGGATAAAGCTGTTCAAATTTGACCATAAAAAAACTCTAATTTTCTTGGGTTATCAGTCTCCTTGATAAGAATTTATTTTTTCATTTTTTTCTTTTTCATTTTTTGCAAAAAATAAAAGAATCAAAAAATGAAAAGGGTAAAATATGAAAATTATTAAATGTCAAATACACTAAAATTTAAGAACAACGCACATTACTAGAACACACATTAGTCAACATCCATTACTAAGTGTGTATTTGTATGCATTCTACCTATACCGAAAGCAAAAGGGATAATTTTATATTTTTATACGATAAGGAGATCACATGCCATATAGTATTGTATTTTAAAACTCGGATTGGAAGGTGACCTTGTGACCTATCAATTTGCTGTCTAGTTGGTCCAACCAATTTGATTGCCGGTCATCTGGCTTTGAATATTATTTTTTTTTGGAATCTCGATAGGATTTTTTTGCCTTAATATATTTAATGTAAAGTTAGAAAAACTAACAAAGTTTTCTATAAGGACTAATGGTCTAGATAGGCAAGCAATTTTTTTCCAGCCACGATGAACTCGGGCTTAAAACACATTAAACACATTTTACTTTTATTTTTTAAACCCTTTCTCCTCTCTTTCCTCTTTCCCCTCCTCACCACCTCCAACTTACGTATACATCTCTACACCACTGTCTCCTCTTACTTCTAACCACCGTACATATCTCTACACCACTATTTTTTCTAACTCTTAACCATCGCCATCTTTTCTCTTTTTTTTTTTTTTTTGTCTTTTCACCACCACAACCTCCTACGCCTTCTCCCTCCACTTTCACCTCCCCAATCTGCCTCATTCACTCACTTTTCCCTTTCTCTCATTTCTTCTATCCTCTTCCTTAAACCTCCACCCCCTTCTCCCTGTCTCTTCTCTCCTCTTCTAATCCATTGCCCCTCAATCCTTTCCCCCTCTTCTTCCCATTGGTAATATCTCATTATGAGACCACTACCAAAATCTCTATCCCCACCATCTCCCTTTTTCTGTTCACAACTTCCCCTGTATTGATTTGATTTTCTTTTGGGCAATTAGATTTTCTAGTGGTTTAGATATATGAATGTGATGAGTTTGCGGTGGATTTGGTTACATTGGTTCTTGTTTTGGTGGTTGATTTGATCTGATTTCGACAACGTTCATGGTGGAAGAAATTTGAAAAATGTGGAATAAAATCAAAAAATAGATCTGGACGATTCAAATGCTTTTTATTGATTTTAAACAATTTTTATATTTTTCGGGTTTAATATTCAGTCGGTTGTAAATAGAAGTTGCTCTCTTCAAAATTGCACATTAATTTGTTAAATAAGTCTAATTAAATCAAAAAATTAGAATTCTAGATTCCTTTAGTGATTTAAACATTAATTATGTTCAAACTCAACTTTATTATTCACTTAATCAATATCAAACAAACTCTCATTGAGTCAAACTCAATGAGCTTGATTGGTTCACAAGCAATAGTTTCAACTCAACACAGCTAAGTTTTTGTTGAATTTAGAAGGTTTTGAAAAATAAATTTGTTCAAATTTGATTTCATTAGTAGAGGAATCAATCGTACGAATTATTATGAAGCCAAACTCAATTTGAATATGGAGAAATTTGGTTAGATTTTTTGTATGAAAAAACTTCAGTTAATTTGTCAGTCCTAAGCACACAAAATTTAAGCAAAGTCTCTTCTTCTTTTTTTCACTGAGAATTCATAAACATATAATTTTGTAAAAAATTTAGAAAATGTGATTTTTTTTCATAAAATTTAGGACAAAATAATGTGCAAAAAGAGATAAGAAGTAATTAAATGATTTGGAATTAATCTTAAAGTATATGTTTTATTTTGTTAAACAATATTTTCATATCTACATTAAAACTTAGGAAATAGATTGAGCCTCAATATAAGATCTTAGCAATCTTGTTCTATTTTAACTTTAATTTACCAATTTTTCCCTTTTTTTGATCAATTAATTGTAGCACCTATACAACATTTCTCAACCTTTTATTGCTAACCAAAATTTAAAGGAAAGTATTAGTTCTAGACAAGTTATTCATCTTTATATCTTCTAATAATATATATAAAAAGAAACTTTGTATTAGTTAATAAAGTGATTGAATAATCCAAAAGTTGCAATATCGCTTCTTCTTTTTTTTTCCTTTTTTTTTTTTTTTAATTTTGCTTTCATAATATTCTATGTCAAAAAAAGTAGAGAAAGAACTAGTGAAGAGTAGTTTCTTTAAAGACAAGTAATAAGATAAACATTAGTGACTAAATCCTTAGGTTACGGGTATATGAATTAATTTAAACAAAAATTGATACATGGCTATTGATTTTACTGAGTGGGATAATATGGTTTAGGTGTTTTATCAACTTCCATTGATCGTTTTTGGGTTTGTTCTCAACATATTTTTAAAAAGAATTTATTGAAAAAAATTGAATATGTATATATATATTTACATTTAGAAAAGTTTAAGTTATTTTAAAATAACTTTTCTGTACTTGCTTTTCAAAAGTGGTTTTTTTTTTTCCCATTAAAGAAAACAAATTACTAGTATAATTTTTCATAAATAGTTGAGAACAGGTCCTTAATGTATCGATGACTATTGTGCCGATAAATTATTTAAGCGGCAAAGTTTCTCTTTTTTGGCAAAAAAAAAAAAATAGTTATTGCACCCAAATTGTAGTTTAGCCACCTCAACTAATTATTTAACAAACACTTAACCTCCGATTCATAGTTTGGGACAAAACTATCCTGCTATTTAACTATTTTGTTTTTCTTTCTTTCATTTTTCCCTATTTTTATTGTCATCTAGATTGTTTTTCATTTATTTTTTCCTCATTATCTTTTGCAACTATAAACAATTGTATTACTTTAATAATTGATTAACTACATGATCTAATTTTTTACGTGTATAATGATTCAATTTTAGATTAGATACACTTTGTAATACAAACAACATATTTTATTATAATATAGTGTTTATTATTAGTTTTTTTTTTCAATTAGCCAACCACCAAAACCTTAGTAGAGGGCAATACTCCCAAGTTTTATTAATATGCAAATTAGAATATAAGAAGGGGGATTAGACGAATACCTTCTGTTGAAAAGTACATGATGATAATCAAATAAATTAGTACACCAGCTAGAGAAACATATGTAAGGAAAATGAAGAGCATCTAGTCTAATGTAGCCCTGAAGGCACTAAGGAATCAATGAAGAATCAAAAAGCAATTGAAGATCGGTTGAGGTACTACTCATCTTAGCAAGGAAATCTGCTGTAGAGTTAGCCTTCCTAAAGATGTGAGTGAGAGTATGTCATCTAGATGCCAAAAGAAACCTAGCTTTTTGGATCAAAGCATCAAATTTCCAAGAGACATCAATAATGCCAAGAGCCATGTGACAAAAGAGCCAAAGAATCTAACTCAACCAAAACTTGTTGGAAGCCTTTTTCCATGCAAAACTAGAGACCGAAATAAGAGCCAAGAGTGCATCTTCCATATTAGACCCTTATAGAACCGTAAGACTGAGCAAAACCCGCAATCAACAATCCTAAGGAATTCCTAATATTCCCTTTACCACATGCTACTCCTAAGTTGCTCAAAAATGATTCATCAATATTGAATTTGATGTTGCCCAAAGAAGGACAATCCCAAACCACTCAAACAAGAACAGATAGAGAATGAACTAAAGATTGACATGTAGCCCATGCAATAATTGACGTTGAGCATCTCTAGCCACAAAGGGCTTCACCAAACTAAAAGTAAGAAGGTTGTATTGAAGGCTTAACATCAAGAATTGAAAAGAAAATGGCTTACCATCATATAAAAATAACGTCTTGGCCAACCCAAGATACCAGCACACAAGGATCAGAATAACACCCACAAGTTGTTCATCGAGGGAAGACGAGGAATAAAGCCACTAAACATTGAGTTTTTGTTGAATTGAGGACACCCTAACCTGAGAGATGCCTAGCCACGATTCCAACTCATCCCAAACTCGAATGGCTAGAATAGGAACATGTAACAAAATAATAGTCAAGCATATCCAAAGCAACACAACAACAACATTTGGAAGCTAGTTGAAAACCCAACTCTATTAGCACATCTTCAATGGAAGGAAACCATTGAGGATTTTCCACATAAGGATAGAATATTTAATGGAAATTCTCTAAGGATAGAATATTTAATGGGAATTCTCTAACTCCAAATAAAAGTCCTAGAGCGCATGGGATTTCATTTGAGATGAATGAGATGAAAAGTCGAAGAAGTAGAGAACTTGCCAGAAGCGGTGAGATTCCAAAAGGGCTTAGCTACTTCATTAGAAAGAAAAATAAGGAGCTCAATGATTTTGGCCCAACAAATGGTCAATGCAGCCAAGCTCAATGATTTCGGCCTAACAAATGGTCAATGCAGCCAAGAGATCACCCACGATTATTAGAGAAAACATATTTGATTTTAAGGTCTGGAAACTCCAAATCAATCACCAAATCCGCAAGAGGACCCTTACTCGTCTAACTTTAACTAAACCAAAAGGAAGAGTTACCTGATCGAACGAGAAGTTGAATATGATGATCCACCAAGTATTTAGCCCTTAACATCCATTTTCAGACCGGCGATGGTCAACAAGGCTCATTAGTACTATAATGACATCTCATGTAAGCAGCCCATGAAGATGAAGAGTAAAAATTCCACCACATTTTACACGAAAAAGAATCAATAATGTCCACTATACCTTGTAAACCCAATCCATTCTCATGCGTAGGCTGTCAAAGCTCGCTCTACTTTCTCCAAAGAAGTCAACTCCTAAAGTTTGAAACTCCCCAAAAGAAATTAGCTTGCAATCGCTCCAAATGAGAAATAACTCCTTTGGGGCGTTTATAATTAGTCATTAATAATAAAATTAACAAATAAACAAAATATAAAAAATAAAAGTTTAAGTGAAAATATAAAAATTTATTCTAAGTATACAAATAAAAATCATGCATACACGTTTAACATATCTTGGTGAATGTACTGTACCTTATACACATAGTCCTTAGGTTAGGCAGATGTGATATTTTGTTTATTTTTACCGTCATCATGTCAGAAATATAAGGTTCCACAAGATTTCTCATTTTATAATTTTTATTTAGATATTAAGAATAAACTTTTTAATTAATACTTTATGTTTTTGTTGTTGGTTTATCTGTGAATGGTACTACTAGTAGTTAATCACAAACTCTATGTTACAATAAAATATGTTGTCACAAAGTGCATTTAATTTAGAAATTAAATTATTCAAATATATAAAAGATTAGAGCTTGTATACAATTAATGAATTATTGACCCAAAAATAAATTTTATAGAACTAAAATACTTAGACCAAAAGTAGTTAAGTAAAAGAGTTGGAGGATTATTTGTATCATTTGCCCCAACAAAATATACTCATTAACAATATTATAAATATTTATCTAAATGTCGTGCATGAGTTGCACTCTCCATTTTAGTAGTTGTTTTTTTAATGGAATTTGTAAGAGGGTGCAATCTGGCTATTAGGTAAAATTATTGGAGGGGCATCTTATAATTCCAATGAAAGTTCAATGGGGCATTTTTACTTTTAACCCAAATGACATTTTTGTATGAGTAATTTAAAGGTTGGAAGCAACTGTTATTTTTTTGGATTGAAATTAGTCTAATAGTGCAATATGCCTACTAAAACAATCGAGAAGGGCATTTTGTAATTTTGGTTAAAATTGGAGGGGATTTTTGTTTCTAACCATGATTAATTTTAATAGCTAAATGTATCTGCAAGATGTGTAACAAATTTCGTATAGTATAGAGAAAAGAGTTTGCCATAATCTATCAAAAAAAATAAAATCGCGTGCATCTTTCTTTCTCTCATGCTTACCCTTGGTCAACAACTAATAGCAAATTAATCTACTTAAAACAACACTCAGAGAAAATGATTTGGAATCAATCAATGATGACTTAATTTGATAAATTCACTTATTTCACACAATTCTTTTGGCTATGCCTTTTCCTCTTCATTTTCTATATTGGATGGAGCAGTTCTTTGTTCCTTCTAATATGGCACTAACAACTACAAAAAACCCCTCCAAGCCTACTCCTGCTCATTTACCACTTTTCTTTACAATTTTTTTAATCCTAAGTCTTGAGTGTTTTTTGTTTGGTCCCAAATTTTATGAAACCTGGGCATGATCTGTATGTTCATCGTCATGCTAATGGGGTAAAGCTCTAATTTTTATTTGATGTTTCATTTAACTTCTTATTTTCAACTTTGTTATTCAAGATTTGATTCTTTTGTTATTTTTGTGCTTAGCAAAGCTTATGTGCAGTTGGAATGGTGAACCTCCAAATTGCTTTAACAGAATAGGCTTTAAATCATAATTGCCTTAAGGTGCACATGCAATCGCAAAACAAAAATAATTCTTGAGCCCCTTAAAAATATGAAGAAAATTCACATCCTTCAAGGGTTCCAAACTTCAAGGGACTGCTTGTTTGAAATCAAACCGCTGGAAAACACGAGTGATCATACTCCGCCATTGTTGTTAGGATGGGAAGTCCTCGGCCGCTGCTTCTTGGGCCACCGAGAAGAGTTTAATTGCCTTTACTAAGCTTCTAGATTTGAATTTGAGGATTTGACTAACTAATTTGACTTGAGATTTTCAGATGGTGTGTGGTGGTGATACTGTGGAAAAAGGAAGAGGAGAATGAAGGGGAGGATGTTTAAGCTTCAGTGGATGTTGGTGGTAGCGGTAGCGGTGGTGACACTGGTAGAGGATATTCAGGCTTTGAGGCGGAGATAGAAAGGGAAGGCCGGAGAGGAGGAGGACCCGTAGAAATTGATGTTGTCATTTGATTTGATTTGATTTGATTTGATTGGAGAGAGTATTATTGACATTTTAACAAATCTTGCTTTGTCATTAACAATTTTAGCTCTGGCAATATTATTTGCTGTATCTATGGTTAACACTTCTATAGTTTTTTATATTTTTAAGGGTAATATGCAAAAAAAAAACCTATGGTATGTTGAATAGGCATTTAAAATCCCTTATAGTTATTAATAATATGTGCACTTTAGTCTCTTATAGTTCAATTTTTCTTTTTTTTTCCTTTTTTACAAAACTGATGAAAATCATCAAAATTAACAAATTTTGACTCTCAGGCACTATTATTGCATGTGAAACTATTTTTTTTAAAAAAAATTAACATTAAAATAATAATTGAAACGACCAATTTACCCCAAAAAATCTTAGTCATTCTCATCCCTTCTTCACCACCTCTTCCATTCTCCTATCTCAACTATCAGCACTGATCAGTCACTATCGATCAGTCACCAGCCTCCACTACTGCTTAGAGAAGAAGAGAGACGGGAAGAGATCCGTAGATCAGGAAAGATGGTGGGGGTATTGGAGATCGAGGAATAGGGTTGAAGGAAAAGAAGGAAGAGGGAAAAAGCAAGGGAAAAGAAGATCGGGGAAAAATGGGAAGAGGAGACGGGAGAGGAGATAGGGGAAGAATGAGGATGAGAAATCAGGAAGATGGGGGTAGAGAGGAGAGGAGGAGGGATGCGATAGGCGATGGGTGATCTGTGGTGGGCTGGAGAGAGGACTAGGATGGCGGGCATAATGATCTGGGGATGGGGAGAAGATGGGAGGTGGGTTGGGAAGGGAATGGTATAGAGACAGGAGTAGCTAGATGGGAAGAGGACAGAGTGGTGCCAGTGGCAAGAAAAGGAGATCTGGGAGGTGGGACGAAGAAAGGAGATGGATTGAGGAGGGGCAAGGTTGGTAGTGGCGGGGGTGGCAGTGGCAGTGGCTAGGTAGGGAAGGGACTTGGGGTGGAGATGGCTTAATGGAATTGAAGGTGGTAGTTATGAGGGAAAGAGGTAAAAGGTAGGGTTGTTTTGGATTTTTTAATTTGACCCAATTTTTATTTTTAATTTGACCAATATTTTTTTATTTTCAATTTGACTCAAAAACTTTATAGAACACTTGAATTTGTTAAGGGCATTTATGTCATTTTACAAGTTGGTATTAGTTTTGATGATTTCATCTATTTTGCAAACAAAATTTGCAACACGAGTTCTTGGGATCAAACACACATTTAATAACCATAGGGATAAAGTGCATATTCATCTAATCACAAGGGGGTTATTTATATTTTACCATATTTTTAAATTTTCCCAAAAACAAAATAAAACCCATTTTATATCTTGGAAACAAATCTCTATACCATGTTGCTATATATGCGATTTAATCACTTTTAGGAATATTTATGGTTAGGCTGATATGCAGATTTTCTCTTTATAGTTTGTAAATTTATAATATGCCTTGTTGTTTGTTTTGTTTTTTTTTTGTTTTTTGTTTTTTTGTGAAATTGATAGAAAGATATAAATGTAATGGATTTGTGCACAAAGTCTAAAAAATTTCTGAGCTTAGCGGCCCTCCTTTGCCTAGTAACCTTTCCGCATGAAGAGAGAGATTGTATTTTATATTAAATAACATAACTAACTTTAATTAAAACCTTTAAATAACTAAATAACCCTTCAAATTAAATTTTTTTCGACCTTCTAATATTCATTTAATGAAATATATAAGTTGTGACTTCACTATAACTTAAACCACAAAAGGACAAATTACAAATCAAGGGATAACATGAACATTAACGAGTCACAAATGTTCCTTGTAATTTATCCTTACTTTTACTACATGCTAAATGAAACATGGTTAATTTTTTCTATTGCCCACCATCTCTTACAAAATCAACAAATATTTTAATTGACGGATTGGATTCTCCTTTGTACAGAAATAACTCTCTAACTTCAACATATTCTTTTTCTTTTTCTTTTTCTTTTTTTAAATCTCAAAATGATAGTTAACAATATTTTATGTTTGTGTTTAGATGTCGTGACTTGTGGATATCATTCTAGAGATTGGTCAGTTTTAAATTTTTATTCTACAAGTACAGATGAACGTGCATATCATACAGTTGTATTTTTTCCTGTGATCGTTTATGATGTATTTTTTTTATCTAGATTAATAGTTCATTTGGCATGAAAAGTGAATGCACATCTCATATTTCAAAAAATAACTCATCTACCTCTTTCTATCCCATCACCTCCATACCATGTACGACCAACATTACCTCATTGTTTTACCATATATGTTTACAATCCCCGTCACTACTATCACCGCTAATTCCAGAAATTATATGCGATTACTGTTATTGGATCATTACAAAAAAAAAAAAATATGTGAAATGAGGATGGGGTGGTGGTTCTAGGTGATTGGAGAGGTGGGAATGGATGAGGTGAAAATATATTTACTTTCAATATTACCTTTGAAAAAAAAAGATATTTAAAACACAAGTACGTTTTTCAGACTAGAATACTATTGGAGGTGCAATTAGAGCCTAAATGGTGTGGTTTTGAATTGTTATGCACTAAAAATCATCATTTGATATCTCAATTTTAAGTTAATACAATTAATTATAATAACCATTAAATAGGCAACCAAATTTGAAAATGTACAACCAAGCCAATAGTTTTGACTTTTAATTCTTTTTCTTATTTCTAGCAAAATAAAAAATGGGCAAAAATTAAATATGTATGTAAGGGAAATAGTGTTCAAATTAATATGTTAAGAGAATAATCATATTCTACATGGTCATGAAATAAAAACCTATAGAGTTTGATACACTATAATGAAATAGACGTATGAAAAAGAACATAGGTACAAATTTCGTTAAAAAGATGATTTACACACTATGTTTTCTTATTCACATACCCCTTTATGTTTTTTTAGACTAAAACTGCTTATTTTTTAACTGCGGTATCTTAGTATAAAAATTTGAAGTGTGAAAATTAATAGGTATCTTAGTCTTCCACCTAATAATAAAAAAGAAGAAGGAATGTATACATAAGAATGGAGTACATGAATCATTTTCACCAAAAAAAAAAAAAAAGTGAAGCATATAAAATTAGGTATTTTAGGTGCAATTGTCTAATGTTGGCCCATATGGCAAAGGTCAATTCAAATTTATTAGAAACTTTCATTAATAAGATTAGTCTTACTCCAAGTTTTCTATTGTATTTTTGTTCATCGATACACATATCTATAAAAATGCAAAGCTTTCTATATTATAATTTAGCTATTTTAAGTTATCATACATAAACGTGCAAGTATCGCTTACATTATACAATTGACAAACTCTTTATAATGTTACTAATGAAAATAACTAATTAGTACCCTTTATTACAATGTAGAACGATTTGGTTTATGATATCAAGATGGAATTGCATATTGATTATTATATATAAATGAAATATCAGGATTACAAAACTAACATGACGATGTAGTGCCATGTATGAGAATTAAATTTGATTTTTAGTTATTAGTGAAAGAATGGAGAAAATATAGTATATTACTATCTTTTATATTATTTTTTTCTTATCTAACTATATTATTAAATGGTTGAAATTTGTATTCAATGGTTTTTGTAATCAATTCAATAAATATAAAATTTATATGCACAACAAAATTAACTTGGAAAAATTAAAAGAATGAGACTAATCATTGATTAAAAGCCTAGTAATGGCGATCACTTATATTATTTTGATTTTATCTCTAGTTCACTGTGAAAGAAATAATGGTCATAATATAAAGTTAATTGTTAATAGCATAATTATTTATTTTGAAAATTTTGAATAATGACTTGACAAATTTTGTTCAATTAATAAATTGAAATTACAACATAAAAACATATACATAATCCAAAATTTAAATACTATAATATGTTACGAAGAAAATCGAGCACATAATGTTTACTAAACAAATTGAGACTATCGCAAACTCAGTACAAGAAAATTAATTAAGCTTTATGTATTAAATATTATAATATGTTACAAAGAAAATTCGAGCACATAATCTTTAATAAACAAATTGAGACTATCGCAAACTCAGTACAAAAAAATTAATTAAGCTTTATGTATTAAATATTATAATATGTTACAAAGAAAATTCGAGCACATAATCTTTACTAAATAAATTGAGACTATCCCAAACTCAGTACAAGAAAATTAATTAAGCTTTATGTATTAAATAGGTAGTGTATATATGTGTTTTGTACACTTGATTGCTTGGTTTTAGAAAGTTCCAATTACTATTGTTGTTCTTGACCATGTTAGATTAATCCCTAGTCTATGTAAAAAGATACAATTATATCATTCTTTTTTTTTTTGGCCTAGGCAACACCAGCCCTATGCTAAAGGGCATAGTTATATCTTTTGTCTTTGTCCAATGTAGAACCAGCATAAAACTGCTTTGGTTTTAAACCTTTATTTTCCTTATTTTACAATTGTGGCCTCTAAATTGTTTTTGAATACTTGAGAAAGTTTCGTCTAAATTAATTTTTTGTGTTTTTTGGTTCCTTGAGATTTTTAGTTTACCATAAATATCTAATCAAGTGTCATATTTCTAAGTTCTAACATGCATTAATTAATTATCTTAAAATCATAAAATGAGGTAAAATTTATTAAACAATTTCAACGTAATTAAGGATATACTAACCGAGTATCATGATATTATATGCTTGGTTGTACCCTCCAAAAAACTCATTTATTAATGAATTAATCTTAAAAGGAAAAAAATTTAAAAGTTGATCATAAGTAGTCATCGGATTGTGCAATCACATGATATTATAAAATAGTCACTTGTTTGAAAATACTCCTTTTATTACGTGATTATTGTTTATATTTTTGAAATTTTAAAATATAATAAAATCATATTTTAAAGTCTATGAACTAAATTTTCTTTCCATTTCTTTTTTTTTTTCTTTAATTTCTAAAACACATTATAGAATTTTTATTATAGTAAGAAATATCCTTCAATCATATTTCATTCCTAAAATGAGATATCGTATTTGGTAATTTTTAAGTCTTTCTAATAAAATGAAGGAAACTTACTTTGATAAAAATTGTATTTCCAAAATAAAAGACCAATATTTCTTATTTAATTTTTAAAACATGTCGTAGAATTTCAATTATAGAAGAAATTTACTTCAAAGAAATTTCATTCCTATAATGAGATATCATAATTGGTAATTTTTGAAAATTTTCTAATAAAATTAAGGAAACTTATTCAGACTTGATGAAAATTGTATTTCTAAAATAAAAGACTAATATTAATATTACATGAATAGTCTCAACAATTTTTTTAATAAGTCCTTCAACCTTAGAAGGATTTCTTGAGATTAGAAGATTTCTTATAGAAATACAAGAATTCTTTCTGATCTCAAGAAATCTAAGGTTGAAGTACATTAGTTTGAACAACAAAAATTTCGTTTGTTTAATTTCTTGTGACTAGAAGAGATCCATTGAATTTCGTATACTAGTTAATGTTGAAATAAGTACTCTCAAGTCTCAAGGAGATTTTTGTTCTCTCTCTGTTTTTTTTTTTTTTTTTAACAATAATTGTAGTTTAAATTTTAAGAGTCTTAATATGTGGGGTAAGGAAAAGAGGTGAATTTTATTTTTTAATATAATAATAATAATAATAATAATAATATTATTATTATTATGTAATAATATAGTAACACAGTTTTCAATTTTTACTTGCTCCCAAATTCAGTATATTTTTGGGTAGATTAAGGTGTATCTGTTACGACTATATCATACAACTTATAATCCTCATTTACTCACATAGTCCAAGTAAGAATGGCTTGGAATTTTTTTTTAAAAAAAATGTGCAATGGGGATACATGAAGAACACAAGATGCATACACTTTGATCTATCTAATAAGTTAACAACAAACTTTGGAACTTAATTAAAGTGTGCTACAAATCAAAGTAGTAATTTAGGTACTGTGGCAAGTCTAGGTGGCACCAAAGCAGTAGAACGGAAATATTATTTACAATTAGATTACTTGGAGATTTTCTTTAAAAACAAAGTTATTTTAGCAAAAAAGTAGTATATTGTAATCAACAAATTTTGGATTGAGGGTTTTTGACTAGAAAATCTAAAACATTTCAACAAACTCTATCTTGTAATATAGTATAGATATAATATATATAAATATAGATATAGATTTGTATAGATGTAAATATAGATATCGAAAACTTGACGCACCAATAACCTCTGGGAAATGGGATTTGCGTTTGGTCCAACCTACTTGCCAGATTTTTTGTTCTTCGTTTTACAAATCCACCATGAACAACTTGCTGGCCAAGTTGGTTGAAGTTGGTTTAACCGTTTATTCCAGTGTCATCTAACTGCATATATAAAAAAACAAAAAGTCTTTTTAGCTCAATGACAAATTTGTGTGTGTGTGTGTGTTTTACCTTTTTTTAATATGTAACTGCAATTAATAACTTTCTCAATATTCAGATCTATCGTACTATTTTCTTTTCTTTTTATGATATAAATTTCAAGAAACTATACACTTTTATATATATCTTAAATAGATATATGAACTTTATATTATATCATTTTACTGAAGTGCACAAATACAGAATGTTACATTCATTAATTTTAGAAAACACAGAAGAAATTTAACAATACCGTAAAATATATAGAGTATCACAGGCCTCTAATGCCCCTCATATCTAATATTTTGTAAAATCTTATGGACGGGGGGGAAGTAAGATTTTACTAATTCTTATGGTTGATTAGAATAATCACTTTGCTCTGCGACTAATTAAGAAATGGATTCCAAGAAAATTACAAAAAGACATTGTCATTGTGATTAAAATGCAGTAATTTTAGGGAATGAACTTCATTAGAATTCCTAAATTGAATTCTAGCCTTTAGCTTCCTATTGCGTCACGCTGAGGAATTCTTTTCTTCTCATCCAATTATGCTATTTCGCCAACGAATATGTACAGCTCCAATCTTCGAATATTCTCTCTTTTTCTTTCTAGTAAACTATTATTGCCTCCTTTTGTCCCCTATAATAAACAGGATAATTCATTCACTTTATGATCCTCATCCATCATATCCATTTGCGGAACACAAGGTACATGTATCTAGCTTGTGGTACATGCAAGTACTCAACGGAACCAATAAACTAGAAATCTTTAAAGCCAGGAGCTTTGGGATCATATGGTTCTTCATAATCTGATGATATATAGTTAGGTTACCTGTAATACAAGAAAATTCATTAAGGACAAATATACAATTAGATGGTTTATGGAAAAGGGGCTCTAACTCCTGACTTTTGCTTATAAATAAGGGTCGCTTATAAATAAGGACACACTTCTCAAGATTTGTAAGTAACATCCATTGCCTTCTATTAATAAAATTCGGACACATTTAATATAATCATTACTGTTTTCTCTCTACAATTTTACCTCATCTATCCTCCGAATGTACCACTGTTAATCAATTGGCGTTGTTTGTAGGAATTAAACAAATGATATGCAAGATATCAGTTTAAGGAAGAAAGCTTTCTGAAAAAGCCTAGGCTGAATTGTAAATCACTTTCTCTGATGATGATCCCCTGCCTTTTTACATGCAGACCTGGTCACTATACATGTTAAGGTGGGGCATTACAGAGTGAATAAAATTTTAGTGGATAATGGTAGTTCAGTAGATGTGACCTTCTGGCATGCTTGGGAGCCAATGGGAATAAGTAATGATCACATCCAGCCAGTCCGAACTCAAGTGGTGGGCTTTGATGCCAGTTCTGTCATGCACCAAGGATACTATATTGCTACCATTGACCCTTAAGGAATCGACCAAAAGTCAAACAGAGCTGATTAATTTTGTTATTGTTAAACAATCTAACTTTTACAACATGATTTTGGGTTGGCCTTCACTATATGGATTCATTATCCTTCCTTAGTGTTTCACTTAAGAATTAAATTTTCTTTGGGGAATGGATAGGAAGGAACAATCTGGGAAAATCAGCAGGAGCCTAGGAACTGCTACCTCATGTCTTTCAAGAGCAAAAGTCAAACATTAAAAATTGAAGAACTTCCAGAAGAAAATAAGGTAGTTTCCACGAGCAAGCCTCTTGAACCTTTAGAGGATAAAAATAAGGGCAAAATTGAGCTGGCATCAGGAGTACCGATTGAAGATATATCTTTTGATCCTGAACATCCTAATCGAAGACTTCGTACTTGTGCTCTATTGCCTGTCGAGCTAAAACCCGATTTGATCTAACTACTCTTTGAATACAAAGATATCTTTGCTTGGTCAAAGCGGCAGCTGACATGCTAGGGATTCCAAGAGAAATAGCTGAGCATAGATTGAGCATCATTCCAAGTTACAAGCCTGTGAAATAGAGGAAAATATTATTCGGACCCGAGCGTAATGTAATTATTGAAGCCGTAGTCAATAAGCTATTAGTTGCTCGGATTATCCGACAAGTCTTGTATCCTACATGGCTTAATAACCCTGTATCAGTAAAAAACCTGATGTATCTATGAAGTCAAAAGAGAACTGGCGAATGTGTGTTACCCTGTGGATTTTACGGATTTTAATAAAACCTATCCTAAGGATAGTTATGCTTTGCCTTGGATTGATATAGTTATCGATTCTTTAGTGGTTTTTCTGTTTGGCAACTTCTTAGGTGCCTACAAAGGCTATCATCAAATATTCTTAAGTGAAGAAGGTGAAGATAAAACAGTATTCATAACACCGAAGAGTACGTACTGCTATCAAACTATGCCATTCGGGTTAAAAAAACACAGAGGCTACTTATCAATATGGCTAGTTAACAAAGTTTTCAAAAATAAGATCGGCTAAAACATGGGAGTCTATGTAGACAACATGGTTGTTAAGAGCCGAACACAGGCTGGGGTCATAGATGATCTGGAAGAAACCTTTGAGGTACTACAGAGCATTCAAATGAGATTAAACCCATTAAAGTGTACATTTGGGGTTCCATTAGGAAAATTCTTGGGTTTTATTATCACTCAAAGAGCGAATGATGCCAACCCTAAAAAAGTACAATCTATTATAAACATAAAGCCTCCTTCCTCAGTCAAGGATATTCAAAAATTAACTGGTTGGATGGCTACTCTAAATTGTTTCTACTCGAAGTTAGCCGAACGAAGTCTTCCCTTCTTTGAACAGTGAAGAAAAGGAAAGAACTTTGAATGGATAGAAAAGTGCCAACAAGCCTTTGAATAACTTAAGGAGTACTTGGGAACTCTTCCTCAATTAACTACCCCAAAAGAAGGGAAAGAGTTATACCTTTATATTTCATTATCAGGAAGAAACAATTAATTTGATATAAGTGGCCAAATGGATGGAGTTCAGAGGTCGATCTATTTTACAAGTAAGCTTCTACAGGGCCCTGAACATAACTATATTCCCATTGAAAAGGTAGCATTCTCATTGATTATGGCAACCAGAAAGTTAAGACCCTACTTTCAAGGGGACAAGATCATCGTATATACAAACTCTCCTTTAAAGATAGTTTTTTGGAAGCCCGATGTACCGGGTTGAATGCTCAAGTGGTAGGTGGAACTCTTAAAATTTTATATTGAATACCGATCATGAAATACAGTCAAAGATGTTAATTAGCATACTTTCTTATTGAGCTTCCCATGATCTATAAAATCATGATTGTAGAAGACAAAGATAGTTCTGAAGTAGATTATAAAGTATGGGAACTACATCTAGATGGGACTTTATGTGAATCGGGATTAGGAGCTAGTATTATCATCAAAACTCTCAAAGGAAACCACTTGGCATATGTCCTTCAGTTCAGCTTCATAAAGCTACAAATAATGAATCCAAATATGAAGTATTATTAATAGGAATGAAGTTGGCTAAAACTATGAGAGCCCAAGCTCTTAAAATTAATAGTGATTCTATGTTGGTGATCAGCCAAATCCTAGGAACTTTGAAGCTAAGAGAGTCATTATGCTAAAATACCTTCAAAAGATAAATCAATACAAGCAAAGTTTTAAAGAGTTGGAGTTTGTAAAGATTCATCGGGCCAAAAATGTACATGCCAATACACTTGCTAAATTGGCTTCGACTATTTATTCACATCTCACCAAAGAAATTTAGGTGGAGGTTTAGAAAGGACGAACCATACATAAAATTTAAACAATGGTAATTGATAAAAACCAAGGATGGATAAAGCTGATAATTGAATTCTTATCTTCAAGCATTCTTCTGATAGATCAAAGAGAAGCCTAAAGGGTAATAAATCGGGCAGAAAAGGATGAGCTTGTGGATGACACTTTATATAGAAAATCATACTTATGTTCTCCTTCTCTGATATGTTGGTCCGGATGAAGTTGAATATATGTTAAGAGAAATACATGAGGAAATTAGTGGAAGTCACGATAGACCTTGCAGAATAGCTTAGTAGGGAATAGACCTGGTTGGACCTTTTCCCCAGGCATCACAAAAATGGAGGTATTTAGTGGTGGCCATTGACTATTTTTCTAAGTGGGTAGAGGCTGAAGCACTTCCATCCATGACAGGGATGGCAGTATAGAAGTTCTTCTGCAAAAATATTATTTGCAAATTATGTATTCTTCACGCATTAATTTCAGATAATGGTACTTAGTTTGTAAGGGAACCATTTAAGAGTTTTCGTGAATGCATGAATATCACTCTGCGTACTACTTTGGTATGATATCCCCAAACTAATGGCTAGGCCAAAGTAACTAATCAAACAATTATTGCGGCTAAAGAAAAGACTAGATATGGCAAAAGACCAATGGGTTGGTGAATTACCAAGTGTTATATGGTCCTACAAGACTAATCCCAAATAAACAGCGAATGGGTTCATTCTTTTTAGTCTAATGTATGGGTCGGAAGCAATGATACCAGTCGAGATCGGAATGTTGATCACCCGAACCCAGCAACATCATTGTATTAATAGAGGAACGGATGACTAATCTTGACTTGTTGGAAGAGTGGAGAGTGATTGCTTCGATTAGAGAGGCCAAATACAAGAAACTATTGGCCAAGTTTTATAATGCAAAAGTTCAAAAAGGTACTTTAAACCAAGAGATTTGATTCTGAGAAAGAATGAATCAATCTATCCAAGGGGATGAACAAACTAGATTCAAATTAGAAAGGGCCTTATATAGTTACATAAGCCCGTCAGTCAGGATTTTTTAAGCTTGCCGATCGACATAATAATGACATACTATGAATGTGGAATGTTGTAAACCTTAGAAAATATTATCTAGGATAATGTGAATGAAGTGCATGATTTGACAAAATGTTGAAATTTGACAATATATTCATATGATCATATGAATAATTTCTTTAGTTACAAGTATAAAAAAGTGATTATGATTTGAGGTAGAAAACCCTACATGACACGTTCAGTTGCCTAAAGGGATCTGAAACCCACTGAGGTGCTCAAGTGGATCAGGCCAATAAGTAAAGAAATGATGATCCAAGGCAAAAAATGATGATCAGATACTAATAATTAATTTTTTAAATTTTGATGAGAAAATGTTGACTAAAGAAAAAATACGCGATGTATTTGATTGCTTAAAGGGTTTCGCAATCCATCGAGGTGCTCAAGTGGTTCGAGCCAATAAGTATAGAAGTATGAAAAAAAATGAGGTATTGGACTTCCATGAGACATTAATTAGTTATCATAAGAAGGAAGTTAAATTTCATTTATGAAATTTGTACAAGTATGAACAGTATGATCAGACACGAAGATGATCAGAAGGAAAAGTTAATTTCATTGATGATATTTGGCAAAGGACAAAATATGATCAGATGTAGCTGATTAAATTCATTACAAGAGCCTATACTACCTCTGTATGTTTGCTAGAAAATATTCTAAGTATTGGTAGCAGGTTCTTCTTGCTCGATAAAACTTGATCAGCTTGAGTTGAGGCGGCAGGTTCTTCTTGCCCGACTTGAGTTTGATCAACTTGATTTGATTCAGCTTCATCCTTAACAATTATCTAAGGCATGGCTGTAATGGTCTAAAACTTTTCTGAGCCCAAAACCCCGTTTGGTTCCAGAAAGAGGGCTAATCTAGATGTATAGAAGAGTTGGCTCATCTCACTGATCAGCTTGGATATGGCTTCCTTATTGTTATGGAATCTCAGCAACATCTAGGTGGACCTCAGAAATTCTTCCATAATATTGTCCATGGCAATGGTGTAACCCATTTTCATGACAATGCTGCTAAACGTGCTTAAATCATTCTTGCATTCTTTTGAGTTCAGAAAAAAAGTTTATGCCTACTATCTGATTTGAAGAAGCTTCAGTCTTGACTGAAGCCAATTCACCTCTGCAAGTGTTTAACTCCTCAGCTTTCTGTTGAGCTTTGCATTATTCAGATCATTTATTTAGGCATAGTGTTGGCTTTCTAAATTGGCCAAGTTTTGTGCCTCATTCTTGAGCCGTACCTATAGCTCGGCTAAGGCTTCATTTTTCTTCATTTCAAGCTCTTTCTCTAATTTTGAAAAAGCCTCCACCTTGCTCTTCTCGAATTGGTGAAGCTCGGCTTCGTGCTGAGTGTACTTGTTGGTCAATTCCAGAGAAAGGCACTTGATATTATGAAGATGAGGGCCAAGCTGAACATGTGAATGAAAGAATTAGTATCAAAATGAGTGGAAATCAAAATTAAGTAAAAATTGCTAAGTACTTACTATAACGAACGCTTGATCTACTTTGTCCACGTTCTCATCAAGTGAGCAGCACTCAGCGTAGGGCATACCCCTAGGAGGGAGGTTGAAATCTATTAGTTGATGAGCAACTTGGCGGAATTGCCCCCTAGCATTGTTGTTAAAAGTCCATCCTAGAATGAACTTGGCCTGTCCTTCAAGACTTTCCTATATACTTGACTGATGAACTTTTTAGTCCATGGAAGGCTTTTGTAACAACTATTGTCTATTTCTTCTTCAGGTGTCTATGGTCGAGCACCAGGACTTGCATGCCATTCAATAATTTGGTTATTTTCAGGAATACAAAAGACTCTTGGCTTGCAAGATCAAAGGCAAAATGGCCCACCTAGAGCTAGTAAGATAGAGGAAGAAGACTTGATTAGAGGAAAAAATGAAAGGCTAAATGTAAGAGGGTGTTGGCGAGTCTTCTTGCTAGTTGCTGTAATCACTAGAGGTTGGCCTAATTTAAAAGTTCCTACCACGATCTCCTAAGAGGTCGAACTAGGAGTAATAGCTATCTTGGTTTGTTTTCTTACCAAGGCAGGAGAAATAGTTTTTTTTCTTTGGAGCCAACTTGGGGATGGGGTTTGGTTGAGCCGATGATGGTTGTATTGGTACTATTTCTTCATCGGAGGTCTGAATAGACTCTTGAGGAACCAAACCAGTGATTTCAAAAGATTAATAAGAGAGTTGTGGATTGGGCTGGTTAATGATTGGGTCTTTGGCTGATGGAATTGTGGTTGTTGGAGTGGCACTTTCTGTTCAGATTAAGGGTGGTAGCATTCTTCTTAGAAAATTAATCTTCTGTGGCTGAACCAGTTGGCTGAGGGTTGGACCTGCAAAGGAAAGGATATATTAGGATGTAAAGTCAATCAATCGATCAAAGTGAAAGGAAAAATGGTTAAATATTAGAGTTTTATGTGGGTCATAACCTTCAGGTGGATCCGAGGGCACCACGAGCTGAGCCCAAGCAACAAAATTCTCTTCAAAATGAACTTCTTGGAAAAATTAACAACGAGGTCAGAAGTGCTTAGGGTTTTGACCTCACCTAAGATTGTATCCAACATTGAAGGGATAGAGTTATTAGGGGTCTTGAGTTTGAAATTCCATATAGGCTAAATCATGCTCATATTAGATTGTTTCACAAAGAAGAAGGTATTCTTCCATTTATGAACAGAGGTCTAGTAGTCTTCTATGAAAATCTCGACGATCTGTTCGAGCCAAGAAGTAGTAATAACTAACTTCTCAACTGATGACTAATTTGTAAAAGGCTTGAAAGCCTCGATGGGTCGGGCGAATGTCAAAATATTCACATAAAATTAAGTATCCTACAACTAATCAGATAGCTGTCGGGCTAAATTGAGATGGGTTAATATCCCACTTGTTAGCTAAATTTGTGAAAAGAGAGGGAAGAGGAAGATGAAAGCCAACTATGAACTGCTCTATGTAAATAGAAAAGAAACCCTCTAAGGTTGATGTGCTCAGCCACAAACATTCGGACATGCTGAGGTAACAAAGTCAGGAATACTGTAAGTCCTATGAATTCTGGGATGTCAGCAGGGATGATCTTAGAGACCTTTACTTCGACTAGGAAGACAAAACGGTGATCAGAAGAGGGTTCAGTAGATTGAGTAGAGGAAGACTTACGTGCTAGTTAGTTAGAGGTGCCAAAAGTGTTGACAGAGTTGCTCTGAGATTCCATGACTGTTGTGATTTTTTGGACAAATTAAAAGTATATATAAAGATTGAAGTAAGTTTTTGGTGAATTTTAGGGATTTTGAGACGTTTTAGTTAAGGAAATAAGCACTGGATGGCAATAATTTCAAAAACGTAATTAGGAATACAAAAAATGGTGAAAAGTAGAAGTGTGGAGGGATAAGAGGGTTATAAAAAAGGAAGCGAAGAATGAAAGGGTGTAACTGAAGTGCTACAATTAATGTAGGGGAGTTGAAGATGTGTGATCGAGAAACTTTTGATAAGGAAAAGGCGTAAAGTGGGGCGCAATTTGGTAGTAACACATGGCTGGCAACATAAATAGTGGCATTAATTTCAAAATTTAAAATTTTGAAATTTAAATAGCTAGTAGGCGAATCCAAGTGGAAAGGTGAAAACACTCTTAACTAGGGCTCGGTCGATTACCTGCTAGGGCTCTGATAATCTGAAGGATTTGCCATCGGCTTGTTGAAGGGGTTGGCAATTGATTTTAGTTAATTGGATACGCTGATAGATCTTTATCAAGGTACACTTTAGTTCAGCTCCTCCATCGGCCTACACCTGAAGGACTAGTTGATAGGTTACTTATAATGCAAGAAAGCTCATTAAGAGAAAATATGTAATTAGGCTTGTGGAAAAGGGGCTTTAACCCCTAAATCTCACCTATAAATAAGGGCACACTCCCTAAGATATGTAACTAACATCAATTGCCTTCCATTTATAAAATTCAGACACATTTAATACAATCATTACTTCTTTTTCTCTTTACAATTTTATCTCATATTCTTCTGAACGTACCACCATTCATCATGGTCTTCATTGGTTATGTTTTGCTGGCTAAATTAGGAACTTTTTTAATGTACATACATTTCCTCTGTTGGAAACTTCATTTGAGTGTGCCTTGATTTATTATCCATAATGTTGTCAAAATTTAGTTCATATTTAATCAATCTTTAAAAAATATTTCATGCAAAAAATCTAGATATATTCATGTGAAATATTATTTTACAATAAATACAAATATAAGATTGATGATGTTAAAATAATACGTCCATTAAAAATATTACACGTGGTTTCAGGCCCTGGTTCATCAGGGGTATTTTAGTAATTTTACCCTCATGGTTCAAATAAGTCTAAACGGGTGAAATATTAAATATTTGACTGGGGATCGATCCGACCCAACAACTTCAGATATAAATATTGAAATGGCAGGTCAGGTTCATAAATGACTTCTTTAATTTTCTAAACTCTGAATTATTATTGAATTTTACTCTTTGGTCTAAGTATACTGATTTGAGCATCAGAACCTGTCCCGGGGAATCAAGCCTCGCCCTTTTCAGGTATTCCAGACATGGGTACTACGTACAATTCTCAACCTCAGCTTTAGATGATACTGCACATGTGCTAATCCTAGCTTAAATTTTGTATCAACATGTGGTGTTGTCTGTGAGAAGCTGTACTAAAGGTCATGAGTTATGGCACCTAGCATGCATAACACTCACCGAAGTAACACCAACAAAGGCAAAGAGTAAGTAGTTTCTAAGCATGAATTCTTCCTGCCGGGGTCACAAGTTACTCGCACCTTGCTCACATACTTCGAAGTAGAAGGCTTGCTCACACTTTCCGGGGTTGAGCAATTCCATGGAAGCAATAAAAGGTCCAACCAAGGTCTCTTGGTTGAACTACAATCTGTCTAATGCTTGTAACAATTCGGCCGCGATTTGCAACAGTCTGACCAAGGCCTACAATAGTCCGATCGATGTCTACAATAGTACGGTTGAGGTCTCTTAGTTGATAAACACTCCAGTTGAAATGTATAACTGTCTAGCTAAGATCTCTTGATTGAGCAGCAATCCAGTCGAGGTCTAGTTAAGGTCTACAAAAAGCCGGCTGAGGTCTTTTAGTTAAGCAGTAGTCCGGCCAATGTCTACAATAGTCTCTACTAATCACGGCCTCTAGGGTAGAACACTTGCTCACACCCTCCGAGGTTGAGCCTTACTGAAACCCTCCGAGGTCATGCCTTACTAGCATCTACTGGGGTCATTGTCTACTTATACCCTCCAATGTAGACACTGGCTCACACTCTTCGGGGTTGAGCTTTGCTGACACCTTTTGGGATCACGCCTTACCTATGCTCTGGAGTTTCCCTCACTTCATACCATCTGGGATGGAAGACTTACTTACATCCTCTAATGTTGAACCTGGTTGACACCTTCTTGGGTCAAGCCTTATTCACGTCTTTTGGGGTCATTCTCACTTCACACCCTCCAAGGTGAAAGACTTGCTCACGCGCTCCAAGGTTGAGCAGCCCTGTTGACACCTATAGGGGTCATGCCTTGCTTGTACCCTTTAATGTCACACCCTACTAATGCCCTCTTAGGTAGAACACTTGGGTCATTTCTCACTCGTGCCTTCTGGGGTCATACACTGTTAATGACCTTTTGGGTTGAACACTTAGTCACATCCTCTGAGGTTGAGCCCTACTAACATCCTCTGTAGTCATGTCTTGCTTGTGCTCTCCGAGTCACAACCTACTAACACTTTAAAATATCCAGGGTAGAACACTTGATCACACTATCTAGGGTCGAGCCCTTCTGACACCCTCTAGAGTCATGTCTTACTCGTGCCTTTCGGGGTCGCACCCTACTAAAGCGCTCCTAGATAAAACACTTGCTCACACCCTGTGGAGTTGAGCCCTGCAGATGCCCTCCAAAGTCATACCTTACTCATCCCCTCCAAGGGTAAAAATTAACTTCTCTAGGATAAGGTGTGCTTTGGCTAATTTTGTCCCAAGACCAAGGATTACTCATCCAGGGGCAAAATTACCTTACCTAGGAGAAGTTGTGCCTAGTCAATGTTTGGTTACAAGACCAAGGCTTACCCCTTCGAAGGTGAAATAAACTTACTTAATAGAAGTTGTGCCTAGGCTATGCTTGGTCCCAAAACCAAGCCTTACCCTCTAAAGCAGAGATAAACTTACCTAGGAGAAGTAATGTGGAGGCTATGCTTGGTCCCAAGACTGACCCATCTAGGAGCGAAGATAAACTTACTCCTAGGAGAAGTAGTGCCTAGGCCATCTTTGGTCCCAAGAACAAGACTTACCCTTTTGAGCGAAGATAAATTTACTTAGAAGAAGTAGTACCCAAGCTATGTTTAGTCTCAAGACCAAGGCTTACTCTTCCAGAGGCGAAATAAACTTACCTAGAAGAAGCTATGCCCAGGCTATGCTTGGTTCCAAAACCAAGGCTTACCCCTCTGGGTTGGATATAAACGTATATAAAAGAACTAGTGTCTAGGCTATGCTCGGTCTCAAGACCAAGGCTTATTCATCTGGGGCAAAAATAAACTTACCTAAGAGAAGTAGTGTCTAGGCTATGCTTAGTTTCAAGACCAAGGCTTACCCCTCTAGGGACGTAATAAACTTACTTAGGAGAAATAATGCCTAGGCTATGCTTGGTCTCAAGATTAAGGCTTACCTCTCTGGGGTCCATTGAGACGTAGATAAACTTACCTAAGTTGTGCCTAAACTATTCTTGATCCCAAGACTAAGGCTTAGTATAAGAGATATGTCTCCTACCAGGGGCAAAGATAAACTTATTTATGAGAAACAGTGCTTAGGCTATGTTTGACCCCAAGACCAAGGCTTACCCCTCTGAGTGTGAAATAAACTTACCTAACAGAAACTGTGCCTAGACTATACTTCAGTGGCTTACTTGGAATACTGTAGTAGGAGTAAAGAAGTAAGACAACGGTTTCGGAATTAATGCCAAACAAGTTCTTGTCCCAAGAAAAATTTCAAGCATCTATTCAAGCGGGCAATAGTACAAAAACATTCAGACTTTGGTTGATGAAATTTTTGCAAAGTCTCAGTAAAGCTTAAAAATTTTTTTTTTTTTGGGAAATAAATTTTGAAATATTAAAATTGGCTTAGGCCGGGATGTGATTAATTACTGCATTAGAAAATTACTACTCTCAATTCAAAAAATATTCGACTTGAAAGTAAGGGCTAATGATGATGCCAAAATAATACGTCCACTAAAAATATTACACATAGCTCCGAGCCCTAGTGCACTAGAGGATCGGTCTATTTTAGTAATTTTACCCTCATAGGTCAAATAGGTCCAAATGGTTGAAGTATTAAATATTTGACCATGGATCGACCCGGTCAGATTCATGAATGACTTCCTTAATATTATAAAATCTAAATTTTTATTGAATTTTACTCTCTAGTCTAAGTATACTGACTTGAGCATCGGAACCTACCCCAGGGGATCAAACTCCGTCCTTTTCTTTTCAGATATTTCAAACATGAATATTACGTTCGGTGCTCAACCTCTGCTTTAAACAATACTACACATGGGATAACCGTAATTCAAATTTTTGTATCAAAAAATATACATTTAAATCACTACCACTTTTCCATCAAGATAAATGTTTAATAGAAGTTTCAAATTATTGTGACAGCACAAATTAGTTAGCTATTTATTGGTAAGTCTTATTACATTTGACTACTTGAGCACATATGTTAACTACCAATCTGCATCCCAATCAAAAGTAGGTCTGTCAATGGATCAGATCTAGACCTGGACCTGATTAGCACCCGATTCGGACCCATTTAGATATTATAATAAATGGATCGAATATGTATCTTCTTCTTCGACCCTATTAGGACTCGGATCCGATTAAAATATTTAATATGTAAAGATTATATATTATTAGTGTTATTCTATATGTATATATACATATATGTTGTGTAAATTGTCAATGTAAATTACAATATATTGTAAAACCCATGCATAAATATAAATTTTGAAATAAATATTTTTTTATAATTACAAAAAAATTTCTATATAAAACTTTTAAAAGTTAAAAAAATATTATAAGACCCGAATTTGGATCTAGATCCCGATCTAACAAAATCCGATGGATCCGAGTATGGATTTACTTTTGTAGAGCTGATAGATATCTGAATTCAAATCCAAATATACAAATTTAATCTAGGTTTGGATTTACTAGTTCCGATCTGAATTTGACCCATTTACAAGCTTAAGCATAAGTATTAGGATAGGGTTTGTTCTCCACAACTTATTGAAAATAGGTGATGTAAATTGATATAAAAAAGTCAGACACTCTAGTGTTTAAAATTGTTTGATTATTTTAATGAGTTTGAGATTTTGTTCAAGTTATATTTGTTTTTGTGTTTTGAGTTGAATTCAAACGAGATTTTATCAAGATAAACTCGAATCGAGCTCGAATAACTTGAAATTTTTACATGTAAATTTAAAATTTTTAACTTATCAAATAGAGTTCAAGCCGAATACAAAAAAATTAATGAATGCTAAGTTTTGTTCAATCTTAACTTGATTATTAACGAACGAAACTTGAAAAACCTCTTACTGAGTCAAATTCGATTCGAGTATTAAGTAATAAGTTTATTTACAGGCCCAATTGAAAAAATTGCTGATATTTTTTTTTTGAATTTGAAAAATAAAATTTGTAAAATTAATTTGTTGACAAAAATTGAAAAACTATTTTTATTTTTTAGAAAAGTTAAAAACAATTTCAAAAGCAACTTTTAACCTGTTTTGTCAAAAGTATTTTTTTTTTCAATTGCTCAGACAAAGCACATTATATCTTTTGATTAGCTTTTGACAACAAGGTCATAATATTTTAGGAACTCTTTGGTTCATATTCACGTATCGGAATCAGAATGAGAATTATGAATTTCATTATTGGTGTAGTTTGTGTCATTTCCTCTTGCTTATTATTATGTCAATGAATTAATTAATTTGAAACCCAAGTCTTACATGTAGAACGAAGCGAACATTTTCAAACACTTTCATTCGTACAAAATAATTCCCATAATGCTTAACCAAATAACATCTACATATCTCTGATTTTCATTCTCATTCAACCTTCATACTTATAAACCAAACACTACCTATAAGTTTTGACAACTAATAACTTTAGTTTAGATATTTTGACCTAATGATTCTAGACCCCTAGCGTTACAGCTAGTATGAAAGTGAATCTCGTGTAGCTACTGCAAGAATGAGACTGACCAATAATATTTGCTTGCAGCTACATTGAGATTGAACCCTGCTTTGCCAGGATGTTAGAAAACTTAAAGGATGAGTGAATATAAGTTCCACCTCACACTAAAAGTGAGAGAAAAAATGATATTGAATATAATATTTTGAATCATGAGCTAACAGTACTTAATTTAAACATTTTTGACTCAATAATATAGTGTCAAAAGTTTTGGATCAGTCTATAATCAAAGTGTTACAAGTAAGTAATTAGAGAGAAACCATATCTGTGCAATTTTTTAGAGAAAAAGATTAATTTGGTTTCTTATCTTTAATATGTCGATCAACTTAGTCCATATCTATCTATCAAAAAGACTAATTTGGTACTTCATACTTTTAAAAAAATGACAATATACTATAGGTTAACGACCACGTGATTATGATGTGATTTGATCTATTAATTTGTCCATGATTTCAGTCATAAATCTTACATAGATAATTTTAAAAAAATATGAGACTAAATTCATCTGTTGTGATAGATAAGAGACCCAAAAAATTAAAAAAGATCCCCAAATTGATCAATATCCTAAAAATAAGATAATTAAATTGATATTTTTTTTCCTTTTTATTTTTTACCTCCATCGTTATAAACTCGTACTAATACACTAGTAAATTTAATTCTTTTAACTCAATGCATGGATGTTCTTTCCAACCAAATTTATGCAAGTTTATGCTTTACAGTTTAAAGGTTGACTTTATCTTCTCAAACAAAGCACATAGTGAGTTTTGGGAAAATTCTTATATGGATTTTATTTACGACGTAGTGCTATAAATTCTTTGATCCATATAAAGACATATCATCTAATATCACTTTAATATTACCCTGTTAGATTATGTGACTTAATATGGACCAAAGAGTTCACGCCACTATATTATGAATCCGATCTATATAAAAAAATTTTTGTGACTCTTGTAAGATTTTACAGAAACTAACAGAAATTTAAAAATTAAATAAAAACAAGTGCAAGCCAAAAATATAAATTCCGCTCATCAGTAATCATAATGGCAAATGGGCTTGCAGTAATGTGCTGGATCAGGAGAAGACAGGCAAAAGAAGCACGATGAATTTATTTATATATTTATTTTTGAGAGCAATAAACAGAACATCATTACCCCAAAGTGATTCCGGGTCTTTTTAGTTGGGTTAAAAATATTTTACGGAAAATATTTTTTATAAATTTTTTCAGTATTAAATATCAAAAAATATTTTTTGATTTTTTTTAGTATAAAATATTTTTTAATTTTTTTTGGTTGAAAATAAATTATGAAATTATTGAATATAAGTTATTTGTGAATATTTCAAAAATGTCATTAAATTTCTAATGTTTACTTTTACAATTTTATTTACTAAATTTATTTTCATTTTTAATTGTTGTCCATTTATTTTTTCTATTCATTGTGAGTCTCACAATAATATAACTACCATTATACTTATTTTACCTCTACATTATATTATGATTTAATTTTTTAAAAAAATAATTTTTTATTTATAACAATCACCTGTAAAGTATTTATTATAATTGTTACAAATCTTTCAAAATAATCATAAAATTAAGGGATAAAAAATGTTAAAAAGTAATATTTCAAAATATTGTCATTAATCAACTAAACACCAAAAAATTATATAAATTTTTTTTTTTTTTCATGTACAATATTTTCCAACATACAACATTTTAGATCCAACCAAACCGACCATACATCTTCCATCAATGCATCTATTACCGAATCGTTTTCCAAAACTGAGATTCTGCATGATAGAAAAGGCATTTCGCGGTAACCTGAAGGAGCTACAAAATAATAATAGTTCAAGCAAGAAAACCAAGATTACTAATTAATTAAAGCAACAAGGGACACGTAAGTTGAACAATTAAATTGGAAGGAAACGAATTTTTTATTTAATAAACCCAAACTTGGTGTCAATATTCCAACACCGCAGACTTGCGGTATTTCACAAACTAATCTAACTTGCACACACAACACAATCAGCTCCAAGATTTTAGATAGGAAATTATCAAACCAAATCCTAGACTAATTGAATTATAAAATTTTAAATCCTATTCTACTATAATTAATATCTAAAATCAATTCTAACTAATGTCCACACTAAAAAATAGAATCTTAATTAAATTTGGTTTAAAATATCCAATATAGCCTCCCTTAAACCAAGTTTTTTTTTTTTTTATTGTGTATGGTTGCCTCCAATTCTATCACAAGCATTAGGCTCCATTGAAATTTCAATCACTGTATAGATGACGTACATCATATCTCCACCTTGTGATTGGTCCCTATCTTCATCTTCACGTGTGATAGTGGACGAACCTTATACAATTTGGTGAGAAACTATTCTTGATAAAAAAAAAACTCATATATTTATTCATTCATCCTCAGATGCACCATAGTTGTACTCATCAAAATTATTCACGTAACTTCTAAAAAATAAGAAATCATACCTATCTTTTATAGAGTAATTATCACCACCAAATTTCCTAATAACACCAAGATTAATGTTACCAAACAATTCATAAACCTTGTTTTCAATATAATTTTTGACACTATTCTTTTCTTCAAAAAACTCATGATTCCACTCCAACAAAGTCAATATTTTCCCCACAACATCATTTATAATAATAATTTTAACATTATCAATTACACATTCTCGTATAATTCCTCAATTTCAAACATATCAATTTTTTTATTACAAATATTAAAATTTGAATCAATCAAATTTTTATCAACAATCCTTGTTCCCTCCACAACAAATTTTTCATGTCCAGTGCATCAACAAATTTTCCTTTTTCAAGTCCATAAAAAATTTCTCCATTCGCAATCCTATCAAAATTTTCTTTTTTATTTTTTTCACAAATAATTCTTTTTTTTTTTTTCATATCACAAATTTTTTTTGATTGATAAATTCATCATCCTCAACTGTACCAAACAATGTATTCAATCTAAAATCATCAACCAATTCAAAATCTTCATAATTTTTCTCATCATCGATATACATATATTTATCAAAATTTACTTCCCAATCGAAACCAAATTTTGGCACATAACTTAAATGATAATTTATATCCATCATAAAACCATAGGATCAATATCTTCTCAAAAATTATGACGTACATAAGAATGGTGAATTAGCTTTTTATAAATAAATAAATAAATCAAACATAGATTTTCTTATAATCTGAAAAAATAATCTTGTCTTTTCTTTCCTTTTTTTCGTCATACAATATGTATAGTATGGATAAATAATCTGCTGCAAATTACACTGTCTAATATATCTTTCAATCGGCATCCTCCATCTCATCTCATATAACCCGGTTTATGTTTGATATAAGTTATTAAAACTCCAAATTTTTCATTATTTATCATATCTCTATCAGATGAATCATGGATATGATATATATAAACTTACCCGTCAAAAGAAACTCTTGATGCAAAAATTGTCTCTTGTTAGTTTCTTGGCCTCCATGACATAAAACTGGGTCAAGCTCCTCGATTCAAAAATTCAAAATTTTTTTATCCTACCACCAAATATTTTTCTGTCGGGATATTTTTCTTTTGATCACTAATTCTCCAAACACAAAATTTTTGAATTGAATTACATAAGGATCAAACACAAAGCTCTTGATACTAATTTGAAGGAGTTAAAATAATTATACTTCCAACAAGAAAACTAAGATTGCTAATTAATCAAAGCAAGAAGGGACACGTAAGTTGAACAATTGAATTGGGAGGAATAGATTTTTTTTATTTAATAAACCCAACCTTGGTGCCAATATTCCAACACCGTAAACTTGCCGTATTTCACAATCTGATCTAACTTGCACACACAACACAATCACCTTCAATGCCTTTTAAATAGGAAATTATCAAACCAAATCCTAAACTAATTGAACTACGAAATTTTAAATCCTATTCTACTATTAATTTCTAAACCCAGTTCTAACTAAAATACATACTAAAAAATAGAATCCTAATTAAATTTGGTTTAAAATATCCAACAAAACCTTGTGCTACACTATTTTCCTTCCTCCTTACCCATGATATATCTCAAGAAACAAAAATAGACATAGAAGCTTTGGCTTAGTTTGGGAGTTGGGATTAAATTCTATGTTTGGATAGAAAGAAGAGAAAGAAAAGTATGGTGTGTGTTTGTTTTTTTTTTCCGCTGTTTTAAGTGAGAACAAAGAAAAAAAGAAAAGATTTGGAGGGAAATGGAGGTATAAATAACTTAAAATTTTTTCCTTCCAAATACATAGAGAAGTGGAAGGAAAGTTAGATTTGTTCTTTAAAATTTTTTGTAATGCCAATTTTTCCCCCTAAACACATAACAAAATATTTAACTAAAAGGATAAACTTGTAAATTCATTCATTTTCCTTCTCATCCTCCCAAACAACATGGAAAGAAATTACAATCACTTCTCTTCTCTTCTTTTCTTTCTAACTTAAACTTTCTCTTACTTTTTTTTTTTTTTTTTGTAGATCCTAAACTCCCAAACTCACTAAAATATATATAAGGTTGAGTTTGGGAGTTTAGGAGATAAGAGAAGAGAAAAACTTAACTTATGAAAAAAAATAAAAGAAGAGAAAGGAAAGGAAGAGATTTTAATAGTGTTTGTGAGTTCAAAAATAGAGTAAATACAATAATATTGGATACAGACGAAAATAAAATTTAGTTGTATTATCTTTTTAGGGACAAAATTGGAATACTAAAAATATACTACAAGCTGTTTTTTACCTTCCGTCCATTTCTTTCCACTTTTAGAAAGAAAGTTTTTTTAGCCGGAGGCATTTCACATCGTCTTTGTATAGCCTATTTCCTTTCTTCCTTTCGCTATGGACCAAATGAAAGAAAGATTTTAACTTTACTTCACAGTCTCGTCATTTCTCCGCTGTTCTATCCATCCAAACAATATCATTAACTAGAAGTCCAAACTAAGAAAAGTCCTGCTCCAGCTTCCTTACGAAATTTACTACCTGGATTCAGGACGGATCAATAATTTTGGAGTCCTAAAGCCAATTGCAACATTAGTCCTTTATTATTTTCTTAATAAAACAAATAAAAATCCTCATACAAAATTTTTTTCTAGCTTTTTAAGATGCAAAATTACTAATTAAATTTTCATGATCGATTTATTCATTATAATAATTCCTTTTCAATTGATAATGAACCTATTCCATTTAGCCTTTCTGGAGACATTATTGATATTAGATAAGATTTTATTATTTGAAAAACTTTTTTTGTTGTAGCAATAATAACCGAAACAGTTAATATTATCCCGTAGGCGATAAATGCTTTAGGAAAAGGGACAAGGATCTTTTCCATTTATGAATAAATGGAAGTGCCACCATTTATCTTAAAAATATAAAATTTTAAAAATAATTTTAAATTTGAACCATTTAATCCAAGTCATGTATTATATAATACCTTGCAAAAAAAAAATAGAAGAAAATAATAAATTTTTACCATTTGATTAAGTACTTTTACTTATCATCAAAATTTTAGATTCTACACCGTCCAAATGTGACATGTAATTCAACGGTGGAATCTTTTCACAGTGAATTGAATTTTAGATATTACAATTTACTCAATAAGTAAAAACTAATGGGATGTTCAAATTATTTTCTCAAATTTTCATTATTTAGAATCTAGGGAAATGGACAAGAAATGGAGGAAAAGAACTGGAGAGGATTATTGTCCTGGAAAAGAGTCAACTCTTTTAATATAATTAGTTTGTATAAATTAAAGAGATATAAGAGCAAAATTCGTGGGAAAATCAGAATATTGTTAGGTGTTAGTTGTTTAATTAATATAGAGTCTTAATTAAATATTTATAAGAAAAAAAAGTCTCTAAAAATTATAATAAGGTTTAAAATTTCAGGGTCTAAACTTTTGAAACTGAGAGGGAGTTTTTGTTATATTTTTCTGACAACAAAATATTTTTTTTTACATAACTGTTATTACAATTATAATAAGCTGAATATTTTGGGGCCAAAATTAATAGAGATATTTTATAAGATTTTTCTTACAACAATTTTTTTATAACTATTATTTCCATGGTAATAAGGCTTAAATTTTTTATGTCTAAATTTTTTTTGGGGGATCTAAGGGGGTGCTTTAGCTATCTTACCCTTGAGTTACCCCTACCTGAATTTAATTCCTAACACCTTCAAGAACAATATTCTGGAAGTTCATCCGTCTTTCCAACCAAACTGCTTGTTTCAAACTCAAGAACTCCGCATGTAAAGACAAAAAATTTCATATTTCTTTCCAAAGAAAGCAGCTCAGCAAACATCAGCATGATTTTGAGAAGCACGATGAATTGGAACACTGATATGATGTAATAATTGGCTACCTATGTGGCACTAGATATTTATACAATGCACCTATGTAGCAAGCTCATTAAGGGCATTGATGTAATTAGTCACCCTACTTAGCTGGCAAACATCATGGCTTGGACATCCGGTATTGCTGTCTATGAATAGAGAGTCCCTAAGTCTCATTTTTAACTTTGACCCCATTAATGTAATTCTCAATTTCACTCCCCTTAAAGCATTTTGTCTAATTTTCTCTCTACTTTCTCTCTCTACAAATTTCACTCACATTAATTGGCACCATCTGTGAGAATTGCAACACAAAAGTCATCATTTTTCTACTTTCCCATTAGTTTTTCATTCTCGCTCTTTTCCAGAGAGATTCATCACAGTCTACAATTTTTCGATAATTTGACTGGTGAAAATTCAACATTCGGCAATTTTCTATTGATAAAAAGACTGAAAAAATGAAGAATCGCGGTAGAGCTAGGCATGCAAACAGTAAGGAGGTAGAAGTTATTAATCAACAACTCCTCCTCTAGAACCTCGGTGAGAACAAAGTCAGAGTTTCCCTTGATAACCAAGAAAAAACAAAATAATGTTTTGAAGTATATTTTTGACCATTTTGAATCATTCAGAGCTTTCGTTGAGGCAATGTGAGTACTGTACCCCTTTTGGACAACAAAATCAACCTGAGCAACTACGAGCTGAGTAGTATTGCCTCGATCGTTGCCCTAACAAGCAACCTAAGATTGCCATGAGCAGCACAGACCAAAGGCACAAAATTATACGCTCTCGATCTTTGAACAAGCTTGAATAATCTAATAAAGCAACCAGCTGACCTTATAGAGGCCCGGTACATGAAAGAATAGATAGTCATTCAGTCCTCAAAGGTCTAAATCTTTGGAATAAATAGGCCTCTCCCCAACTATTTCTAAACAGCTTGAGGAGCAGAACAATTTAGTGACCCATACTTCCCTTCTTTTTTATATGGACAAAGACCCGCTCACCATGTCAATTAAGATGGAACCTCTACCAACTCAATTTAAATGCCTGACCTTGAAAATATAAGGGCGATTCCAACCCTTTCGAACCATATCTCTCATGTAGTAGTAGTGACGAGCCTCTATGGGTATAGAATGCGATCAGATGTAAACTTTTTCTACCACTCTTCGAGGCTAGGCACAAAAATGGTTTCATGAGCTGTCTGTGAACTCAGTGGCTACTTTTCATAATTTGGTAAAGTTTTTCCTTAGCCACTTCTGAAGCAAATTGAACTTACAGAAGGACACCTCACATTTAATGAATATTAGGCAGAGATCTGATGAATCCCTAAGCCAATATGTGGATTCTTCAATAATGAAGTAGTTCAAATGTTGATGAAAAAAATATGATGGCTACTTTTTGCAACGGTGTACGACCTGGTGCTTCAATGCAAAGTTGGCTAAAAAGTTATCCTTCACATTCCCAAAACTGCTAGAAAGAGCGTCTGATCATATTCGAGGAGAAAAGTCCAATAGAATCAAAAGAGAGCTTTATGTGCCAAAGCAAGACAAAGACAAATTTGGTTCAGACCCTTCCTCGTCTAAAAAGGCAAAGATTACATATCGGTTGGGCTATCCTAACCGAAGGCCATTGGTGGATCGGGTGGCATGTTGAAACAATAATGTTGTTAACCGACCACCTCGAACAAAAATTTTGCCTGATACAAACTTCACACCTTTAAACACTTCGAGGAGGGAAATATTATATCAAGTGCAACATATAGGGATCTCGGAACCCCTTCCTCTTATGCAAACTGTCCCAGATCAGAGGGATAAGTATAAGTATTGTGCCTTTCATGGTCACCACAATTATGATACCAAGGTGTGCAATCAATCAAAATTGGGTAATAAAAAGAGGAGCCATCAGAAATGGGAAAATCCACCAATTCTTTCAATGGACTGCTATTAATTTAGAAAAAATGTGGCAACTGGGATATAAAGCGGGTCTTGAAACTGGATAAGAAATAAAACTTGGTCTGGGAGCCCTGAGCTGGGCTCTTGGGTCTGATCCAAGCCTGTAAAAATTAACAAATATTAGACCTATGAATTATTAATTATTAAAACTATAAATTTTTTTAGATAATTCATCTGCTAATTTATTGTCTTTTCCTTTTATATATTCAAAATTGATATTATATTCAGCTATTTTTAAAGAGAATTTTTTCCATCTCTTATGTCTGCTTTTTTCTTTCATATTCTATGAATATTTAACTATGGCTTCACAATCTGTTCTAATTGTAAATTCTTTCTTGGGAATTATAAATAATTTAAAAGTATCTAATGTATAGATAATAGCTAATATTTCACAATCTAAACTAGTCTTATAACCTTTTTCTCTAAATGTTCCACTGGCCATATCTACATAATTTCTCTGAGTCTTTTGGTGAATACTTATGGGGTTTTGATTTTAGAATTCTTCCCCATCTTAAATCACAACCATCTGTTTCTATTATTAAATATTCTGATTCTAAAGGTAATTGCAAAGAGGGTATGTTCTGTATCATATGTTTTATCTTTTTTACTAAATTTACATCTTCTATGTTAAAAAATCTTTGTCCATTTTTTCCCGTCTTGGAATATAATGGTCCTGCAATTTTGCCTATATCTTTAAGAAATGGTCTAGCATAATTTATAAGTCCTAAGAATTTTTGTAATTCTTTTAAATTTTCTAATTTATCAGGCATTTCTAATACTTTCTTGGCTATATGATTCTGTAATTTTATTTGACCATTTCCTATTTCTACTCCTAAAAATTTTACGTGTGTTTTAAATAATTCCACTTTCTTTTTGCTTATTATTATGCCATGTTGATAAAAAATTCTAAAAATTGTGTTAAGGTGTCCTACATGTTCTTGTTCATTGTTTTGAAAAAACTAATATGTCATCTATGTATACTAATACAAATTGGGAATATTCTAAGAAAATTTTATCCATTTTTCTCTGGAAGATACTGGGTGCATTCTTTAATCCAAATGGCATTACTAACCACTCAAATAATCCTAATGGGCATGTAAAGGCAGTCCATTTTATACTATCTGGGTGTATTTTGATTTGCCAAAAACCTGACTTACAATCAAATTTACTAAAAATCTTTTTACCTTGTATTCTATTTATCAAAAATATTTTATCTGGAATATCGTAACTATCATCTATAGTATTATCATTTAGTCTTTTATAATTTATTATCATTCTGCTTTTTCCCCTGATTATTTCACTGTGTTTTCTAACTATAAATGCTGCTGACCTATGAGGGGAAAATGATCTTATTACTTTTAAATTTAATAATTCTTTAATGTGCATCTTAAATTCCTCTATGTCTTGGGGACTAGCTTCTATTTTTGCAGTTTTTATTATATAATCTGGATTTTTAACAATTTTATTTCACAATAAATTTTATTTTTATCCCATAATTTTATAGGGTCTTCCTATAAATGGTAAAGTGTCTATCTGTGATTCTATTTCTATTTTTGTCTTTAAATGTAATAAATTTTTAAGATTAATTCTATCTATTAAATATTCATTTAATTCATCGGCTTCTAAATAATCTTGTTCTAAAACTGTTATATTATTACAACAACCTTCTTTTCCTTTTTGGCATGCTATACATTTTTCTTCTATTTTGTTACTAGATTTTTTATCCTCTATTTGTCTTATTAAGTCAGGGTGGATATGTGGATCTAGATGTTAGTCAGGTATTACACGGACTTGTAGCTACATTTTTAAAAAACATGTACATATTCTTTTGTTAAAATAATTCCTCCATCTAAATCTAATAAGAATTTTAGTCCTATAATTATACCTACCCCATGTTTTTCTAGAATGTTTTTAACTAATACATAGGGCATAAAATAATAATGACTATATTTATTACAGTTATTAAGAAGAAGGCTATATTACAATTTTTGCATAATGATTATATTCATTTATACTTCCATCCATTTGTGTTGCCTTTATAGGTTCTTTAAATTTTAATATTTTAGTTGTGTCTACCAGTTTTGGATCTACAATTATGGTTGTACATCCTGTGTCTATAATTGCACTTGTTCCTGTTATTTTATTATGGTGTTTAAATGTAACTTCTAATTTTATAGAATTCAATTTTTTGTCTTGGTTACAAAATTTTATTTGTTGTTCTAAATTGGCTAAATTTATATTTTCTTCTGTATTTTCTTCTATTTTTTCTTTGTTTTTATAAAAAATCTCTTTTTCTAGGTTAGCCACTCTTTGTTCTAGTTGAGTTATTCTATCAAAAGCATTTTCATTTATCTGAAAATTCCTTATGTTTTGTATTTCCTGAAATTTAAAATCTGTATATTTTTCTACACAACTTATGCATGCTTCGTTAAAACATAAATTACATTTACTTCTTTTATTACGAGCTGGGTACCATCTAAATCACAAAATAAACATGGCTTAGAATCTAATCCTTTATTCTTTTGCCAATTATGGTCACAATCTATATCTGGTATTTTAATTTTTTCTTTAAACATAAAATTAATTCCTTTTAACTCATGTATAAATTCTTCTAAATCTGGTTCTTCTGGGTCTATAAATTGGTCTATTATTTCATTTTTCTCTTCTAGATTTTGTTCTTCTAATAATTCTTCAAAACTAACAATGGAATAAATAGTTTCTGTGTCACTAAGAGTTTCATCGACGTCTAAGTAATCTTGATCTGTGTTATTTACTAATATGGCCTTTTTATTTGTCATATTTATTCTTCTAGGACACGCTGAGCTTAGATGGTCTGGACTACTGCATGTATAACAATAAAGCTTTTTCCTATATGTTCTATCAGGGTCATATTTTCTAATATGTCTATCTTTGTTTAAGTAAGGTTTTCTAGCTTGTGATCTTTTTGTGTAATAATATTTTCTTTTTAGTGTTTGTTTTGGATAGAAACTTTCCTATTTTTGTATTTAGGTTTTTCTTGTTTATCATAATGTTGAGGAGTATAAATTTGACTACAAAAACTTGTTTCATTCTTTAATTGTCTACTCATTTGTATATTAGTACATTTTTCAACTAATATTTTTATTATGAACATTGCTCGTTGGCCTAAAGATATTCCTATTCTTGTTTCCATTCTCTTATCTACTATTTCTTCTTTAAACCTTTTACTTATTTCTAGTCCTAAAGCTCCTGGTAATTTATTAAAAAGTTTATTACCTATGTCTGTATTCCAAGTATTTCCACTAAGTGAGGCATAATATATATATTCTGCTAAAAAGGGTTTTATGTAATACCAATTTTTTAAATTTAATTGTTCTAATTTAATTAATGCATTCTTTTGTTGTTCTGTGTTTCCAAAATTTGGATCTTCTCCTGTTATGATTTGATTTTTTGTATTTTCAAAATTAAAAGGATTTGGTCCTAAGGAAATTAATTCAGCTAATTCCATTGGATTCTCTATCCTTCCATTCTTGCCACATAACCTTGGCTGATTTCCCTAAATATTGTTCTAAATATCTTAACATTTCTTCTGCATCTTTAGGGTCAAAGTGTTTTATATAATCACTAGCTATCGCATTTTTCCAAGAGTCTAAATAATTATTCCATCTTTGAGGATCTATATTAGTTATATTTAATATAAATGGTTGTCCTCTATACTGATGACTGTAAGGGGCTTCCATAGGATCTCTACGTCTTATAGGTTTGTATGGAACTATCTGTAAATGTGGTGTGTAAATATTTCCTGTTTCTGTTGGGTCTATCCTTTTTCTAGGCATATTTCCAGTAGAATATGTAGGTCTATTTCTAGAAAAGATTGAGGGTGTTTCTGTTCTTAATCTACTTCCTCCTGATAAAATCTAGATTTGTTGTTGAGGATTACTACTGCTACTTGCTTCCATTAATTCTAAAATTCTTTCTCTTTTTTATATTATACTAGGTTCATATACTGTACTACTTGTATCTTCTTCTGAAATTAAACTAATTATTTCTTCATCTTTTAATTCATATGCTTCTAAATTCATATCATCTTCTATTTCTAAAATTTCCATTATTTTTGTTTTTTGTCTTATCATTAAATTATTATTTCTTTTATAACAATTAATTACATGTCTAAATATTATATTAATGTTATCAAATTCTTCTTTACATCCTGTACAATTAATTTTTCTATTTTCTTTGTTTTTTATTTTTAAAATATTAACTAATTTTTCCCAAATTATATCATCTTTTTCGAAAATCTTTAAGATTTCTAATATTTCTCTATTCATCTTCTTCATTATTGTTACTTGTGCTGGCTTCTATGTAATCAGTGAATCTTATAGATTTTCTTCCTATACTATCTTCATAATAAATGGTCTCTTGTGGTACTATTATTCTTTCTGGTATATTTACTAACCTATCTAGACAATGGTAATCCTGATTGATCTATGTTATCTAATGTTAATGGTGGTAAAAGTTTTATTCCTCTATTTCCTAACATTTCTACAGTATTTTTTAAGATGCACTTTGTATCCTATAAAGGCATTACATAGATGGAAGTATAAATAATACAGATCTTAGTACATAACACACAAAGTTTTACCTTATAAGTCTTGATATCCTATAGTCATTATTTTTATTTGTATATGTTCTGCAAATTCTCTAGTATCTAACATATAATTGGGACAACAATAAAAAATTCCTCCTCTTGTCTGCATATCTATTTTTGTTCCTCCTATTATTGCTTTATGTGCATCATTTATTCTAGTATCTATTATTAATAATAACACTTTTCCTTCTAAATTTGTTCTATGTAAAGTTTTTATTCCTATTATAATTAATCCTAAATGGGTTAATCTAAAATTTCCTTCTAATAATCTTTGTCTATGTGATGGAGTTACTAAATGTAGTTGAACTATGTCTCCTTCTAAACATCTTACTTGGACTTCTCTGTAATGTCTGTAAAGTCTAGTTTGGTCTGATGCCTCATATAATGCATTAGAAATCTAATTATATTAATCCTATTATTTCTAAATGTTTCTATATCTCTATCTATGTCAATTATTTCTCCTAAGTTTATTAATTCTTCTATTTGATTTCTATTTGGCCTAATAAATCTTTGAATTCTATTTACTATTGTACTTACTGTACTATTGTCTTCACTATTTCTTCTAGTTTCTGCAGCTATTGTCTCAATCCTTTCACTATCTTCGGAATTTTCTGTTCCTAATTTGGGCATTATTGTTTAGATTGTAAAAATGTCCAAACAGGTTGTTGTCTAACCTTTTTCTTTCCTTTTGTTCCTAAGTCCATTTTATTAATTGCTTCTGTTAATTCATCTACTTCTTTATGTGAGGCTAATTCTTTTAAATATTCTTCTATTTTTACTACTTTTTGTTCTAACTTATCCATTTTAATTTGTGTTGCTATTAATAATGCTATTATAGTATTATTTTGTCTTATTATTTGTTTATCTGCTGGTGTGCCTGGTTCAAATGTTGAAAATTCTATTGGGTCTTGTAAATATTTTTTAGTTTCTTCTATTGCTAGTTTGTAGTCTAAATTGTTTTCCATCATTCTATCTGTTGTACTTTTATTATTTTGTCTACCTGTCTTTCTATTTTGTCTAAATTTTTCTCTATTTTTCCTAAATTAGGAATTTTATTTTCTTTTTTCTTTTCTAGTTTTTCTATTACCGTTTTTAAATAGTCTAAGTTTTGTCTTATACTTTTTATTTCTTTATTCTGATTTTTTAAAGTCTCATATATGACTGTTATCATGCTTTCTATATTTCTATGTATTGCTTAGGAAGTTCTGTTTTATATTGTCTAATATAATCTAACATACTAATTATCAATCCTTCTTTAAATTTTATTTCAGGTTATAGAAAATAGATTCCTAATATACTGAAATAAGTTAATCTAAGAGACAGGTATGTAAATCTCTTAAACACTTCTAGATGTGTAATAGTCTGTTCTAAAGATCTTTGTGTACTCATATTAGAATCTACTAAACAATATTTTTTCCTTTAATCCAACTTACTTGTGTAAAAGTCATTCCTTGTGTAAAAGACATTTAATCTGTATCAGGATATTCATCTGAATCGAAATAATCTAAAGCATTATAACCAGTGTAATTACTATTATATTTAGGTACTGATGTAAATATCACAAAATCATTTGTTGTTGTAAAAAATTCTATATTATAATTTTTATCTATTACTTCTGTTGTAACTGATATTAAAAATTCTCTAAGTGGTTTACTCCATTTTTCTATTTTTTCTAAAATTATCATCTTAGCTTCTTGGTCTAAAGGATTAATAATTCTAAGTTTTTCTTTCTTATGTTGGATACTTAAGTCTATGCATTGTCTTATTTTACTTGCTAAAATTTTATTATAATTTGTTTGGTTTGGCAACGTAAAAAATAAATCTGTTAAGTCTATTAAATGAATCTCATAAATATATCCATATTTCTGATTTTTAATTATATAAAAAGTTTCATACAAAGAACAACTAATTAAATTACCATCATTTTTATCACAATATATAATATAAAATTTCTTTTGTAAGTCTTTCACCATGTACTTCAGTCTGGGTCATAGGTATACTAGTTCCTCCTCCTAAAATAGCTTTGGGAATTATTCTTCATTCTATATCTGTCATTTATATGGTTTTTGTTCTTAATACTTTCTTTAATGCTTGTTTATAATATTTTATTTCTAAATTAAAAACATCTAGAGCATAAGCTAATCTAACTGAAAATCTGATCTTTCAAATATTGTATTTCTCTTATGCAATAAGTTAAATAAAAGGTCTGGTCTTTAACACTTACTATCATATTTCTCAATATTAAATTCTTTATCTGTTGTTTCCTACTGTGATTTCTATTTAACCAAATATGTTGTCTAGCAAATTCTTGTTCTGAACTCATGACGGTTGTATTGGGAACCTACTTAATTCGTCTTTGATTTCCTTCAGTAGTAGACCATATTGAGAGAAGTCTTCACCATCCCTATTGACCATCTTCACTGCCTGAACTTAATCCCCTTCTAATACTGATATCCCTGTACCGTAACCTTTTTGCCAACCAATTTGATTTCTTCAAACTAAACAATTCAGCGAGAAGAGGATCAACAAAACCATTACATCTTTCCAACAGTGCAGCCAGAAATTTACCCATATGATCCCTCACCACCACCCCTAATCCTATGTCCCTCAACTCACTGAACACAGCACCATCAAAGTTGAATTTCACTCTGTTAACTGCGGGCGGACACCACCTGTCATCAAAATTAGGTGATTCTTGATTAATTAAAGACCTCCCAGTAACTAACTGGAAATCATGAATGATTTTTTGTGCAGAATTCACCAATCTAGAGTATCGTCTCTCACCCTTTCATGAACAAGCTTGTTCCTACTTTGCCATAATAACCAACATAATACCGTGAACCTTTCCAAATCTTCATCTCCAAAAGTGAGAATAATTTCTTGAATCCAATTACCTGCATTTGGTTGATTCAAGCCATGAATTTTACTCGACAGAAAACTTAATGTCAGATAACATACCTGAACAGCTACCACACAGTCAAATAACAAATGAAATTGGTTTTCAGTCTCAATTCCACAAACCGGACATGAACCATCAACTTGTAGACCCCGTCGCCTTAAATTATCAAGACTAGGAAGCGAGTCATTAGCCAACCTCCATAAATGGTGCTTGAATTTATTGGGTAGCTTAATCTTCCATAATTTCTCCCAAACCTTACTGCCTAAGCCGGATGGAGAACCCTCAACGTTACTAGCCTCCTTGCACAAACCAGAGCCCAAATTGGAATGGTATATGCTTTTAACAGAGTAGCAACCATCTCTAGTGTAATGCCATAACCACGAATCCCTTTCATTCCTCTTACCACTCATTGGTATAGTTTTAATTAAATCAGCGTCCTCATTACTAAAGATTACATTTAATAAGTTTTGATTCCACGAAGCCGAATGTGATTCGATCAGTTGGGATACTATAATAGTTCTTGAACTTTCTATTTTACACCCATTTGGTCTCTAGACTGGTGGTGATTTCGTTTAAAACTTGTAAATTGGTCATCATTAATCAGTTTGACCCCAAACCATATAAGTGGGGGGAAAAAATCCCTATCACTCCCTCCCCTCTTTCCTCTCGCACCTCCCTTTAACCCCTCGCGCTTTCTCAACAATGAAAGGAAAATTGTCAAATGTTCAAGTGTATGTGCTAATATGAGTTCATTTACGACGAGTTTATATGTGAAAACTGCCTCTTTTGGCCCTCTCTTAATTTAATTTAGTCAGTCCATGAAGAGTGTAATTAACCCATTTGGTCTGCAAGTATTTGTTGAGACTTGAGACTTGGGGTAAGGTTATTAAGAAGACAAGGGGGACTTTTGTGTCATATTGCAAATTGGTCTTTAAAATCAACTTGGTAGAAGTAGGGAGGTGGTAGACTAAAGAGATATGATAGGTATGAAAGAGATGAGAATATTTTTGTAGAACGAAAATGTTTTCTTTTGGAAAGTGAAGACCGCGATGGTAATGGCGTTTGAATAGCTGATGGTTTTAGTCTTTTTTTCTTTTTTTTTTTTATCAGAAGACAAAAAAAGTTAAAAATTAGATTAAAACATACTCAAGTTATAACGAAAATTTTTTTTGAACAATATTAACTAACACTTAAAAACACTCACAAATAAGAGATAACTAAATCTAAGAGGGACTCACAGAACTTCAACCTCCAAGCAATTGGTGACCGGAGGAGAAGCCAGCTGATGGTTTTAGTCGATTGGGGAAACATAAGGGAGAGAATGGTGTGCTTTTTTAATTTTACCTCTAAAAGATTAGATAATTAAGCGGTTGAATGAGTATTTTTTTTAAAACTAATGTTAAAAATATTGTGTTTAAATTGATAGATTTAAAAAATAATTTGAATTTATTCATTTGTAAGAAAGATTTAAAATCAAAATAAATAAATAAATTTTAAATCCGTTTAAATTATAAAATTATTTAAATTTTTTTATTTTACACTCTTTAATTTAATTAAATTAAAATTTATGTATTTAAAGTAATCCTTATAAATTTATTTAAAAAATAAATAAATTTCAAAATTTTCTCCAAATCTATCTATTTATCTAAACAAAATCAAAATTATAAACGAGTCAAATCATTATTTCATCATATGAAAACCACTTTTTATTATAACATGATAAATATTTAGGTAAGTTTGATTTTTAGTCTCACTTATAAAATTTTATAGTGTGAATTAAAATTTAAAAAATATATAATATCAAATAAAGTAAACAAAATTTTTTTAAATTTAATTCTAACCAAAAAAATTTACAGAATCTAACTAAATATTTCGTTAAACATTTGGGATACACTTCAAGATATTTACATTTCTGTATCTCATCATATGGAGCCCACTTGTGTGTTATTTTAGTCAAAGAACAACAGTACAACTGAACCGGCAAAGGCCGCCTCTGCCATCCAATTCCCATGTCGGCCGTCATTCAAAAGAATCCAATTCCTATTTCCCTTTTGCACAGGCGGACCTACGTAATTATCTCCTCAAAAGAGTTTTGAAAAGAAAAATTAGACCAGTAAATTTTTTAAATTCCTTGTATTAGTCCGTCAAATCTTATAAAAATTCAATTCTCCCTACCCTTCATATTGTTTAAAAGAAAATAAAATGTTATCATCATAATATAAAAATTAAAAAATTTGTACGAAGTTATTGCAAAGTTGAATACAATAATACAACTCCACATTTATTATGAATATTAGTGATAAAAGGCACACTATATATATACAAGAAAAAAAATTATTCATAATCTATTTTTGAAAAATCAACTTCATATCATTTAGACAACAATAAGAATATCTTTAAAGGAGAGACAATTATATGTCAGAAAATTTAATGTAAAAGGAGAATTCAGTTAATTTAAATTATCTTTTTTTTTAAAGTTACATTAATTTAATAATTTTCTTAATTCTTGTTTACTGATACAAAATAACAGTTAAAATAAAACGGAATGAAAATTTTTTAAAGTAACTAGTGTCAATCGTTGTGAATCGGAATAAATTTGTGTTATTCACTGTGTAATACAAAATCGATATAATATATTAAATAATTAAAAAATAAATAAATTCTATTATTTCTTAATAACAATCTAAGATACTCACATGTAACTAAGACATTTTTCCCATGCCCGAAACGTATCCGTGCACTAATCCTTATCCTTGAACAAATAAATAAATAAAGAATAAAAAATTACTTAATTTGATAAATTTCTAATTTTAAAAAAACGGTAACATTCTAATGTAACATATTCTACAAAGGAATCAAACTACCTATTTTACAAAGAATACAAAGGGACACAATTAAGGGACCGGAGGTAAAGAGGATCCTCCAGACCACCTGCCTAGAGTTTTGCAAGGTTTGGGAGGTTTTGGATTTGAACCCCGACCTCATAGCCAATAATATCTTATGAGATATCTCTCTTGCTTTTCTGCAAAGTTTGGAAAGTTTGGGATTTGAACCCCAACCTCACGCCCATAATGTTTTATGAGACATCTTCTAAGTCCTTATGTAAGGTTTGGGAGATTTAGAATTTGAACTCCTAACTTTACAATAGATAATGTCTTATGAAATATCTTTTCATAATGTTTTATAAGACATCTTCTAGCCTTCCATAAAGTTTGGAAGATTTAGAATTTAAATTTGTCTCATGAAATATCTTCTGACCAACTCCACTTAGAGTTTGGTTGATAAATTCCTAATTACCATATATTTTTACTGCTGCTAGTAAATTATATTCTGGTCAATTCCTATTCCTACAATGATATAGTATCCAACCCGTAGTATTCTCCACTATAAAAGCTCACCGCCACAGATGCTCTTTTAGGTACCTCTTCTTTCTTTACCTCTTTTATACAACCACTTCGCATTCGTACTTCGCTTGTTTTATTGTTTTTTTTTTTTTTCTTGCAAAAAGTCTGACTAGCAAATCCTGCAGACAACTGCAATCATGTTGGTTTACCAAGATCTTCTTACTGGTAATTAAATACACTTCTTTAACTGCCTTTTTTTTTGTATGTCTGAAATTTTTGTTTACATAACATAAGGTGTTTTTTCATGTAACAATTCCTCAAAGGCCTTTGCCTAAAGTTTTGATTTCTTAATTTTTTTTGTTTTTTTTTAATTGTCTTTATATATGAGTTCATTGCAAGTGGAAAATAAGAAACCTTTATACGCTTTTTAATTATGGATGTAAACTTATGAATTTAAGATATTTTTTCATGACTTTTATAGAATAATTTGGTTTGGCCTAAAGGGGTAAGCTTTTGTATGTTGGAGCAAAAGGTCTTTACTTTTGATATTTCTTGGTACTAGAGTGATTAGATTTTAGGAGAGTTATAAGGATCATATGTTGTCTTTGAATGATTGTACGATACATTGAATGTTTTTACTTTGAATGCTTGTATTGTACGTAACGGTATGGTATGAATCACAAAATTTTACCCTTTGGATTTCGGTATGATAACAAGTCAGTTGTTTATATCAATCGGGGTTGACAATTTATGTGTTTTAGAGACAGCCAGTTTTTAAGAGTAATACAATTGTTAATTAGTAGTAATTCTTTATTTTGTTAGAAGATCAAAAGTGGATTGCTTCTGTGGCTGGAAAATCTTTTTTAATTTTCTTCTAATATAAAGCGATTAGATTTGTTAGAGTAAACATTTACCAGGTGCTGTACTTGTCTGCAAAATTTACCTTATATTTACTTATGAATGTCTGTCTTAACCAGTTGCTTATATGGTGGCCAGAGTCATGTAGCAGTCTTTTGAGATTTCTTGATATCGTGGTTTCCTTCTTATTAATGTAAAGATTGGAACTTCATGTTTTTGTCAACATCTTATCTTAGTTGGGATTAAATAAGTAATATCTCTATCTAGACTTGTATTGTATGGTATGGTATGGTATGGTCACCTTTTGTTCTTGAATCAGTTTAGACTCGCGTATTTGAGAAAGGTTACAACTTAACCTTTAATAAATCGCTATAGCTGGAGTCTTCATCATATAATTGGTTGCAACTTTACTTTTTCGAGTGTAGATTCCTCTTTTCTTTTTTGTCAATGTTATACATCATAAGTTGTACTATTCTGCAAACTATAGATTTTCTTACTGTTAATTCTGATTTAAGTGGAATTGCAAAGTTGCGAGACAAAGTCCTGATTTTTGAGAATCGTAAGGAGTATACTAGTCCTTTTCTGCTGTCAACTGCACTCAGGATTAATTAATCTCTTAAGTCATTTATTTTTTGCTAAGAATACACAGTTGGCACATGGTGGTTTTATTTCCAGGTGATGAGCTTCTCTCTGACTCATTCCCCTACAAGGAGATTGAAAATGGAATGTTGTGGGAAGTAGAGGGGAAGGTAGGTGTTGTCATCCTCTCTATTTTGAATAATTTTCTAGTTTCTAGTAGTGTCCTGTATCAAGATAAGAAAGAGATACGTCGTGCTATGCTTTATTATACTAGCATGAAATTTATGGCTGACAAGACGAAATTTGACATTAATTATTGGAATCAATCAGTGGGTTGTTCAAGGTGCCCAATGCAATGTTTTCAGTCGAGGTAGACATTGGAGCCAATCCATCTGCTGAAGGTGGAGAAGAAGATGAAGGGGTCGATGACCAAGCTGTTAAGGTTGTTGATATTGTTGATACTTTCAGGCTTCAGGTTGGTTTACTTTTGCTGCAATTAACTAAAAATTGAACTCCCCTTTTGGTTTTTCCCATTCTTGGTACTAAATAAAGATACTCTTTCCTGTTGCAGGAGCAACCTCCTTTTGACAAAAAACAATTTGTTGCATACATAAAGAAGTATATCAAGACTCTGACCCCCAAGTTAGAGCCTGAGGAGCTGGATGCCTTCAAAAAGAACATTGAAGGAGCTACCAAGTTCCTTCTTTCAAAGCTCAGTGACCTTCAATTGTAAGTGCATCTATGCATTTATTTTCGATTTTGACTTGTCTGATTGTCTCCAATATATGATAAACCGGCATTGTCTTTAATCTTTTGAAATTGAGTGTGTGAATCTTTTGTGTTCTGCAGCTTCGTTGGTGAGAGCAGCACAGCAATGCACGATGATAGTACAATGGTATTCGCTTATTACAAGGAAGGTGCCACTGATCCAACTTTTCTTTACCTTGCATATGGGCTGAAGGAAGTCAAGTGTTAAAAATGAAGTTTATACTTCGTTGATAAGTTCGATAATAAAATATGTTGGATGTAGTAGTTCAGTTTTGTGATCTTATGTTTTAGTTTCAGGTGTTGTGCTAGTATGTGGGAGTATAACAGAACCTGGCCTTTTAGATTTTGATATCTACCTTTTTTTACATTCTTAATTATGATTCAACAGATTTTCGAGTAATATATACATTCTTAGTGATTTTGCCGACTTCTTCAGTATGTTTGGGATGTGTAATTTTTTGTTCATGGATTTGCATGAATTGGATATATGCCAAATATTTTCGATCTGTATCCTTCTTGAACTTGAGCATCGTTGTTTGTTACATCGAACATAAAAGTTCGTTGTTAGTTGGCTCTTGGCAGATGGTTTGGTGTTAGTATGCTAATGTTCTATGATTGAAAACGGGAACGCAATAACCTCAATTTAATTCACACACCATAAAGGGAAAGAGGGAAAAAAAAAAAAGATTTTCTGCTGTTTCTTATTGCCTGTTTCTCTTTGAGATAGATACCCAGTAATGTTACTCATTCCTCGTTTGTTGGATGGGACCTTTTGGGATTTTCTGGGTGGCTTGATGCATTCGATATTTTCACAAACTCCACGGATGAATTGATAGAACGCTGAACTAGACAAACACTATATTTGGATAAAAGACAATACGTTTTCTATCATCTTTTTGTTTCACACGTCTAATCTCAAAAAATTGTTATAATAGTCGAAGCATGAAAAGAAAACGAAGTGATAGATTATAAGACGACCTAACTATCATCAACCACAACGTCATAGGTTATTATAAACAAATTATTATTTGGTTCTCGTTTAAGTAATTACTGTTGCTAGACGATTATGCATAACAAAACATTGTAAGCAATGCGAATTAATCTAGGAATCCTCTCCGAAACACAATGGGATCAAGATATTTCTCGCCAGCTGCTCCAGCAACTCTTGAGAATTGCATCCACAATTTGCCATATAATACCGATTTGTTACAAATTACAAAGCGGCAACCGTGTATTGTCCCTATTCCATAGGAAGCTGAGTACACATTCAAAAATTTTGCCCTACCGTATCACACTTCAGTGGCTTATTATTGATTGGTGTTCTCTATACTTTCTAAAAATGTATTGCCATGTAGTATAATCAAAAGGAGTAAAGAAAAATCTAATCATGTGTGTAAACTCGGTAAAAGCAACAGGAAGTGCTACATTGCACAAAGGGACAACTCTTCCCCCAACTCTAGAAGCTAAACTACCTGACAATTTGGTGGCAGAACCAAGTCCATTGTCTCGGCTAGTTGCTAAAACGCTTAAGGTCTAGCTGTGCAAACTAGCAAGTCCATAAGCATAAAAACTCCGTTATAGATTTTTGAATAATGTATAAATAAGCGGAGTTAAAGATTTATACATTACTACTTGGAAGCAAGAAAAGTAACATCCATGACCCAAATAATCGACTCATTTCTATATTCAAAAACATAAATACACACAAAATGCACTTTGCAAGGATTAGTGTTGGTACAAGAAAAACATTTCTGCCCCATGAAACCTGTTTTTCTTGATTTCTTTCTTGAGCTTTCTATCTCTCCCCACCTTAGTTTTCTTTTTCCTTTTCCAGGGAAAAGATAAGAAGGTTCGGTTTCAATAACGACATTCTGAAGTTATGTGAGCCAAAAATTACATAGGTCCTTTCTGCTTGCTTGAACTCCTTGAAACCAGATAAAATCTAAGCATAGTAATTCAAGCTGGCTTTCTTCTTTGCTTGAACTTGAATGATGCCTTCATTGAAGTCTTCATGGTTCACCTGCAAAAACAAAAGAGTCAACTTCTGAGATGAGTTCCGGAGCCCCCTTTTCCAAAGAAGCTTTTGATACAACATTCTGATTTTCAGATTCAGCTTCTTAATCAGTGTATTCAACTTACTTTGTCCATATAAATTCCAGTAAAGAAAATTAAAAAATTCCACAACAATAGTCTACAACCAAACCATTTTGAAAAACATCCTTTAGGTAGCTCTATAGATGGGAGGCTGGGAGCTAGATTTTTTGGAGAAAAGGGCAAAAACTCATTTTTTATACCCCCACTCCAAATGTATTGATTTTTTAGTGTGTGGACCTTTCACAAACCTTCATATTCTAATCTAACCCCAAGTTGAAGTTGTAAATCGAACAATTTATAAAGCACAAACATGAGAGAGAGAGAGACCTCAGTGGCATCACGCCGGAGCGCTAACATGCCTGCTTCTACACAAACGGCTTTCAGTTGTGCCCCATTGAAATCATCCGTTGAACGAGCCAGCTCCTCAAAGTTCACATCTGGGTGAACATTCATCTTTCGGGAGTGGATCTGCAATATCAATCAATCAGGAAGGAACCAATAATAAGTAAACTCAAAAAAGGAATGGACAAACTGGAGTATGATGATATAAGCAGGAAGAAAAGGATTATCTCAGGTAGAAAATATACCTGCAAGATTCGAGCCCTGGCCTCCTCAGTAGGATGAGGGAACTCAATTTTACGATCAAGTCGACCTGCTCTCATCAAGGCAGGGTCTAAAATGTCAGCTCGATTTGTTGCTGCTATCACCTGACGATGCATTTCCAAAGAAAAAGGGAAATAATAACAAATTAAGCAAATAAGACAAGCAAAAACTGGCAGCAGTTGACAATAAGTCAGTAGCAGTCCATGGATGAGTATATAAGTAACAAGAAATTACTAGGACCTATAATCACGGCAGAAAGGAAGAAACTAATATTGTGATAGGCAGACAAGATTATGCAAGGAGGAAACTAATATTGTGATAGGCAGACAAGATTATGCCTGAGCCAAAACTTATCTAAAGTTAATCATAAAGTATCAAATGTCTAATAACCAGAGTAAAGAAGAGAAAATAAAGGAACCTTTATCCGATCATCACTGCTGAATCCATACCATCAAGCTGATTAAGCAGTTCTAACATAGTCCTTTGGACCTCCCTATCCCCACTGACTTCACTGCATAAAAGAAAGCATAATAATGTTAATGACAGAAGCATCAATTTAATGGATCAAATTACTTCTGAACTATATGAATGTAAAGAAAACAAAAGGCTCTGGGTATAATTAGATGAAAGATTGTGCCACGTGATAAGCTTTACCTGTCAAAACGCTTTGTACCAATAGCATCAATCTCATCAATAAAGATTATGCAAGGAGATTTTTCTTTGGCAAGCTGGAAAGCATCACGGACAAGTTTTGCTCCATCTCCAATGAACATCTGGATCACAGCATATTTAGTCATATTACGTGCAAATCGCCTGGCTATTAATAGAAAATGCCTAATCAGAGTTTCCATACAACACATGTTTAGTCCAAAAAGTAAGCTAATATCAGATTAAGGGTAAACAGAGGAAAGTGAAAACCAACTAGAAGAAGTCTAACAAATCTGAACATACTTCCACCAAAAGGGTCTGACATTTGAATGTTAGATGAACTCTTGAATTCTGATCATGCTTCAAGTGCCATGCCAATATGCAAATCGATAAGTAGAAACACTACCAAACTTTAAAAACTACAAAGATGAGACTTCATATTAAGTCCTTCTAGTTTGATACGTGACAACACTATGGCCCTAGCAAGTCAAATTTGTGAATAATTCTCAGGAATGCATTAATGCTCATTAAACCACAAACAAGAATCCAAAGCAAGGCAAACCTTTCTGATATTCCAAGAGAAAACAAAAATGATTTTTTTCCAAGAAAACATCCCACATGAGCAGAGAAAGCTAAACAACTATTCGGAGACAGCATAATATGCGTGCTTCATCAGACATTCCAATGCATGGAATTAAGGAAAAAAAATAATAATAACAGGCAATTCCAAAAGACAAACTTAAGACAGAGTAAAACAACAAATCATTAGAAAACCCAATAATTAAATCATCTTCAGGCCTGTGAAAAACTGAATCATTATCACCTTGTATTAATATAAAAAGCATCAAACATCAATGCAAATACCAATAATATTATACCTGTACAAGCTGGGGCCCAGCCAGCTTAAGAAAAGTAGCATTTGTTTGGGCAGCACATGCACGAGCCATTAAAGTTTTCCCTGTTCCAGGAGGTCCGTACAAAAGGACTCCTTTAGGTGGACGAATTCCCAACTTTTGAAACCGCTCTTTGTGGGTCATAGGCAAGACAATGGCCTCGACAAGTTCTTGGATCTGTGACCATGGAGAGAAATGCATAAGCATGGTGAAATGAATAAATCAAAGAATTGGAGAAACAAAGCATTCCTAAAAGTAATAAGTTTACCTGTTTCTCCAGGCCCCCGATGTCATTATAATCTTCGGTTGGTTTTTCATCTACTTCCATAGCCTTGACTCGAGAATCATACTCGGATGGCAAAGTATCCAAGATCAAGTAACTATCTTTATTTACTCCAACCAAATCACCAGGCTTTAATGGACCTTATCAGGGTCAACGAGGCCAACAACAGGCAGGAAGATTGTCTACAATTCAACAGAACATATACAATTCACTTAGGAATATTGGAAAAATGTATGGAGTTAATGGGTCATTCAAATATCACATTTAGAAGCTTAAGCGCATAGAAAATCATGAAGCATTCTACAAGACAACCTACCTGGCGTGTGGAAGTTTTCAGTACAACACATTTGCCCTTTCTTTGCGAGTCAAGGTCAATGTTTGCACCATCTTCTTCAGCCTCCTCCTCAGGATTCATTTCCAAAATCTGAGAAAAAGCAAAACCAAATTAATTCATTAACCATTTATAGTGAGCAGATAAAGTGATCTACAAACGTAATATAACCTTTTTTTGGTAAATAAATGTCATACAACCGTATCTGAAAAGAGGCATTCATGATAAATCTCCAGTATGAGCAAAAAATCATATGGTGAAAACAAAAATTTTCTAATCTATGTGTTCCTTCACCTAGAAGCTTTATTTGATTGAATTATAGCTTGAATGAACCAGTAGCATGCAGTCTCCAAGAAATGAGGCAAAGGAAGATATCTACCTAGAGCAATTACCAACAATGGTCCACCAAATAACATTATTCAGAGTCCTAAACTATGAAATTTTTGCCATGTGATTCATGTCCATAAATAAATTCAATTTACAAGGCTCGCACCATCATTGGATGTCCAAAACTATCATCTGTTTCATCCAAAGTCAAATAAAACCTACTGTTGACAGAGATAAAGAGAAAGAACCAAACTGAAGTTCAAAAGTGTTTCAAGTGGGACTGATTACAAGCAGAAAACCAAAAGAGAAACCGGGTCTACACACAAAAGATTCTGTAGACCAACCCCACCACTATAATAGGTGAATAAACTGAATCTTGATTCAACCTAGATCAGGTTTTTTTTATTATTTAAAAAAAAAAACCTCTTCGCCAAAGTAAGCACATTCCATGAACAACTGAAAACATTTAACAAAATAAAGACAACAAAAGGATTCTGATGAGAAAAATACAAAACAACAGCTTCAAACCTCAAACCAACAGAATCCATTTACTGCAGAACTTCAGCCAATCTGATCAAGTGTGAAGTTTATTCTTAAAATTCTTTTATGATATAAATGATGTTCTTTTTTCCCCCCTCCCTAGAAGCACATTGAAATCATGAACCACAAAATCCCTTCTATTTTTACATCCACATTATTCCCACTATTCCAAGAAGCCAAAATAAAAGCAAAAAATATAGTTGGAAACGAATACAATTTGAGATATACAAAACCATAAAACTTCTTTGGTTTTAACGTGTCACTACATAAAATCACAATAAATCTAAAAAATAAAGCAAAAAAAAAAAAAGTTTCAAGGGAAAACCCTAATTTAAAATTACCTCAACTATGTTGCCAACCAAGTAAGGAAGTTGCTTGTTGAGCTTAATTTTCTCTTGATTCTCCTTTATCTTCTCCTTAAAGGAATCCAATTCTAGATTCGTTCTCTGCAACTCATCCTGAATCTTCCACCAAATTTCACCATTATCATCACGAATTATATTTTTTTTTCAAAAAAAAAGAAAAAAGAAAAACCAAACTTTCCAGAGCAAATTAACAAAGTCCAACGTTTTAATAGAAAAAAAAAAAATTGCGCGGATATAGAAAAAGGAAAAAGGGGAAACCTTGAGGATGCGAATCTCGTTATCGAGAACGCGAGAAGCCCTACCATATATCGTCGGTGGACATGGAGGCGAGCTGGTCGTCCTCGAAGTTGCTGTCCTCTACCATCGCAGTCGCCATATTCAATCAAAATGACTTTCTCCGGTGCTGGTTTCAGCCGCTGTGTGTGACTGTGCGTGAGATAGTGTGGGAGAGAAAAAAGATAGAGCGATCTGTTTGAGGGAGTAGAAAGACTTGGAGTTTCGGCAACGCTTCTTCTTCAAGAAATATAAAGAAAATGGTAAAGTGGATCTTTTTTTGTTCTTGGGCCTCAAAGTCATGCTAACTCGCAAAAAATTGATCTGCTAGTGGGCCATGTGTAAAACATATACGCGAGTGTCACAGCTTACTTTTTAGTACGGATTGTACGGCACTTAGGTTTTTACCCTAAATCAGTCTTTCTCACACTCAGAACAATAGAAGATAGAGAATTGAGAGAATGAAAACTATGTATATTGAATTGCTCAACTTATGAGATATGTTACAAATGATGAGGTTAGCCTATTTTTATACTTGCAAGAGAAAATTCTAGAACCTATCACATTAATTACAAATTTACATGATTTTAGAGAATTTTATACAAAGAATATTCCTTCTAGAATATTCTAAGGAATCTAAAGTCAATTAAGAAAACTCTAAAGAATTCTAGAATGTTCCTTTATCTTCTGGAAAAGAGTTTGGACCTTTATTCTGAGCCAAACGTTTGGACGTTCATTCTGGGCCAAACGTTTGGACCTTCATTCTGGGCCAAACCTCTTCGTCTAAATGGGTGGATCGTGTCATTCTCCCCCACCTATTCTGGCAACGTCCTCGTTGGCTTTGGCGGGATTGAATGCGTGCTTCTTAAATTGCCAGTTGAAGGGCCTTGGCCGGCTCCCAACTATCCTTACCTTTGGGCAAATCTTTCGGGCAAATCTTTCCATCGTACCTTGTATTCGATCCTGGGTTTGCAATACCGTTTGCGTACCTCTCGTACCTTTAGTATGCAATCCACCTCACGATCATAGGAGGTTTTTGCTCCCTGTAAACACCTATTTTTGTATAAGAGACCCCTAGATTCCTTTTAATTTGACTCTCAATTTTTTTTTAAATTTCCCTTTTAATTTCTTTTTAACCTGCTCTTTGATTTTCTCTTAATTTATCCTTTAATTCTCTCTTAATTTGTCTTATGGTATTTAATTATTATGTGTTTTATGCAATTTGAAATACTAAGAAAGAGTTTTAATTATTAAGTTTTTAGATTTTTCAAAAAAAATAAAAAATTTAAAAAAAATTTTAAAAAAAACATCACGTTCACGCCAACAATTTTGGACGTTTTCTCGTATTTTTCACCCATTCTCACCAAATTTTGTATGGGGCATCTGAAATTTGGTGAGAATGGAGTTCAAACCATTTTACACTCAATCCACCTCTTTAAAGAACAAAAAATTCAAACTAAAAGAGGGGGGACGAAATTTCTGAAGAAAAGAAAAGAGAGAAATTTTTCTAAGTTTGGAAAATTTTCCAGACAGCAAAATTTGAGCCAAAATTCTAAACGATCAAAAAGTAATTAGACTAAACTCAAAGAAGAAAAGTTGGGAGAGTACCTGGAACTACAACTTCTATTTGTGAACCTCAAGCAAAATCATTCATTTGGAGGGTCAAAAACGTGGTAGCATCAGGCTGGTGGCCAAGAAAATCTGCAGAACAAAAAAAGAGAAATTTTCTAAGTTGGAAAATTTTCCAGACAGCCAACATTGAGCCAAAATTTAAGACGATAGAAAATACCTCTAAACTAAACTGCAAGAATAAAAGTCTCTTATACACATCTACTGTGTATAAGAGACAGGTACCTTGGCGCTGATGCAAGAAGGATACTATTGGCCTCGGATGAGAGACGACGTAGAGACTTATATGAGTCTGGAAAATTTTGTAGACAGCCAACTGTGAGTATAAGAGACAGGCATTCTATCACCACAAATTAGACTAAATGAAAAGAAGAAAAGATGTGTAGAAAGAGACCTGGTACTACAACTTCTCTTTGTAAAGCTCAAGCAAAATCATTCATCTGAATGGGTAAAAAATGTGGTGGAAGAATGCCGGTTCATCAACCAGCTTGATGCCAAAGCAAATTCGGCTCAAACGCACTCAAGCCAAGCATTTCCAATTCTTAATACACATTCCTGAGGTTGAGGTGAGTTAAATGAGCTTTTGAATCGATTGTTTGGTGACAAAATGCTTATCTTACTATTTTTACATTATTTATGACTTAATTTTCATTTTTTTTTTTAAATTTCTTCTAAGTTACATTTTTAATGACAATAACCACCAAACTTTAATTTGATTTTTGTTTGACATTTTAATATGTTTAATTACCCTTTGATTGTGAAATTATCGTTTAGCCCTTATGAGTATTAAATTGCAAATAGGCCATCTGATTTTGCACATATTTGTCGATTAGAGTCTTTTGGAAGCACTACCAACTTTATTCCCATTATGTGGTTGAATCTGTCTCTTATACACATCTCCCAAATACATAGTTTTCATTCTCTCAATTCTCTATCTTCTATTTTTGTTTAGTTGCACGACTAGTCATTAAATCTTTCTCATCATACACAATTTAGATCCATGACTTAATAACTGTATCAATAATATAAAATCGGGCTAGAAGTAAACTCTGGCGTGCATGACAAATGACTGTTTTGCCCCTTGGGAATTAAAGGGCACTACAAGTTAAATGTGTGCAACTTTAAATTGGACCCCGGGCTAAATTTACCTGTCAATGTTTTTATTTACTATTTATTTTCATTTCCTCATTAATATGTATATATTTTTATTACTTTTAAACTATCTTAAGCACACATACGCTACAAAGTCGGTAATAATGAATACTAAAATTGAAAAGGAAAACGCGATAAAATCATGCAACCTTATCCAAATTTGTACTGAGGAGTTCAAGAGTGTGAAACCTGCAGAACACCGAAACTTATTTTATCTACAGGATTCCCGAACTCATATTTTTTGAATTACGTGGACCAGGAGTCAATCTAAACTAGGGTTTATTTTTTCTTTAAATTTTGATGTATTTTTGTGTCTCGGAGCACCAACACATCGGATGGCGACTCTAATCCTGTGTTCCTTAACTTAGATTATTTTTGTACAATTCATAGTCGCATTTAAAGCCCCGTTATGTAATAGTAAATAGGTGATTCATTTAAATTGGTAATAGTAAGTAGGTAATTTATGTTTGTAATAGTAAATAAGACTTTTGCATTTAATCACCTATTTCACGAGCACCAAATTGGCGACGGTGCCGGTCTAAAAGGTACCGGCCAGACCGCGGGTTGTGGGGGGGTGCGACACTCCCATAGGTGCCCGTTGTGATAGCCTACGGTTGGGGTCCTCCTCGTCCCCGTGGTATGGCTTCAACAAGCTCACATGGAACACCGGAGCCTGAAGTTTTTTCGGAGGGAGTTCCACCTTGTATGCCACCTTCCCTACTCATCTTAGTACTTTGAACAGTCCCTCGTACCTTCAAAATAGTCCCTTATGCACCTTCCGATATCTAAGTATGGAGTGCATCTTGACAACACAAGGTCGCCTTCCTCAAACTCAAGGAACCGTCTCTTCTCGTCAGCCCATTTCTTCATCTTCTTAGCAACCTTTTGTAGGGTTGCCCTTGCCAAATCCGCCTCTTCTTGCCATGTCTTGGCAAGTTCGTATGCTGCAGGGTTACCACCTTTTTGTCCCGTCACGACTGTGCTAGGAGTGAGTGATTGTTGTCCCATCACTACTTCGAAAGGATTATTTCCTGTAGACTCGTTCACCTGCAAGTTAAACGAGAATTGGGCAACATCAAGCAATTTTGCCCAATTTTGTTGGGTTGAACTCACATAATGCCTCAAGTATAGCTCCAGTAGCTCATTCGCCCGTTCTGTTTGCCCATCTGTTTGAGGATGTGAGCTAGACAGCGTTGACATGTTGAGCTCCGAACCCAGTAGTTCAAACAACTCTATCCAGAACTTCCCAGTGAATCGGGGATTTCGGTCACTCACAATTGTTCGTGGCACTCCCCAATACTTTACGATATGCTTCATGAATAGCCGAACTGCTTCCTCAGCTGGATAGTCCTTGGAAGTGGCTATGAAAGTTCCATACTTTGAGAACCTGTCGACTACCACCATGATGGTTTGGCATCCCTCGGATTTTGGAAGGCCAACTATAAAGTCCATTGAGACGCTTTTCCATGGTCTCTCTGGAACGGGCCAAGGCTCCAGTAACCCCGCTGTTTTAGACTGCTCGATCTTGTCTTGTTGGCATACTAAGCAAGTTCGAACATAAGTCTCTACGTCGTTATCTCATCCGAGGTGTATAGTATCCTTCCTGCATCAGCGCCAAGGTACGGTGCATCCCTGGGTGGCCAGCCCACTTCGAGTCGTGGCATTTTTTTATTAATTCTCGCCTTAAGTTCCCATAGTGCGGCATTAGTAGAGGCGTCGCCCTTTCGTGTAGAGCAACTCCTTCTTAACCCAAAACTTTCGAGTTTTCCCTTCCTTGGCGTATTCGAGAAGGCTCCTAGCAGCTGTATTGTGCTTCAATCCCTCTTTGATCCTGTCGAGCAACAGACAGGGATAGTTGGCTAATGGCAGCAAGCATCGTCTTTCGGCTCAAGACTTCAGCAACAAAGTTGACCCTTCCAGACTTGTACTCTAGTACATAGTCGAACTCAGCCAAAAAGTCTTGCCACCTCGCGGAGAGAGTTTCTTTTGGGACTGGAAGTAGCTTGTGGCGACGTTGTCTGTCCGCACCGTAAAATGGGACCCCAATAGGTAGTGCTTCCATGTTCTTAGGCAATGGACGACCGCTGTCATTTCTTTCTCTTGCACTGTATATCTCCTTTCTGCCTCGCTAAGCTTTCTCGACTCGTAGGCCACTGGATGTCCATCTTGCATCAATACCCCACCAATGGCAAAATCTGATGCGTCTATTTCCACCTCGAAGACCTTTGAAAAGTCTGGCAAGGCAAGTACCGGTTCTTGGGCCATGGCTTCTTTCAGTTTTTCAAAAGCTCCATGGCACTCCTCATCCCATTCTCATGCCTTTCCTTTCTTTAGCAACTCCGTGAGAGACGTGGTGATGTTGGAGTAGCCTCGCACAAACTTTCGGTAGTTGTTCGTCAATCCAAGGAATGATCGTAGTTCATTCACCTTGGTAGGGGATTTTCACTCCATAATAGCTTGGATTTTTGATACATCCATCCGAATCTGGCCTCCCCCCACAGTGTGTCCAAGGAACGGCACCTCTTGCTGTGCGAACGCACATTTCTCTTTTTTTACGAAGAGTTGGTTCTCCTTAAGCACCCTAAACACCTCCCTCAAGTGTTGGATGTGCTCTTCCAAAGTGCGACTATAGATCACAATATCGTCAAGGTATACTACCACAAATTTATTGAGAAACCCTCGAAGTACCTTGTTCATCAACGTGCAGAAGGTTGCTGGGGCTGATTGGTCAAGCCGAAAGGCATGACGAGGAACTCATAGGCGTCGTATCACGTCACACATGCTGTTTTGTATTCGTCGCCTTCTGCAATGCCTACCTGCCAGTACCCCGACCTTAGACCCAACTTGGAAAACCATCGTGCACCTTCAAGCTGGTCGAACAAGTCGGCAATCAATGGTATGAGGCACTTGTTCTTCACCGTCAGTTTGTTCAAGGCCCTGTAGTCTACGCACATCCTCAAGGACCCGTCGTGTTTTTTCTGGAACAGCACCAGGGCACCAAACGGAGACTTAGAGGGTCTGATGTACCCAGCATCCAGCAAATCCTTCAACTGCTTTCTTAACTCTGCGAGCTCCTGAGGGGCCATGCGATAGGGGACCATCGTAGGTGACTTGGTGCCGGGGATCAACTTGATCTCGTGGTCTACTTCTCTCTTAGGAGGCAATTCCTTCGGTAGTTCTGCAGGCATCACACTCTTGAACTCCTCCAGTACTGCCGCAACCACCTCAGGCACCTCCCTTTGGTTATCTCCCTCATCTACCTTAAGGTCGCAAGAAAGGTTGGTTCTCCTCGCTTCAACCCGCTGCATAGTTGGATGGCATATAGGGTCATGTGATCTCTTTCAGACTCCCTCCTTAGAAGTACCACACATTGGTATTGAGAATCCAGAATGCATATGCAGTCGGCAAAAGGAAGCAGCATGGCACTAATATGATCAAGGAAGTCAAGTCCTATCACAACATCATAATCATCAAGGGGAATTACCTCAAGTGAAGTCTTGCCCTTCCATTGCCCAATAGCTACATCTGCGTTGCTTGCCAACCTATGGACAGGGACCTCCTTGGTGTTGACGGTCTTCAAGGTGCCCATGCCTTTCCTCACTTGAAGGTTGAATTTCTTGGCGGCCTCGATCGAGATGAAGAAGTCGGTAGCTCCAGTGTCCACTAGAGCGCTTAGCTTGTGGCCCGCTATCTCCACATCGGCGAACATCAAGCCCCTCTTCTTTTGCGACTTCTTCACCCTAAGCATCTTGGTGGTATTTAGGATTCGTAGTGAACCCAATTATTTTTCCTCTGCTTTCTCCTCTTCCATGGCCATGGCTGCTAATTTTGCTTTCGTAGGATATTCTCGCGCCATGTGTGGATCATCGCAGAAAAAGTATTTCAATGGTCGCTTGCCCTTGTCCTTTGCTGTGAACAACTTTCCCTCATTCTTGGAAGGAGACTTCTCCCTTGCTTCCCCACCAAATTCTTTGTTGCTCTCCTTCGCAATCTCCTTACCCTTTGGTTTTGAGAAATTAGGCTTTTCCTTAGGTGGAGTTGGCTTTTCCCGTGGCTTGAACTCCAAGAGGGACTCAATCACCGACATTGCTTTGGATAGATTATCCACATTCCTTCTTTCCAGCTCCAACCGTGCCCATGGCTTAAGTCTATCCATAAACTAGAAGAAGGCACCCTCCTCACTCATACTTTGAATTTGTAGCATCAATTGGGAGAACTCTTTCACGTACTCCCTCATTTTACCCTTCATCTCCAGTCGGCGAAATTTTGCACGAGCGTCTTTCTCTGCATATTGAGGGTAAAAGTAGCTTCGAAACTCGTCCACAAATTGGTCCCAAGTAGTGATGGCAGTGCCACTACGATTGTCACTCCTGCGTCGCCACCACAATAAAGCATAATCAGTCAAGTATGATTTTGGATTTACCTTTTGCTCGTCGATCCAAATTCCTGCATTCCGAAAATACTGCTCCATGGACCACAGGAATTTGTCCACTACCTTGGCCTCCCTATGTCCATTAAACTCCTTGGGCTTATACACGTCTGATCAAGGTGTAGGCTGTAGCATCACCGTCCCGCCGGCAACCACTCCTCTCAAGGCAATCAATTCTGCCTTGAGTGCCTCAAACTCCTCTCGCATAGTGGCAACTTGGTCTCGCTCCGTACGTATGGCCTCAATCTCCTCTTTGACGGACACCAATTCCGCCTCCAGACTTTCGGACCTCTGGGCCAAACCATCTACCGCCGCATTCAAGGCACCCTTAGCATTTCTCCCCTAAGGTCTTCCTTCCTAGACTTGACCCCGTCAATGCGTACCACTGCATCCTCGACAACGTCGCGGGTTTCTGCCATAGCCAACTCAAGTTTCTCCACACGAGCAAAGGCGGCTACCAGCACATCTCTTGATGGTTCTCGCCCCTTCCTGTCCTTCTTGGTCTGAGGAATCTCCTCATGGGTCACGTCGAATGAAGTTCCAGCCATAGTGTCTTCTTGCCAAGCACTTGCTACAAAACTCGCTCTGATACCACTTTTCACGGGCTTACTTTTTAGTGCTCCCAACCCGTGCGGCACTTAGGTTTTTACCCTAAGTCAACCTTTCTCATACTCACAACAATAGAAGAGAGAGAATTGAGAGAATGAAAACTCTGTATATTGAATTGCTCAACTTATGAGATATGTTACAAATGAGGGGGTTGGCCCCTTTTTATACTTGCAAGAGAAAATTCTAGAACCTATCACATTAATTACAAATCTACATGATTCTAGAGAATTTCACTATACAAAGAATATTCCTTCTAGAATATTCTGAGGAATCTAAGGTCAATTAAGGAAACTCTAAAGAATTCTAAAATGTTTCTTTATCTTCTGAAAAAGGGTCTGGACCTTTATTTTGGGCCAAACGTTTGGACCTTCATTCTGGGCCAAACCTCTTCGTCTAAATGGGCGGATCGTGTCACGAGCCTATTACAATTTCAAAAACAAATAGGATTTGTCTCGGGCCAATGATATTGCCACAACAAGTTTTAACTAAATGATACAATTGCCCTTTCATCATTCGATCTCACTGCTTGCTTCTCTACCTGCAGGTTTGCAGTGCCACCGATGTCACCCTACCGGGAAAAGCTAGCAGGCCTCCAACCTTCGATTTCTTCATCTGTAGCATTATCATCACGTCTTTATTCAGATTTAAAAAAGAAAAATCTTTTATTTTTTCTTTTTTTTCTTCTTCCTTTTATCCAAAAAAAAAAAAAACCTTTACACATTCTCCTTTTCTTGGTTTATTACGTTCTATTGCTAACCTTCATGGGTTCTGGAACCCCTTCACTCAATATCTTATTTAACCACTTCTTTTGGCAAAATTTCCCCCTTTAATTTGTAAAAAAAAGTCCCAAAGTTTTTCTCTTGTCTTTGGCTCCAAATTCAATTGTTATCTGACAGCTGAGTAAAAAAAGAGGATCTCGAAAGAAAGATTTGATTTTATGTAATGTATGTGAGCGGCAGTGCTAGCCAACCGGCAGGAGGACGAGATGAAAGGGCCGGAAGCTTTAATTTGTCAATACAGGAGAATCATTGGAAGGCAATTGTGTCATTTAAGAAAAATATGTTGTGGCAATGTCATTGCCCTTTGTCTCGACTCCGTTTTGAACATCTACTATTTGGGACATTATTTGAAATAGTAACCTGTATAGGAATGCTTTTGTAAGATATGGAAGATACTTGAAATTTTTTTGAAGTAATTTTGTAATATGGTGTAAAAAGTGCTAAGGATTTGCTGTCCCATATCTTGTGTCACTCTCTGTTACACCACCTAATGAATTAGTTAGAATTACTTTATTAAAAATTTTCTACAAAATCTTGACAATTTATTAGATAGTTTGATAGAAAGTGACACAGAGTATAAGACAGAAAATCTTTTACCAGTAAAAAGTCACTATCCAAACAGAATATTGAATTCTGTTTGCTTAATTTAAATCCTCAGATGGCGGTTTCCTCTAAATCCTCAAATTGCGGATTCCTTTAATGGTTGGAGCAAAATAGCAAGAAAATAAAATATCAAGGTGTAAAATAGTCAAAAAAAAGAAAAATTTATGCTGCAAGAACTAGGATTGTAAACGATCCGAACAGAGCCAGAGTTGAAAAGAAAATTTGAAGCTCGAACTCGAGTTCGAATTCATTTGAATAAAGATTATAGAGTTTGAGTTCAGCTTGTTACATTTTGGAAAAGTTCAAACTCCTTTGAACTCGCTTGAAATTATAAGTGGCTTGTTTTTTCTTTATATTTGTTTCATCAAATTTACAGAATTTGACTATAATGCCCTTTCACTATTGAAATCAATTGAAAATGTAGTAAGTGATAATTTTATCAAATATTGTTGATATCTTTATAATTCTAATATTAAAAAATAAAAATAATATTCATATATTTACACTATTTGACGAGCTTTCGAGCAAAGTAATTCGAGTTTGAAACCCAGCTCGAGCGACTCAAACTCGGTTAAACATTTGACCAAGTTACTTGCGATCACTTGTTTTTTTTTTTTTTTTTAATTTACCAAAAAAAAAAAAAAAAAAATGGGCACAAAGAGGAATTAACCCAAAGAAAAAATAAACGGTCAATTTGAAAAAAAAAAAAAAAAAAAGAGTGGATTTTACTAGGGCTGTGCATCGGTTAACTAATCAATTAATCAGTTAATAAAATCAATCAAAATTTAAAAAGGCTTCTAAAACTTTTAATCAATTTCGACTTCAAATTTAATTTGGTAGAAAATTCGATTAACCAAATTCGATTTCAATACTCGATTTTGAATTTGATTAACCAAATTCAACTTGAGTTAGTTGGACTCTTAAACACAAATGGGCTAAAATCCTATACAAAAACTTATTTTTCAAGCAAAATTTTCCTAATTTTATTTTATTTTTGCCACATAATTTGATATGTTTGTGTGGTTTTCCTTAATAAATGATTCAAAAAAATAAGAACTATATCATGTAACTTAATTGAATAATAATCAATATAATCACGAATACTGTAATATCATTTGATTTGCAAATATTAATAAAATATGTATCATAAAACTATTTAATGTGATTTATGAATACTAATTTAGTAATATAAGTATGAATTAATGTATATAAAAATGACAATTATATGAATTAAGTTTAAAAAATTAAAGCTAATTATAATAATTTATAAATAAATATATTTTTAGTTGAATAACAATATTTATATTTTTAGTGATGTATTATTTATATATCAAAATATTTTAATAAAATTTTATTTTTAATTATTGAATTCATTAATTGATTAATCGAATTCAAAAAACTTCTCTACCATTTTCAAATTCATTAGTTACATTCATTATGAATTCAGCTAACTAATTTCTAACCAAAATCAAATTAATTGAATTTATTAACCAAATTAAATTTAAAATCAATTACAATTTTGATTAACTAAATACTTTCATGCCCCTAGATTTGACAAGGAGATTAGGGACCATTTATTTTGGGACTCCATCAAGGTAATGAGATTCATTCTAATTAAATTTGATGACTGAAAATGAAGGAAAATGAGAATTCAGTGGGGGAGCAATGTCTGCAATCTTCCTGAATGTGAGATTTAATTATATGTTAAATTACTTGTTTATTGTTTAACTTTCTTGAATACGGTAGAATATTTAATTTATACTTGTGGTAGTATTTTGTTGTTGTACGTGAAGTTGATGGTTGGAATGAGCGAAAAGTTGAAATTTATGCTTGGCTTGTTGTTATTAGGGTGTTTATTTTGACTTGTCGATTTGAAAAAATCGTTGATCTGATTTTTCCGAATTGGAATAAAAGGGCATTCGAACCTCATTCTAAAAGTCAAGTAACAAGAGTCGGGTCACTTAGGTTGAGAATTGGGTAGCGGGTCACAAATGTGACCTCCAGGTACCCGACCCGGTCCATTTCAAGAGTAAGTTTGTAAATTTGATTAATAGGGTTTCATTAGAAATTAATACTTACTAGGATTATTAACAGTCTCTCACCTTTTCTTTTTCAATTCCTTGTCTTCCCTTCCTCTTCCTCCTTAATCATCTCTTCACTTCCTCTTCCTCGCATAATCATTTCTCACACTCTCGTTTGTTGATATGTATTTTGTGATTTAATTGTTGTTGCTATTGGTTTATTGCTACTTGTTAGTTTGTTGTTATTGGGATGTATTTTGTGATTTAGATTTAATTGTTGTTGATTTAATTGTGAAATTAACTTACCTAACTATCATTATTTTATATTTTGTTACTAGTGAGGGTCGGGTACCCGATTTGTATGGACAGGGTAAAGAATCAGAATTTTCTTGACCCGGTCAGTGAGGGTCGGAATTTTCTTAACCCAATCAGTGATGGTAACAACACGGGTACTTTTTTTTTACTTCATGGACCGGGTATCCGATCCATAAACACTCCTAATTGTTATCAATTCTTATATTAATTTTTTTAAACATTTTATACCCTAATATTTCTGTTACTTGCTACTTTAGTCCAACAAGTAATAGAAACCAATTATGTGATACAATTTTTTAACGATTAGACTAAAATAGTGAGAAAATAAAATATTAAAGTGCAAAATGATCACAAAAAAATTTAAAGTGTAACGTGAGAAATCATGATGAGTTGAAAGGTGAACAAAGAATTTCACCCTAATAAAATTACTCAATCCTTTATTTATGTTTTTTGTATTTCATATAAACATTTTGTGATGCATATCCCTCTTTGTGGCTATTAATTTCTTGTATATGTACTTGTAGGAATTCTAAGAATTCTGAAAGATCTTTTTTTTTGGAAAATTTAGGGAAAATTAAATAGATCCTTTTCCTCCCATTTGATAGTGTTTCTACTCAATCCGTTCAACTTTATCAATTTATTTGCCCGATTATTATTTTTGGTTAATTTGGGTAATTTCAAGACAAGAGGTTAATTCCAACAAATTTTAATATTCGTGTGACATTATAGTTTTCAAAAAAGCGCAATGACCTTGCAGCATTCATTCAACGGATCTCATGTAGTGAGAATAAGATTTGATTTATTTTTATTTGTTATGTAACCAAAAAAAAAATGTAAGCAAAACAGTCAATTTAACCCTTAACATGCAAAACCCAACTTTACTAAACTGAAAAACACAACAGATAATTTGGAAAGTTTCTTATTTTTTTCCCCATTCTATTTTGTTGCATAAAACTCACCCTTACATGGCAAAAAACTATATGATGAGACATTTATTGTTACTCAACTTTTTTTTTTTTTTTTGGTTAGAAATGACATACTAAACTGTATAACGGTCCATTTGCGACCATCCAATTATTTTTGTTTTAAATTGCCTCTGAACTTCTAAAAATATACAAAAAATATTGTAGTATTACTTTTATACATTTATACTCGGTATCATCGAAAATTTGACAGAATGATCAACAATGTACTTTTTTAAAAGTTTAATAGATGATTTGAAATCAAAAGTAACTGGTTCGATGACCACAAGTGCACCATGAAAAATAATTTCTTCCATAACCTGATTTCTTCCTACTACTATGAGTTTGATACCAAGAAGACAAGAAAACACAAACATGTTGAGTAAAATATGAAGTAAATCATAGGAAAGCCACACTGCACTTAAACCAAAGCAACTGTTTTTTTTTTTTTTTGGTTCCTTTACTACCATTTGGACCTGTACAAGATGTGCAGAGATGAACCCCCAAGTTAACATAGACTAGATATATAACTAGAGAAGCCTATCTTTTATTAACCACAAACCTTATACAAGTAGCTGAAGCTTTCAGTCAAGACTTGCTGTGGTGCTAAACAATGCAAAGAATATAAGTGCAACAATCAAAGGACTAAAGCTTCCAGTAAATGCCAAACCAGTGCAAAATGCCAGCTACAATAGCCCAGGTGAACAATATTTCTGCAAAGATAACATAAAGTAGAATGCCTACTCTTCTTGAATGCCAAACATTAATGAATATGTGCTTCTGGATCCAGTATATCTGCAATGATTATTTTAAACAGACAGAAAACTGATAAATGACATAATTTAACAAGAACGAATTAAATTGAGAAAAAGAAATTGCCAATGAAGGCTGAAAAAGAAACAGCTGAAAATGGGTGTAATATTACCAGTGTGTTATGGGGATTGTCATAATACCATCCATTCACAAATCCGGCAAAGATGCCTCCGGCTGCCATGACATAAACAAGCATTGCATTCATACCGATCCATTCGAGTGGCAGAAACAGATACATCAGGTTCCAAATGTCGACCTGGCATACAATATTCACTCAAATATTTATAGTTTAAATGACATAATTAGTAGAAATTTTTATGTGCCAAATCAAACCAGGTGTCCAAGTTAAAAAGAAAAAGTTTATTGTTGTCATTACAGATCAAGCATGACATGGGGAATTTATTAGGACTAGTAGATTTCTGTACAAGTAGGGAGGCTACCAGAACATAGAATGCTGAAAAGACTAGAGCTGCTGCTCCCGCGGTTACACAAGCATAGCTGAGAGTATATAGCTGCTTATTCAAAGGAATAGCTGCATTCACATAGATTAAGTTAGGAAATTAATGCAGATAATAGAAAGTGATCTAATCATATAGATGATGGGACCAAATTAGAGGGATTTGAATAACAATGTTGCTGCTAAATTTTTTCATAAAAAAGCAAAAAAGGAGAGTTGAAAAACTTACCATGTGTAAAATGAAGAGTAAGTCCTAAAATCAGAAGAATAGAACCCATGACAACCCAATGCCGAAGCCTAGACGAATGATCCTGAAGTTTTAACATTAAAAACTTTCAGTCATTCAATGAGACAATGACTACAGCTATCCCAAATATGAGACCAACCTTCATGTGTATAAGAACATGTCCAAAATGAACTCCAATGATCGTGGAGAGGTTTATAGCAGAAACTGAGCTGCATTCAGAACACAGATATATTTACAATTTCCCATACATTATTGGAACTCTGTTATTTCCAGGTTAATGAACTAATGACACACAACCCACCTTAGAATTCCTTCAGGTTCAAAAGGAGCCACACACCATGCTGGAGCATCATTCCGAAAAGGTCCCTCATGAGGAGAACTGTAAGTGCAAGCCTGCAGAACTTGAAATTATTGTGAGAAATTTCCAAGTACTATAACAAGGCACAAGAAACCATATTGCATAGTGATTGATCAAAATTTTGAAAACAAAGAAACACTAGAAACCTTGGATCTCTTCCAAGCTGGATGTGGATACATATGATTAATCCCTAGCACTTCTCTGTCAATATAACCCACAGCATTGCAAGGAGGATCCAGTTTTCCTCTGACATTGCAGTTTACCTGAAACCAACTAATTAAAAGGCATATACAATTCTATAAAGTATGTCAACATCTTCGACTGAAGTATACCAGAGTGAAAAGATTCAAGTAGGGAAAAAAGATTATGGCAATTAGTACTTTAGAAATCAAAGTTAAACTTTTCATATGTGAAAAGAAAAGAACATACAGTTAACATCTTGCCAAAGAGGGGACTATCTTCATTACGAACGATGAAGTGCCAATCAGGCACATAAGTTCCATATAATACAGCCATGTAAACAATTAGAACACATGCTGCCAGCACCCTGAAAAATATTTTGCAGTTAAAATATACCTTCCATTTAATCAGTTTTATTGATCGCATTAGAAGAAGATTGCAAATTTTGCAATACTAACCATTGCCAAATATACATCTTGAATATAGAAAACCATCGATGTGATAGACCCTCACCTTGAGCATTTCTAGTTGAGATTTCTAACAAGGCCACTACCAGATAAGCAAGAGCAATTCTCTAGAAAGGGCAAAGCAAAGTTGGTTCCCAGTACAGGGTGTTGAACCAAGAAAAAGAGTTAAATTTCACAAAATGAAATAACCTAATCTGAATTACCTGGAGAATGCCACACCATCTTATTGTTTTCATATCCACACCATAGGTGAGCTTGTCAGGTGCATGAGAGTAACCTCCTTCATATTTAAAAATTCTTAGTTATATGGGAATGAGACTTGAAAAGTTTGAAATTCATGTAGTAGCATATGAATGATAACCACTTTCGTAAAGATGCTGGGATTTTTAGGCCACCATTAACCATGAAAAGTTAACAAACAGAACTATAATGCTTTTTTTGACCCATATTTTGAGTGTTGATTCTCAAATGAACTCTAATTTCTACCACTTATTATGTAGTGCAACTATTTGGTAAAATAATGTCTCTATTTTAAAGTTCTGATCACCAACAAAGTGGGATATGCACAAGAAATGTGAAATAAAACAGAAAAACTAACCTTGTAAAAGAAGACCCCAAAACAGCAGTTTGATAGTTCTGAAAACCACCTTTCTAACGGCCAACAACCTGTTTGGTTTTCTCTACACATAAATCACCTAGAATTAAATCAGGAGAACAAAGAGTAATTAGTCTGAAGCAAGTATAGACTGTAAGGAGGACAAGAAAACCAACCTTGAGAGCAAGGGCAATAGCCACTCCCACAATGAAGAGAAAAAATGGCATAACAAAATCAGCAAGGTTGCATCCATTCCACGGTGCATGCCCGATCACAGGCCATTCTCCTCCAGCATCATCAACCAGTACCATCAACTATTCAGAAGTAGTTTACATACTCTTAGGCTGCTAAAAGACTAATACTATAGATGGAACTCCACTGCACATATTTATATAGATAGCATAGTTGGCTAAACTTATTGAAGCTGATATTGAATTCAAGAAAAAATCAACCTACCAATATTGGTTTAGTGAAATCAATGCAACAGCAAAGACAGATGAAATGCAATCATCAAGAGGCAGAGCCAAGATTTTAATTGTTGCGACATCTTATCATAAGGTCAGACCAAAAAAAATTGTGTGTAGTCATTCTTAGCACAATAGAAATGATGGGAGTTCATCTTTATGCATCTCATCTTATGATCCTTCCGAAAGAAATATTCAGCTCAATACAATAGAAAAAAACAATTTTTCTATTTTAAGCCATTTCTAAAAGAGTTTGTTTTAACTTAAGCCTTGTATACTAATACCAAATACTTCCCTTTAGCTCCATCTCAAATTGAATAGATTTGTTCAGTTTTATTAGTATTTTGGATTTTGTCCACTCTTTTGAAAGTTACAAGAACACTTCTTGCTATCTGATATTTTTCAGGAAAAAGATTGATCCATAAAAAATGCCTAGTTGAGTAATAGAAACATTCCATAGATAAAGAGACATTATTCATGAGCCAGAAAAAGAACAACCCCTGTACAACTCTGATTTTCCTATCACCTCTGCCAACAGAATATCTGCATTTCAGGAACCTGTAGTAGGATTGTCAATGGGGGCTCCGCCGATAAAGGATCATAAGGGTTGGATTTAGTTTGGACCTAAATAATAGATTCAATCAATTAAATTGTGAACAAATTTTGGCTTTTTTAGATTCGCCCGATTAAATCTCGACCCAAATTATATATATAATTACTTGATTTAAGTTACATATATATATATATATAAATTAAATAACATTACTTAATTTTACGTGAATAATAAATATTTTATTAATTTAACTAAATTCGAATAATTAAAAATAATAACACAATCCTATTAGTCAATTTAGTTGAAATATTGTGACTCACTGATACAATTAATAGTTGTTTATTGCGATAAGTAATACATACTATTTGATATTGTATTAACTAGGTGTAAAAAAAATAAAAATTTAACAAATAAATTATAAAAAAAATTCATTAGATAATGTGAATTTGAGCCTGAATAATTTTACAAGTCGAATATGAACTACACATTTATAAATTTGGCTAGCCTAATTAAGATTCAAAACCCAAATAAATTTATAAATCGAGTTCAAATTTTGTAAAACTCAACTCACAAATCCATTTGACAGCCCAACCTCTATGATATACAAATATATTCCAGCACCCTTTGTCCAAAAGCCCACACCACATGTTGGCTATATTCAATAAATTATATGGATTATATATAATGTTAGATCACATGAGTAACAGACGTCATGAGTGATGTCATGTAAATGGCAACAAGATTTATAAATCAAATCTATCAAAATATTTGAGAGTGCAAGAAGGCAAACTAAAGAGTGAAAGAAAAGTGATTAAAATCTGCTAATAGTGTTTAGGAGTAGTATGTACTGCAACAGTGAGACCTCTGAAAATATCCAAGGAAGCCACCCTCTTAGTCTTAGTCTTCTTCTGAGACTTCTCTTCAGCTTCTTCAACTTCTCCTTCATCTTTACTTTGCAGTGGTTTAGGAGCTTCTATGGTGATATGGTGCTGATTTTGTTCAGTGATATCTTCTTTGGTATCTGCCATTTGCAGCCACAGCTAAAGCACCAATATGCTCCTGCACTATTACTAATTTGCTACTAAAAGAGAGGATGCAATTCTTGCTGAAATCAAAGATTGAAAGCAAACTAATGCTAGTGGGCTACTAAAGACAACACAAGAATACAAGATTTATTTCACTTCACGAGGTGGTACAATGAAACGGTCTGGCCAACTTTGTCTGTTTTCTTGTTGTAGTATCAAATTGACTAATAATGCCATTTTTTTATCGCCAACCATTGGGTTAGTATATATCCTAAAGAAAATGATTTACAAAATATAAATTTAAAATTACTTGTTAAAATTATTTTACATAATGAGATCATATTAAATTACTAATATCTGATTTTAAATATTAAATCAAATTTCGTACTTTTTTATTTATTTTAAATCTAGTAATATATCAATAAATTTATCATTTTATATAAATGTACTGGTATCATACTACTCTAAAATGTTATCACTTTTAACATTTGTGTCATATGTAATAAACATGACATATATTGTGGAAGGAAACAATTTTTTTTTGGAGGGGAAGGGAGGGAAGATAAGTGTAGAAAACAAAAATATACACAAGTACATAAATAAAATCACTAAAAAAAAGAACTTTCCTCTCTATTTTTAAAAATTTGTGAAAGTTTAATTTCTTTTCTCCTCTCCTAAATTCTGAGACAAAATGCATCATCTTTTCTCTTTCTGTGTTTTCAATATGTTGAACTGTTTCTTTTTCTTTTCTCTTTTAAACTCGTCGAGACAAATGACTAATGAGTTGAGTTTTATGACTGCTCACTAGTATAGTGATTGGTCATCAACAGATTACAAATTATTGCACATTTGATTGCTAATTTGTCTTTCACTTAGATAATATGGAATCTGGACCTACCTAAAACTAAAAGAAAGGTCTTTTGAGATTCCAAAGGTGGGCTTTGTATTATTAATATCTAGCATCTTGATGGATGTTGAACAGTGAGGATCCTTCTCGATTTGGTTTCTTCTATTTATTTTTTCAATTATCCATGCTTAATAATTAACTTTAGAAAAATAATTTAAGCATACCATATTTTTATCCAGTTGAGGAGATCGTTATATAATTTTTGAGTGGATCTATATAAAAAGATAGATATAAAATGATAAATAAAAATTACTGATATATCACTAAATTCAAAAAAGGAAAGAAAGAAATGTGACCGAGATCTAATCAAGATATTGTGATTTGATAAGATTTTAACACGTAAAATAACATTGACAAATATTTATGAATTTGTAACTTTATAAATGATTTAATCAATTTATTTGAACAATTCACCATTAAATATATGTCACAATAAATAGTGCACGAATTTTAGAAGTTTGTTGAAACATAAAATTGTTCGACTAAATTGTAAAATAATATTTTCTCCTCATCTTTTACAAGCCATTTATACTAATCATGCTAATAAGATGTGACTCATAAAAGTTCTAATTTTTAAAAATATTTTTAAGGGTAAATGTAAAATCTCCATATACAAGTGAAATTAAATGATTTTGCCTGATTATTATAGACAGCCATAGGAATTCTATGGTCCAATTAAAAGTATACATAATACCATGGTATTTTAAATCTCGTATTGTATAATTATTCAAAGATCTCATTAAGTTATTATACAATTATACAAATATTCAAAACATATAATTTTGTACTATAGATTTTTCCTGCCAGGTTATTGCACTTGTGTCAATCAGTTGTACCTTACTTTTTTAATTGGGGTCTTGGAATCAGGTTTTACTAATGCATATTACCATGCTTGTCCTGAGATGCGGTATCACCCAGAAAATCTAACAAAGTAATATAATTCTTATAAAGTGAATAGAATTTTAGCAAGACATCACAAGTAAACCGGGGAAAAAAAAGGAAAAAAGAAAATACAACAATTCCCTATAATTACATTGTTCTGCCAAAAGCAGCACCCATAAAATAAGGCAAGGAACTAGAAAATAGATAGCTTGCTTGTTGATTGGAGACAACCATTTTCTTACATACACCTCACCATTTAGCAGAAAGCAGCAAGTTTTCTTCAACCCTGTTCCTTAACACATAACATGCCTCTAATGTAAAATCGGCAACTTTGATCCAATAAACTTGTCTCTGCAGCTGTAGAATTACAAGCCACGTCCTCGTCCACCACCTGCCACCAACATTCAATCAATAAAATCTTTTAATGAAAAAGAGAGGCAACATTTTAAGTTCGCACTTCTATCAAAAATAGCATAGGATTTAGAGCTTCCATATAGCCAATATGCATCACCAGAATGCAAGCTCGTGAACGAGGACATATTACCTAGTGGTCTTCTACCTCAACAGTTTATCTGTTTAACTAATCAAAGTTGCTCTACAGAGGGATGAAAAACTTGAAAAATTTTTAATAGAAGACTTGTGTTATCTAGATGGATTTTGAAACAATGTTTATTACACAACAAAGGTGCGCTAAAAGCAAAAGTATTTGAGTAAGGGTCTTCAGGATTGTAGGAGGGATAAGAATATGTCATGATAATGATGCTTAATCAGGATAAGAAAACTATTTAAAAGCCGTTAGAAATATGTGAACACACTCTAACCATCTATTCTTGCCTGCCTCAGTGAAAAGTATTGGGACATGCAATTTCATACCTTTACTGCTACCAGTCCTGCCAGCTGGTCCTCCCCTGCCCCGGCCTCCACCTTTGGCAGCTCCATCATCTATGCCACGGCCAATTCCTTTTCCCTGTCTCCCAGCAGCACTATCATCCCTACCTCTGCCTCTTCCACGCCCAACACCTGGTGGTTTTCTATCTGAAAAAACATAAAAAGTAATTATATTACCCATATTAACAATTAACCAGAATTTACAGTGCCAAACACCACATTCACTTACATATTAAATCTGTTAAACTTTTTTAATGACTAATCGAAAAGTAAGTATGACTACCTAAAACGAAGCAAACCATGTTACACATATCTTGTTCTTTATTCTGCTCAATTTCATTAATGTTATAGAATATTTAAATATAGCTTCAGTAACGAGGAAATATATCCTGCTTTGCTCCGAAATTCATATCATCAAATACATAATGAGAATAAGAACATGTAAAACAGAAGAAGAACTAGACTTTTTACATGAATAGTTCAAGACATCCACCAACAAATCCATACTGCATGAACATTACCTGAACGGCTTTTTGTTTCTTCCTGAACTTTATCAATCACCTGCAAAAACCAATTTCAAAATGGTTGAATTAACATCAGTTTTGAAAGATTAAACAAATAGACATAATCCAATAAAGGAAAGCTAACAGGATTTATCAACATCTCCAAATGATCAAAATCCTGAGTAAATCAACTTTCAAATTTCCAAAAATTGCGAATGGAAAAAGGAAAACCAGGCAAGTATTGCAAATGGAACAGTCATATACTGTATAGCCACAAATTCATACCAAACAGGTTATGCAAATTGATAAAGGGTAAATTGTTTTGCAGACAATACTTCATAAAGATGCTAACATTCAACTACTAGGATAAATCAACCAATTAAAATGCCTCTGCCTTATTTAGAATGGAGGTCGCAAAAGAGCAAAGTTAGCTATCTACAACACTATTGGCATCACAAAGTCTGAGCACTAAAGACGAAACCAAAGTTTCCTATACTTCAAAAGCCTTCTCAGTCTCAGTGACTTTAGTGGACATGATAGAAAATTGATTTAAGCACATTCGGAACAAGAATATGCATATTCATTTTGCCTAGAGGTTTAATCTGTTAATTAGAAGTAATACTATTACAAACTTACACGTTCTTATTATTCGCTTTCTCCATCCCAATTTTTTAGTTATCAAAGTAACATTTTGTTAATTCTGGAATTACAAATGCACATTTTCAACGTAAGATAATTTTATATAAAATTATATCAAAATTCTAGGTAATTAAGATCTCTATAACTTTGAAAATGGAAGCAAACTTTTGTATTCATATAAAACCTTGAGAGGGGTCAATGTTAATCCTCTAAAATTATCTGTTGGGTTAATTTAGTATTGTTAACAGTAAACAGGTTGAACAGGTGAAACGGAAAAAAATACGTCAGACATAATTTTTAGGTAATGTTAGAATTAGAGTTTTATGACCCGAACATGATCATAACAGGATTTAATTGGGTAGTGGTAAAAGTAGAGTTTTATGACCCAGACACAATCATAATACAACAGAATTACATGCCACACGACACAATTGACACACTAGCAAAAATTTTCAACTATTGCTACGAAATCCACCTAGTCTTCTTTACATTGTTTCACAAAATTGCCAAAACACCATGCACTGATTATACTTGTGTATGGGTGTGGAAACTAGTAAAACACCCATCAAGAAAGAAAGCATAGGATTGAAAAGCAAAGTGAATTTCTTCAGCCTGCTGCCACTGTTGATAAAAGGCACATCTATCCTAAGACAATAGAAATACGTGGGGCAGAGGGACTAATTTGTTATGCAAAAAACAAAAAATTGGTTATGATAATTTAAATCATGAGCCAACTCTACAATACACTATGACTGCCCGATAGTGCATCATTTTGACTTCCTAGTTCCTAAAGTTTTCACAGAAGTTCCAATGGAAATCCACTTCTTTAAACAAAGCACAAATGAGACATCACCAATCTTTCAAGAGTCCATAAAACATACCAAGGATCATATCAAATTCCACAAAAAGAAAACAAGATATGACAACCTTCAATGGTTCTGATTCTGTCAATGATCTTTGAATCTTTTATGCTCTCAACCGCAGACGGAAGATGAAGGGAAAGAGAGATGAAGTTCAATAATCGTGTAGCAGGAACATGGAAAAAGTAACCTAGAAAGGATGTGATCTTTGCTTTAAAAAACTTGAAGATTTAATCTTGCTATGCTCCAAATCCTTATAACCAATAACTTTAGGATATCTAAAGCTCGCTACTTATGATCATTATTAGTGTTGGTTGGTCCTGCATTCTATTCAAATGGCAAGTGGTATGGGGTGGGGAAGAGGTGGCAGGAATTATTTAATATGGAAAATGCTCCGGTCAGCAAGCAACCCATCTTTGTATTTCTGTCAACAGATAGATACACTTTAAAGCATACCTCAGGTGTCTGAAATAAAGCTTAAACAACTGCACGGAAGCAGAATAAATGTAATGCCTCCAAAAGACGGTAAAAACTTTAAGAGAAACACTATTAGGAGCACATCAATGTCTGATTTGGCTAAGGTGCATCACTCCAGAGAGAGTGAGTGAGTGAGTGAGTGAATGAGTGTGTGTGTGTGTGTGTGTCAGAGAGAGAGAGAGAGAGAGAGCACTGATCCCAGTCTACATCTACTTTCCAAAAATATGCGTAATATGCTTTTTAATTTTGTAGCAGGAAGAAGGAAAGTTACTAGAATACCATGTTGACTATAACTAAAGGGCTTAAGAAACAGCAGAAAACTTCACTCAAAAGTTAATGGATGAACTAATGTGCAAAAGGCAAACCTACGTAGATAAAGCATTCCACTAAGAAAAAATAGTAAATTGGTCAAGTTTCAAAAAACTTATAGTTTGGGAATACTAAGAATAGTATAGAGTTTCTCCATGGCCCCTCACGGCCAATGGCCCACCAATATGCTTCAAATTTATGGGAAAATAAAAAACCGCGCCCCCTTTTGCTTTTGCCCACCGGCCCGTGGATATGGCTTTTAGAATATCCGCTTACCATCCATTTAGAGTAATTCCATCTTATGTTTTCCCAAATCCGTGTGCTAAACAACTAATAATCACAACACTGTGAAGCCAAGCTAAAACCGGATGTCCCATCAGAAATATTATTCCCCATTCAACCACTCAAAATTTAAGAAAAACATGTGATACCAGGTTTCACATATATGATGCATGATATTTAGGTTTCAACTTTTAACTAAGGGCAGCCAAATATGGCTAGCACCTGTTTTGCAACTAAAAAAAAAAAATAATCAAATCCAGGCTTTTAAGATCATAAAACCAACAAAATTTGACATTCAAAGACTTAATAGCAGACACCTGCAACACTAACCAAAACCGAAGTGAACATACCTCATCTGGAACTCGAAGATACTTGATTGTATTACCACGAATATAGTTTTAGCATTCTGGCATTCTCCAAAACCTGTCACCATCCTGCAGTTTACTTTCCAGTTAGCTGCATCTGTAATTCACGAAATACCAAGTGCATAACAGACAGAAAAATGATGAATGCATTGTCATAACAGAGTTTTACCTTTGAGGTACAGATGACTTCACGAAGATGGATATTCATCCAGGTATCACAATTCACAAGGTGTCCATTATAAGTTTCCCCATTTTTGAGCTCCACCAACTGAAATAAGACAACATCTTTAGACAGATGCAAGAAAATCCAATCAACTTGAACAGCATAAACAACCTCAAATTTCATATTAACGTAAACAGCATAAATTATTCCACTGTCCCATTTATCTAAAACCTTTTAAATATAAAAAGTATGGACATTTTCCTATCTTCTCATCTGGAACTCAATCACAAACCAGCCCACGTATTTTTTCTCTATTTCCTACATCTATTTCCCAATACTCAAGAAATATTAATACCAATAACCATCATTATAGGCTGAATTAGACTTTCTCCCTTTTTCAGTTACTTTTTCTTTCACACACAAACCTAAGCTCACCTGAAATCAAATAAAAACAATTCTAAGTATCATGAAAGACTAAACAACCCTAATTTGGTATACAACAGACTATCCATCAATCAAGAAACATCGAAAAAACCACTCGGACAAACATATACAAATGTCAGCTCTATAAACAAACTTTTACTTGCAACTATACTCGTGAATCAATAAATAGATAAGACAGAAAAAGAGGAAATTCGCATCAAGTTGTTACCATGGGATGCCCTTGAGCAGTCTTAAGCAGAGAAAGCGGCAGCTGAAACCCCAATAATGAAACCAAAAAAAAAATTCAGCACAAAAGAATAATCACACATCCTTAAACAGGAAAAAAAATACAAAAAATCAAAGCCGCGTCGTTGTGTAACCTAACCCTAACCCTAATGCCCAAACTGTACCATTTTCCGATGTCAAGAACTCGGCCAAAAGCAAAATAGATTCGCCTGCCAAAAAATCTAAAAAAAAAGGAAATCAGGAAAGTAAAATCAAACAGAATAATCAAAATCTAAGTCGAAATTCCATTTTTTTTATCGATTCATATCAAAATTCGCGACGAAAAATTACAAAAAAAAATAATAATAATAATAGAATTTCCATAATAATAAACTACACTCGAAGCATTTTGCTTATATAATAGGCATCAAAATAAACGCAACTTCGAGACATAAATTCGACATTTTAAATAAATAAAAAGAAGAGATCGAGAAAAATATTGAAGAAATTACTGGAGTTGATAATTGGGGAGGAGGAATTCGGGCACAGATCGCTTATTGGGCCCGAAAGAGCTAAAAAGGTTTTTAAGTTGAGAGGCCGGAGTAAGGGTTTTATTAAGGCTTTGCCATTTGCAAATCTAACCCTTACATGTTTTTCTTTTTGCAAATATGGCCCTTAGATTTTCCATATTACAAGCTAGGGTTTGTGGTAGGTTAATTACACTGTCTTTGGTTTTCTTAATTAACCTTTGTCTTCTTGCATCATAATTACATGAACTTTTTAAATTAGTTTTGGGTTAAATGCAAAAAACCCCCTCAACTTATACTCTAGTTGCACTTTATACCCTCAACTTATTTAATAAGCACTTTACCCTATTTTTTATGTTTTGGAACAAAATTACCCCTATTATTTTAATTATATTTTTTTTTTCCCTTCTTTTTTTTTTTCCTTTTATTTATTTTCTCTATCTTGTTTTTTTCACTATTCTCTCTTGCTGCTACTAAACAGTTACATTACTTTTAATAATTAATTAATTAAAATTCTAACTTTTCACTTGTGTCTGAACAATTTAATTTATAAATTAATCATACTTTAATACAATAAGTATACTTTGTTGTAATATAAAATTTGTGATTCATTAACAAATAAAAAATAAAATTTTTAAGCTAAAGGAAATTAAAAAATTTATAGCATACAAATAAAATTATAGAATAAAGAAACGTGTACAACCTTTTATTTATAGTATTATATCGGAAAAGTATAGTCAAAAAATTATTATGGTTGCCTAATATAAGGGTTTTTAAAGTTATGGTAAATTCAACCAAAATATGACACATGATGACATGACACAAAAAAAAAAAAAAATTGTTTACATACTTAGAATATATATATGTCAATTTGTTTCACAAATTATTTTATCTTTTTATAGTTTTTTTATTTGCTAATTATAGCATTAATAAAACTCACAAAATTCATATTATAATTTTGTCTCAAAACATGAAGAAATAAGGGACAAAGAGGTAAAGTACTTATTAAATAAGTTGAAAGTACAACTAGGGTGTAAGTTTAGGGAGTTTTTTTTGAACTTAACCCTCTAGTTTATCATGAAGTTGGGAATCCGTTCACAACTTGAAATTTTTTTTTGTTTTATTACATTTACCTCGTTTGAGGTTTGGCAATATTATCAATCAAACCCTATGATTTGACTAAATTAACTTCTTGAATGGCCAAACACTTCCCTCGTGATACTTACGGTTAAAAGATAACAAAAATAGACTTTATTCTTATCTCCAAAATGCCCTTCTTAATCATTATTTATTTTTTTCATTTTAGTATCTTTCTTTATATGTCATTTTGTTTAAAAACTACTCAAATCCACACTATACCCAAACCCTTTTCTCCCTTCTTCTAGCCTCAAACCCAAACACACATCCGCATCCACATCCGCATCCAAACCCACACCCAATCTAAACACTCTATCTTCTCTTCTCCTCTACCTCTACTTCCAAGTTCCACCACATTTTCTTCCAAACCCAAACAAAAAACCTTTCCACTTCCCCTACCAGCCCCTAACCCTGTAGACTTCTTTTATCTCTCCTTCTTATCCAATCCCTAAACACATACCCTTCTCCTCCCTTTTGCATTCCCCAACTCTAGTAGTCGAACTTAGGACTGCTCTCATATTGAGAATGCCTTGGTTCTTGTGGAGTAAATATTGGAAGAATGAAGGAAAAAAAATATTGTTTTGTGATTAGTTGTCTTGTTTGGTCCGTCTGGTGGTGTTCAAATCGGATGAGAAGCGTTTTTTGGTTGGAGGAATGGTGGTTTGTGGTAAAGAGGATGAATTTTTGACAACATTAAAGGCTTGAAGACTATTGTTGATTCTAGAAAAATTTTGGGGATTAAAGTAATATGTGATAAAGGTAATTTAGCCTTTTTAGGCTTTATTAAGAGAAGTTAGTAAAAAGAGAGGATTTGTAATTTGGCCAAACTACATAATGCGATCGGTAATATGACCAAACTTTAAGAAAAATAAATGTAATTAACCCTATTTATTTCAACGAGCAATGATGAAGTCAACGGAAGTTATATTTTGATACATGGTTGGCTTTGTATTTTACTCTAGATGGTAAATGTTAAAATATTTTTTTTCTTATATAAAAATTACAGATAAATTTTAAAATCAATTTTGTTCTTGATACTAAGTTATGTATTTTATGATGGATTATGAGATTCATATTATAATATCCTAGATCAAATTTATCAAAAAATGACTTAAAATTACAAGGTGATAAATAGCATATAAAATATCATACAATAATGATTTTATTTTCCCCAAACATTTGCGGCATCCAAATTGTGTTTTCTAATAGATGGATAAAAGTCCACCCTACTCATTAACAAATATGTTAACAAATAATCTACATCGATTGTACAAAGGTGGCATGTAAAATTATTTCCCCTCAAACACGCAAAAGCCAAAATAAAAAGATAAAAAGTGGTAGATAATTAAATATTTAGATATTCACAGATCATCCATTTTCTATTTTCTGAACATGATATTAAGGTCAAAATTTAAATCCCAAACTCCATCGGCCTTTCACCAAGGAGAACGGGTACGATTTCCTTAACGGAACATTTTGCTGCTAATGCTAGATTATGTAACCACGTCCAATCCCCCACACTTGGTTAAGCTGCAGCCAAGCCATGCCCCGTTTACGGTTAAGAGACAACAGACTTCCGCTTTCGGGTTTGAAGTTTGAGTTAAAAAAACTGTTAAACTACTTAAATTCCTTTCATGGCCCATAAACGGTGTTTATAGTTTTGTTTAATCGCCATATTTCTATTAATTCACACTTTGAGATCATAAATAGGTTTTAGGTTTAAATTTTAATTTTGTTATTTTTAAGATTTAGTTTGATTAGTTTATTTAAAGGTCTTAGCTTTATTAATTTTGAACTTATATTTATGATTAATTTTTAAAATTAACAACTTGGTTAAATCAAGACAGAAATAGGAAAAAAAATTAGTTAACTGATCGAACGAATACAAGTTTAATTTGTATATAGTTTTTATTTTTATTTTTAACACCAAAACCGCAAATTTTTAACCAAATAACCGGAAAGCCTACCTATGAACACCCAGCACGACAGACTCAATACTTCCCAAAAAAAAAAAGAAGCAACGACTACAATATAACCATTTTCTCATGGCTCCTTTGTATCAATTTTGTGAAAACACATTCATACCTTCGAAAGAATGACGGAGACGCATAATACACAAAGCATTGGTGCGAACAAGATCACTTGCCTTTGTTTACGATGTTAAAGCTACCTTAAGTTGATGAAATAGCTTAGTACGAAAACATATTAGGATCACAGCCCTGAAGAGAATATTGGGGACTGTTATACTCTTCTGCGGCGACTCTTAGATTCAGTGAGCTTGCAGATAAACATATTTTTACGAGAGCACAAAATCTATGAAATCATTTCATGTCCACTTCACAACTGAAAAAGAAAAGACAATCAAAGATGGTACAACACAAATTAGGGGCAATCAAGTGCCCACGAACATCTGATATAAAGCATAATCATATATGGATGGAAACTTTACAAGCATCGTCTGGCAAAGAAGAATAATTTGAGAGGGAAAAACACAGAGAGTGGTACCCTATATTTGTAACTCTTCATCCAAACATGTAAGGAGGAATTACAGCTCACAACAACTTCGGAGCATGCCAACTCCATTGAGCATTTCAGATGCCATTTCCATGGCCACCTCACCCGTTTCTTCTTTTTCCTGGGTAATCTTATCACAGCAATCTCAAATTCCTAGAAGGCGAAAAGTTCTGAAAAGGATTAAAGAATATTGTAGGCGTAAACTCGGGCTTTTTTCTGGGATTTAGACACGTATCACAAAGCACTACTGAATGAAATATAAAAAATGTATGCTGCAGACATCTTATTTTATTTTCCAATGCCAAGTTCTTTTGATATATCTCTTGTCAAGTTGAACTGCATAGTGTTGTGCCACGGGAATAGTGTCCGAGTAACTGGAAGCTTTCTCCGAAGATCCTGCATCAGAAAGAAGAAGAGTTGATTAGAAATAATTCAACATACGAAACACAAGGTGAAATATACAACCTATAACCCTCTCATTTCCTGGTAGAATTAGAACAACCACCAATCAAAAACACCATGCTACACAAATCTCAGGAAACATAGGGGGTGTAAGAAATGAAATATAACAGATGCCAGGTGCTCCAAGGATGACAAGTACAAATGGATACATGTAATAAGTCACCATATTACTGACATATGTAGCATGAAATTTAAGTGACAGGTTTCGTTAAAAATATGTCAGACCAATTGGAAACAAAGATGTACCTTGAAAGTGCTATCGGGCAGATTCAAATAGGATGTCTGTCAATCAAAAATTATCAGCAATAAACTAATACAACTATGGAATCATCAAAACATAAGATTGGAGGAGTATCAAACCTGAAGAGAATTTAGGTACTCTGTCTCATGATGGCGAATTATATTTGTCAAAGAAATAGCACAATCATCAGCTGACTGAAAAAGGAAATAAATATTTCAGATGGAATCCAATTTATAGCCCGTTATCACCAACTGATATCTTATATTTCAGAACTTACAAACCCTCTCCTTACAACCCCACATGTCTCTCCCCTACACCATGAAAAGAATAGAGCACAAATATCAACCCAACAAGACCCTTTTGATGTAAGGATACTCTGAAATACATAAAACCTATTATGTATTGTTATAGAGCCCAGCCCTGACATACACTGAAATTCATCTTCTTCCAACAAGGAAATTTCAACTCATAAACTAAGCATTTGTGCCCATAAAGGAAATGAATAACTATATCTAGTAAAATGATTTAAGATAAGTGTTGGAACTTGAACCAAATATTTTGTGTCACGTACTGCCATATACACTATGTATAACGAAAGAGAAAGGGAGAGAGCCTTATAAATTCGGAACCCCTTGAATTATTTCAGTTCACCAGTATAAGGTAGATGATGTTATTGTCTCATGATCTTGTAATTTGTATAGAAAGCTATTCAAGCCACACATACGTAAACAATTTACTCATGAGCCTACACAATGGTACTCTGTATAGTCCAAATTGTACAAATATTCATGATGGTCTAAAATTGTTGTTATGCACATGAGCAAAAGATGAGAGTAGCATAAATGTGAATGTTAAGGTGGATATGCGGGTATTCTAGGATGAATAAGATACGAAATGAGTATCATCCCGGAGAAGATTGAACTAGCACCTAGAAGATGAGATGTGTATGAAACATACTTAAATGGTTTTGTCATGTGCTACGACGACCTATAGAAGCACCAGTCAAGCAGTCAGGCAAGTTGGTATTAGAGAGGAGAACCATGCTTAAGGCTTGTTTTGTTTGTTTATTCATGACAGGTTTCAGAAACTAAAGAAAAGAAATATAGTGTCACTTCCAGAATAAAACATAGCTTCCATCAAAGAAGAAGATTTGAATATCGTAACAAATGTACCAAACATATACTAATAAAGAAATTTGATACAAAACTATCATCCTCTTGACCTGAAATGCAGTTGAATCTTTGCATTCATGCTTTGCATCTAACTGGACATTTCCCTCTTCAAAATAGTGGGCCCCTACCTTAACAGGAAAAAAACATCATGTTACTACATCGTCCACATCCTCCCTTCATGTAAATCAACTGAAACTTGCTAGCAGTACAATGTAAAACGAGTCAAGGAGAAGGATTTAACTAAAGAAATCTTACAGGCCATTGTTACAAAATAAATCAAATAGTACCTGCATTCTGCCCCTCAGTTCCACAATTTGTAGCTCATCCTCGAACACCACATTCCATATTGATCGCCAACTTCCATTGCTGTACAAAAACTCCAAGAATATTAGGCAACCAGAGAGATGTCCAGGATGCAAAACTTTCTTCGAAGAACAATCGGTCTTGCCACTCCTAATTATAACTAAATCTGGTTAACACAGTTAGTCATAGCTTTCCACATCAAAATTTCCATAAGTTCTTAAACTTCATGGCATCATCAGCAATAAAAAGGAATAGAATTCTCTTTCAAACCCTGTATTTTGCAGAGAAAATTCTTAAATTGTGCTTGTTTTGAAAATCGTTCTTTTTCGATGCTGATTTGAAATGGCGTATCTGGTAGGGAGGAACTCGCATTCAGCAAATGTGAGTTCAATGAGTCTGCGAAAAATAAAATTGTGAAAATTTAAAAAATAAAATAAAATTTGATGACCTCGCACTCAGTGAATGCGAGGTCAAAGTTAAAAACAAAAATTGACTGACCTCGCATTCACTAAATGCGAGGTCAAAGCAATTTTTATAAAAAAATATCCCCTGTGGATTTAAGAATTTTATTCATTTTTAGTGATAATGATAAGCACAGATTCGGAGGAGTAGATCTATGGTGGAAGATATTCTCTTGACTCATCCCCGCAGGATGATAGAGTTCCCAACAGCTCCAATGCTCCTAAGTATCGCAATCCTGCGTTAAGGCGTGCTCCTCAGTATGCCAGAGATGCTATGTATTCAGATGATCTTACTTCATCAAGGGAAACAGTAGGGAGAGGGCAGGGATATGCGGCAGATAGATTGATGAGGGGTGCTAACAGATATTCTGTTGGAAACAGTGTTTATACAGAGGATGAATCTTCTGATTCTGTTGCAAGCTCTGATTTTTTTTTATAAAAATTGACTGACCTCGCATTTAGTGAATGGAGGTCAGTCAATTTTTTTTAAAAAAAAATGGCTTTGACCTCGCATTCGCTGAATGCGAGGTTTTCATCAAAAATTTTTTTTTTTTAAAAAAGTTTTCACAATTTTATTTTTTGCTGAATGCGAGTTCCTCCCTGACGGACATACCATTTCAAATCAGAATTGAAAAAGAACGATTTTCAAAACAAGCACAATTTAAGAAATTTCTCGTATTTTACAATGTTCCATCAGTTAAAATATGTTATATTCTTTCGGGTACATCTTTTGTTTCTGGGTGGGGAAATAGGTGCTAAATAAAAAGGAACGAAATAGATGCATAGGGAACATGATAAAACAGCAAAAGCATGTCTCTTTTGACTACCAAGGGTACCATGTACCCTTCCATAAGACTGAAATCCTACTCCGAGACAAGATTAAATTCCTTCCTAAATATATTCCACCCCGCAATAGCGTGTCTCACCATCCAAAATCTACTGACAGGTAACATGCCAGTCTTTCACAAATACAGCAAGCCAGTATTAATCAAGGTGCAAATTATACGGTAAAACATGGATGGACATCCGACATCATCTTATATCAACTGAAAATGATCAAACAATGTATAGTTGTCCACTCCCCCATCCCTCTGCTCTCTCTGAAAATCCATAAGCAGACAGTCTGTCTAAGGAATAGAAAAGTTTAAAGGAGAATATCAACTCCATTCAACCAACAGCTTCATACTGCTGAGTTTTGCAACAGCCAAACAAGAAACACTAGGTTTGATGATAAAGGCAGAAAATACAAACTAGCAGCTGCTGTAACTGATAAGAGAAGTCCTCAAGGTTGAATGGAACAAAGTCTTGTTAATGCAATAGATATTTATTTGGAAAAAAAAAAAAACCTGACTTTCCTCAGTATTGTACAAATTTAAGAAGATGTTAATAACTCTTCACAAAATTATTAGGCACATAAGTAGCTCAAATGTTGACCATGTAATATGTGGAACACAATCTGAAACTTTGAGAGACACAGGATCTTATACAGAGATATGCAGCTGAAAATTTTGAACAATCAACAAACTAGTGGTAGCAACCTTCCATTATGAGCTCATGAGAATCTTTTCTCAATTTTAGAACCATATCACACGAAGTTCTGATGTTCTCCATTTACAATCAATAGAAGTAGGAAATAAACGATGACATAAAGTAAGGAGGGACATCAGCTAGTACTCTTGATCAATGCCATTTTCCTTTCTTTATATAAACATTGTCTCCTCCATCATAATAACTCCTATCAAATGTCTCTAATGCAGAATATCATCCATATTATGAGTTATTTAAGGAGGTTAAATGTCCACCTCATCGCTCATGATATTAGAGAACTCAAGATCTTCATCTACTGAAATTCATTTTCCTCTCTCCCACCAACAAAATAAATCAATGCAAGACAGAAAAGACTGCTGTTCCCACAAATTAACTCTTCTCCCAACTGTCCTTATTGCATGGCCTGTGTAAGCTCATTAGATTCTTTCCTTAAAGAGCACCGGAAAGAGGAATAGTCGTTTACTAGATTTCAAAAAATATGATCAAACTAAAGTTTCAGACCTGAAGTTTTCTGTCAAGGGGCAATTAAGGTAAAAGCTGTTTGTGGGAGAAAACTGAATCGCCTTGATTGAAAGTCTCAAGTTCAAATTTGGCATAAGATCAATTAACCAGTTTTGGAATTTTTCTAGCAACTAATAAGTATTAGCTTCTCAATTAATAGTTTCATAAACCATTTCAAAGTTCTTCATGCTATTTGGAGGACTTACTCTACAAGGGTGTTGACATACCAGAAATTTTGAGGGCTATGTCTAGAAGCTGAAATAACCACAACAAGCTCGAAATCAGTTCCCGGTTCTTCCACATGTTTTCCTTTGGTAGAGTAAACTGAACATACACCTTTTGGATAAACTTCACCAACATACTTGCTAATTTCTGCATCCAGTGCACACCTGAAATGTAACCCCCTCAGAAGCAACACCAATGGCAGAAAAGGGGGAAAATGGTTGCCATACGGTATAAACCACAAAGCAACAACACATCAAGAAAATCTTCACAGCAGATTTATTATAGGATATTGAATATCAAAACCAGGGTATTGAAATCTCACTAGTTTCCTTTATCTAATTGTTTTCATACATAAAACACGCAATTAACTGAAACCCATATCCCTATCAGTGTAAAGAAAAGATATTTCTTGCTTGAGAAATGTTCGAGGAATATAAATTTGACTTTTATTCACTAAGTTGAAAAGTATTAGCGGTAGCCATATAATTCAAAGTAGTATGTATACTGACAAAAATTCACCAAATTGAGATAGGCCCAATAATTAGGGCAGTTTGGAGACAAAATAAATAGAAAAACTTGATCTTGCCTTGCCGCTCACAAATTATGCCGCTAGATGATACGGAAATAGTCTCTGCCCTTGATCAACATATAAATAAAATGTGTTCCTCCAAACAAGTCAACGAAAGAGAATGCTCAGTATCCCTAACATGTTATAGTGTTACTCGTGCAAGATCGAAAAATTTCGGAGCAATTAATCCTCAACCTATATGACTTCTCAAAATATTACAGAGATCCCGTATTTACAAAGCATGAAATGTATGCATCTCAAAACTTCCCCTTGCCTCTAGACTTAATGAGAAAAGGAACAAACAACTTCAAATTCCAGCAGAAGGTGACCAAATTACAAGTATAACCTCTTTAGGAACTGCAAATAGGTGTAAAGGTGGCAAAGTATGCAGTATAGAAGAAGTCATAAACACCTACATTCTTGTGACTAAACATGTGTATTTTCTCTTAGGAAGATAAGTATACAAAATATTTGACCACAAAGAGTCAAATGCATACCGATACTCCTCTATGTATGCAGATGGAAGTTCTTCATCACTTGCTGGTCTAACTTCTATGCAAGCCTGAACAAGTAGGGTATTTTGTCATGTCGAAGGGTGACAAAAAGAAGCAGATAAGCCCATATGTTAAGGAAGCTAAAACTAAGGTATAACATGTTGACTGAATTCATATAAAACAGAATGAAAAGTTAAATTCATTATCAGACATATTCAAGCAAAGAAGACTCGAATCAATGCAACAGCCAACAACTTCTAATTAAACTATAAACATGTGTTTTTATCATACTAAGTTCTTAAGAAGCACAGAATTTAACTTTAAAGAGCATATAAAGCCCAAAAGAATCAAACACAGATCCCTGGAATGAGGAATGAAAGAACTTGTGCAATTTACGTAGTCTTTCCACTGAGAGGGATGTGTGAATAGCTAGAAAAGGAGTTCTCCTACTCCAGGGAAAGCTAAATTTCACTTTTAAACAATATCCAGAGCCTAAAAAGTATCTTTGTACTTCGTCAGCAGCTTAACTTTGTTTCTACAAATTTTCAGATAAATGGAGAAAACCATAAGTACCTAAAGCCTCCTTTCTTTGTTGGAAAATATATAGAATTCAATTATAATGATAACTTAGAAAACCTTCTAGAAAATGTGCATGGGTATAGAAAGATTTTGATTGGTAGGTACAAGGACTAGTGTGCCGTACATAAGCTCTTTCGTCCTTTGGTAGCACTTCATATAAACTAGTGGGAAAAGGCACACTATATGAGTGAGTAATTAAAAAAAAATTACATAATTTTTTTTTTATAGTTAGTGGAAATGTTAGTAAAAAAAAAATTAAAAAATATTATATGTGATGGAGGGTGAAAAGAAGTTATGTATAGAAGGAAGTTATAGTTGGTTACATGTATAATAAGGGTATACATGGAATAACAAAAAGTGACAGACACCAAACCCACCCCTTTCCCTTTATACATAGTATAGATATTGATCTGCGAAGAGCAATGTCACAGTACCATATTCTTTTTACACATGTTTAACTTCTTTCAAATTTCTCAAATCAATCTCATTATCCATTCAACAATATTTGTACAATTGCCTTTTTTTAGTATGAAATCAAGTTAACTTCTATTCATCAGCAATTGGAACTTATATTAAGGTAAAAAGTAAAACAGGGACAAATTCATTGAGCCATTTAGTAAAATGTATGTTTCACAAAAGCTATTTGGAAGGGACAAAATCATTAAGCTCAACAGATCAGAAGAAAAGCATCCATGTGGTTATAATTCATTTTTTGGTATACTTCTATTTTCAACTAACTGTTTTCTTTTTTTTTTCCCCTTCCATAAAACTCTACAGAAACAATGCTAGAGATTCTCATCTTTGTAATGTGTCAAGGGAGTATTAATAACTCAATTTCTAGAGACGTATGGTATATATTGACATTCTCTAAGTGAAAACTTTACTAATTCAGATCCTCACACTCACTATAAATGCTAGAAATGGCAGGGGGTGCAAGAAACATGACAATATGTAAAAACACATACAAGAGTAGCACAACCATATGGCCAAGTACAACATGTGAAAGTTTAAAATCCATAACGCACCAGATGGTTTAAGCAAGAGCAACTTACTTGCTTAACATGGTCAACTACAGCCACTTGGGCAGTCCTTGGATCAATGTATTCATCTTCACTAATCTCGCTAAAAAATGATGTCACCAGCACCTGAAGCACATTCGCACCAAAAAAAGGTTAAAGATTCAAAACTCAATTCATCAAATGTAACACTATGAGCAATTTCAATTTGACTCTTTCCCAACAATCCAGCACGAAATTCTCACAAATTTTACACAAGTATAAACCCCTTATAAAGTAGAAAACATTGAGTCATGAAATTTAGGAACTCTACCTCTATTAGTCTTAGGGTTTGCTCTCAAAAGTTAAAAGCCCCCCTTTCCAAAAATTGAAAAATAATATAATTTAAAAAAATTGTTAAAAATATAAAAACATGTTTTCTTTTTTAAAAGGTTACTTTTAGATTATTATAAGTTGTTGACAACAAGCCTTCATTGCACAATCGCTACAGAAAATATTTCAATATTTTCTGGTAGTACAACAACAGATGTATTCAATATTTTTCCTCTAATGAAATACTATCAAACTTGCATAAAAACAATTGCATAATAACTTTAAAAAATTCTACAATCCTTTTAAGCTTTAGAAAACCATTAAATACTTGTAAAGTACGATATCATGTGCTTTAAAACTTATCCCGTACAGACTTTTAAAGTCAAGCGGATGATTCCCTACAAACAGCACTGTAGAATTCCCCAATAACTTTATATCAGTCAAAATTACCTTAACCAATAAAACCAATATAATAATTGCCAGACAAAAAATAAAAAAAAATAATAAATAATAAATAAAAAGAGGCTGCATTATATATATGAAAAAGTAATTATATTAAGGAAAATAATCGAATTACATCACTGCTTCGGTCGAGAAGTTGAAGGCAAATCATGTGAGATTTATTATATAAAGGAAATGCCTCCGCTGCCGCTGTTTCATATACATTTTCATCCTTCAAAACCGCTTTCACATCTGCTTCCTCTCCCCAAAAAACAATAAAATCCATAAATGATTAAAAAAAAAAAGACAAAATTTCAAAAAATTGAGGGAGAGATGGACCTTTGGCGACGTATTGGATTTCGCCGGGGGGAGAATTGAGGAAGGAACCATTTTGCGATTTCTAGTTTTTGCTTGTAACTGAGCTCTGGCTCTGTAGTCTCTTCTTCTTCACCGGACATTTTTGTCGTGAATTTTCACACACTCACACCTACGATTGCGTGTGCAGATCCCAAATCTAATTTTATTTCAGTTTATATTTTTGAGTTCAGATTTATGAAAGAAAAGGAATGCTCAGTTTGTTTGTTGTGTGGTGAGCTGTAAGGCATCTCCTGTGGGGTTGCAGTTTCACTTTCTTTTGGATAATTTCATAAGCCTTCCCTGAGGTTCTCCTAATATCACTTAGACCCCAAAAATTTAAAAAATATCACTTAACTCCCTTCTATATTTCTGTTGTCGGTGGGGCCGGAGAACTATAACAGAACGTAGAATGACTTTAATACCCTTGCCTCTTCACCTTAACCAACTTCACCACTAGACCACGTTAGCTAATGTAGATTCCACCTTTTTTATTTATTCCTTTAAAGTTCCAATTTAATTCTCTTTGTCCCTATATTTTAAATAAAATAACTACTAACTTCCTTTTTCAAAACCAAAAATACAAGTATCATGAAATAACAAAATTATTTATTTATTTAGAAAATAAAAACATAAATTGATAAAACAATATTATTTTTTATAATAACAAAGTATTTACTAAAATATTTTACCATAAACTAAAATAGTTTACCATAAAATCTTGTAAATAAACTATAGTATTATAAAATCTAAAAACAAACTTATTTTATGAAAATATAATATTATACGAATAATTATTTTTTAAATAATGAAAATATCATTTGTTATGTATTTCTTTATATAAAATTGGGAAAATCGCCAAAATAGTCCCTCAACTTTTTTACTTTAGCCAAAATAGTCCCTCAACTTTTTTTGTAGCCAGAATAGTCCTTCAACTTTTTTTTTAATCAGAATAGTCCTTTAACTTTTATTTTTTTAGCCAGAATAGTCCTTTAACTTTTATTTTTTAGCCAAAAAAGTCCTTTTATGGTGTAGTCACCATAATTTTTTTTTTTTTTTTATTTTTTTTTAATGAAAGGACTATCTTGGCTAAAAAAAAAAGTTGGAGGACCATTCTGGCTACAAAAAAAGTTGAGGGACTATTTTGGCTAAAGTAAAAAAGTTGAGGGACTATTTTGGCGAATTTCCCTATAAAATTTATATGTACAATAACTTAAAATTAGTAACTATTTCAATATAATTAACTATAACTTTTAGCCAAATTATTATAGAGTTCATCAACATTTATTTAGAAAGTTGATACAAAATGTTTTATTCATATTTTTATCATATGTCATGTAGTTAAAAATTTCAAGTATTATATATATAACTAAAATGATACTAGTGCGAAAGGCACATCCTATTACTGTGCAATTTTAGAAGAAATTTTTTTTTATAAAAAAAATTTAAAAATATTGTAGAGAGAAAAGGAAGCAGTGGATAGTTATAAGAGGGGGTTAGTAGTGGTAGTTTGTGTTTGGGAAAATTGCTGAAATAGTCCTTCAATTTTTTTATTTTAATGCTAAAATAGTCTCTCAACTTTTTTTATAGCCAGAATGGTCCTCAACTTTTATTTTTTAGCCAAGATAGTCCTTTTATGTGAAATTTATATAAAGAAAAAGAAAAAGAAAAATGTTTTTATGGTGACTCATAAAAGGATTTTCTTGGCTAAAAAATAAAAGTTAAAGGACTATTCTCTTATAAAAAAAAGTTGAGGGACTATTCTGGCTAAAAAAAAGGTTAAGGGACTATTTTGGCTAAAGTGAAAAAATTGAGAGATTATTTTAGCGATTTTCCATTTGTATTTTAAAATTTAAAAGAGAACAATCAAAGAGAGAATCTACTAGATCAATTGAGACTCCCCTATATATATAGTATGAACTTTTTAGAGATCCACCAGTTGAATCGTAACCCATTGATTCGATCTATATTCCTCGCTTAATTTTGGATTGAATTTAATAACTATGGTTCAAATCACTAAAAAAAAATGTTACACTTTAAACGATAGAAATAGAATTTGTTTGGAATGTTGCGTCTTGAGATATATAATTGTGGTCTTTTTATTGTTGTAGCCACAGTATCTAATTTTTGAGGAATTCTACAGTTCATTTTAGAGAATAATTTTCTTGACTTTAAAAACTTGTACAATACAAACTTTTTAAACACATAGTGTTGTATTGTACAAATATTCAAAGTACAAAGGAATGGCTCCCTAAAAGAGACCGTAGAATTTTTCCTATTTTTTGTGCTTAAATTTGTTGGTGAATTGAATGATTCCCTCATCTTGTACGTGCCATTGTTATGCTGTTCAAATGTAATTTATTACTCACACTAATGATTGCTTCTTGTATGGTATGATGTTACTACTCTTGTTAGTTAAAAAACTGGAAGTCATTTTTTGGTTCTTCTCTTGGACATTAAATAGACTCCAGTAGCAGCGGTAATGGTTGCAATTGCAACGGTTAAAAGTAATAGTATTTATGACTTATATAGACTTAATCTTTGATTTCACTTATAAATTTTGAGGTGAAAATTAAATTTTATAAAATCTTTTTGGCATTTTCTTACCTTAACTGATATCATAGATTTCATAATATTTAATCTACACCACATGGTCTATAAGTGGGATCAAAAACCAGGTCTACCTAAGTATTTTACTAATATTTATGCAGATTTAGACCTTTAATTGCACATTTACCCCTCCAACTTTCTCTTTCTCTTTCTTTTTTTTCTTTTTTTTTTTCCTTTTAGCCCTATTTACTAAATTAAGTTTTAGTTTTAGATAAATTAATAAACAACAAAGAGTAATAATGAAAATGAAATACCTTCTCTCTCCTAGACATAATTTTTAGCTAGGTCTTTTATAAGTTGGGCTAATATTGTTACAACAAAAATGAAAATATTTTTGAAACTTAGGAGGTTTAAGTGATATTAGGGAAAACCTCAGAGGAGGTTTCTAATGATATTCCTTTTCATGTCTATGTATTTTTCTGAATACAATGTTGGCGTATTACATAATTTTCAAATTGAAAAGAAGAGATGGATATGAGATCTGAGGAACACAGTATGGTGTCGAAAAGGGGCAAAAATTAAAGAGGAACCAGGCCTTAAGTGAGATGAGAGAGGAGAAGGTACAAAGGACTAAGGAGGTGAATATGATATGTGTTATTAGGTTTTGCCATATAGGAAGAAGGTGTAAATGTAGATAAGGACGAGTGATTGACTTTATTAGATATCTATATATATATAGTAAAGCAAAGGGGTACTTACATGATGACAAATGACACTATCTATTAGTCATTTTTTATCATTAGTAACTAAGTAAAAAAATTAATTATAATTTGAAATATTTAAAATTTTAACTTTATTTTGAAATAGTTTTTTATTAGGAAAAATAATTTACATGGTAAATAATAAAGTTAAAAAATGAACTACTTAATTAATTAACAATGAAATTCAAATAGAGCCATCCTTATTTCTTTTTTAAATCTTCAATGCACACCTCTTACAATTAAATATGTGTTTTAGACATACTCAAGCAAAAGAAGAATTGAAGATATTCAAGACAGAAATGTTCCAAAGCATCTGTCAAGGCATCGATATTCAAAGACAGAAATGTCAAAGCATCTGTCAAGCATCAAAGAAAAATTTCATAAAAAACAGAAATTTTACTGTTCAAATAGTAATTTTACTATTCAAATAGTAATTTTACTATTCATAATTACTGTATAAACAGTAAAATTCTTCCGTAGAAACAAGATATTTATCATGGATTTCAAAATCCTCTAAAATTGACTACAATATAGGACCTAATTCTTCTTTTTTCTGTATAAATATCCTCAATTGTATAGCCGAGGATAAGGCTCTTAGATTTAAGTTAGCTTGTGAATACTCTTCTCTCCCTATTGTACATCTCTACTACTCTTTTGTAATTATTTTTGTTTAATCAAAGAAGAAGACCACCGAGGTATTTCCTCTCCAACCTCTTCTGAGGTACCTTCTTCCCTTTCCCTTTTAATTTGTTTGGTCCTGACATAATATGTCAGGCTAATTATCATATGTTGATGGTTATCTTATCTTAAGTGTTTGTAACTATATTTAAACTATTTTGAATCTCTTTCTTTCAAAACTTTTTAACAACCATTTATCTTGGTTCGGTTCTTAAAAATTTTCAGTCATAAAGTTATTTAGTTTAATTTGATAAACTTTTTAAATCTTTTACAGGTTTTATGAGACGTGGAAGTTCTCAGTCTCCTTATAGGGGACGAGGTGGAAGAACCCCAGTCATATCTAGGGGTGGAAAAACATTATATAATATTTCTATTCCCTATGATTATTATACGTATGGCAAATTGGTCAATACTTGTGTTCAAGAAGGTATAGCTTTATGTAATGAAATTAAATTAAATCAACAATTAAAAGGACAACAATTAACTGAAAAAAGACAATTAGGTCAATTTTGTAGTCAATTTGGTTTAGAAGATATATCTTCTACACAGAAAAAATCATATCAACGACCATCATGGCATAAAAATAAAAGGTCAAAACCAGTAAGATCAACAGGAGAGACTCTCAACCTAGAAATTCTAGAAAAAAAACCAATTATATGTTATAAATGTGGCAAAAAATGTCATATAGCCCCAAATTGTCATGAAAATAAAAAAGAAAAAATTAAACAATTAGATTTAGATGACGAAATTAAAAATGAATAAAGTTTTGTAATAAGAAATGTAATATAGGATGATTATAAATTTCTGAAATTAATGCAGATAAATTTGAATATTTTAATTCAATAAGAGAATTATTATCTCGAGCAGTAGAATTAGTTAGAAACTGAGAAGTAATGTTTTTATAATGCTTAATAAAATCATCATTTTTATTTAAATTTTTAGTGAAATATAATTTAGGAATTGAAGATGATGGAGTAGATAATGATGCATAAGACCAATTAAAACTTTTGATATATTATTAACATGAATAAATCTATATATCACTGGATAATTATATTTATTTGAAAATATTGAAATTGAGAAAGAATGTTATAATATTATTTATTTTTATCATCATAGTCTCTTATAAGTATTACAAGAATTACAACAATTTTGAATATTATCAGAATCTGTAGAATCATACATATTAATTTGATCAGAATCAATATTAGTATTATCATAATATATCTGGATTATCAGGATATGGATCTTCATCCTCATCCCATATTGATCTGGGTAATATCCCAAATGTGTATATCCATTATATGAACATGTTGCAAAAATATTCTGCAACAACAGCATAAAGGTAATACCTATGTCTCTTATACTATCTAGATGTGAATAAGATTCTAAGTCTTATTATATGAGACCAGAAAAAGAAATTATTTTTCTTCTTGATGAAAAAGATTGCCAATGGCAGGATCAACCTTGGAAAATTCTTCAAAGATATTTGACTGATAAAGTCATGTTTCCAGGCGAATCATATAAGACTCGCACATATTATGATAAAAATTCAACTAATAGTAATGAGCTGATATTCAGCATTATCAGCCTCATACGGCTTCTTCTATTTCTACTACTATTTATAATTTTTCAAAAATTATAAAGATATTAAAAAGGTAATTTCTTCTGAAGAATGGGGACTTTCAACCCTTACAGAAAAACAATGTTTTGTTGAAAATCAACCACTTTCTTATACTTATTGGGATTATATACAAAGTTTTCATAAAACTTTTTATTATGAGAATTATAAACACAAGCACACTTGGTTTATTAAATTGTGTTCGAATTCACTAAAAGCCGGAACCTAGCCTTAATACAAAGCCCAAACCGTATTGGAATCCCGTATTGGCAACTATCACCGTATTGGAATAGGGATTCCATATTGGCTTGCAGAAATTATTTAAAGGTAAGTCCAAAATTTAGATCAAAGGCGGTTAGCCCAAGACCGGCCGCCACACTTAACCTCAAACATTTAAACTAGAGTCAAATTCTTTCTTTAGAAAATTATTTTTAATAATCATAATCTCCGGTTTTTGGATAATTTACCTTTAAAATTTTCTGTCGATAAAAACTATTTAATTTATTTTGCTATGTTGCCGATTCTTCCCCTAAACGCCTTCTTCTCTCAACGGCTAAGCGGGTACTTTTCAAGGCCAACAAAATAAACTAAATAACTTTATGACTGAAAATTTTTAAGAACCGAACCAAGATAAATGGTTGTTAAAAAGTTTTGAAAGAAAGAGATTCAAAATAGTTTAAACATAGTTCAAACACTTAAGATAAGATAACCATCAACATATGATAATTAGCCTGACATATTATGTCAGGACCAAACAAATTAAAAGGGAAAGGGAAGAAGGTACCTCAAAAGAGGTTGGAGAGGAAATACCTCGGTGGTCTTCTTCTTTGATTAAACAAAAATAATTACAAAAGAGTAGTAGAGATGTACAATAGGGAGAGAAGAGTATACAAAAGAAAGAAGAAACTTAAATCTAAAAGCCTTATCCTCGGCTATACAATTGAGGATATTTATAGACTGATGGATTTAAAAAATTATAAATTTTGTACAGTAGGATTTTTGAAATCCGCACAGTAAATATACTGTTTCTACAGTGATTTTACTGTTTATACAGTAATTATGAATAGTAAAATTACTATTTGAATAGTAAAATTACTATTTGAACAGTAAAATTTCTGTTTTTTATGAAATTTTTCTTTGATGCTTGACAGATGCTTTGACATTTCTGTCTTTGAATATCGATGCCTTGACAGATGCTGACAGTTCTGTAAGATGTTTATAAAAAGCAAAATTGAGCCCAGTCCTAAGAGATAGGCATTTTGCCAGGAAATGTATAAGAGACAGGTTTTAGGGTAAAATTTTTACTGAGGGTCCATGGGTAGTCCACCACTGGATGAACCAATTGGGAATATTTTGAGATAGGATATTCGAACACAATTTAATAAACCAAGTGTGCTTGTGTTTATAATTCTCATAATAAAAAGTTTTATGAAAACTTTGTATATAATCCCAATAAGTATAAGAAAGTGTGTATTATGGTCATACTTGGTTGATTTTCAACAAAACATTGTTTTTCTGTAAGGGTTGAAAGTCCCCATTCTTCAGAAGAAATTACCTTTTTAATAATAATTTTTGAAAAATTATAAATAGTAGTAGAAATAGAAGAAGCCGTATGAGGACACTAGCATTAAATTTTCCACCCCTAGATATGACTGGGGTTCTTCCACCTCGTCCCCTATAAGGAGACTGAGAACTTCCACGTCTCATAAAACCTGTAAAAGATTTAAAAAGTTTATCAAATTGATAATTCATATAATTTTCTTATTTTTGAATGATATATATTTGTACAGAATTTTATTTCTTCTTTTTCTATTCTAAATTCTTGCTGTAATATAGCATTTGTCCATGAAGGATCTTGATGATTTGTATAATTAAAAGCTATTATTCTTCTTTTTATTTGTGTTAGTCTATTTTGTGCTATAATAATTCTAGATCGAAAATAAAATTTACTTCTTATTAAATCTTTTTTATAATTTTCATAATTTTGATTATAATAATTTCTAATAGGGTATTCTATATTTGTATAATCCATTTTCGGAATATTTTCCAAATATTTTAATTTCAATACTCTTCCTCGCGAAGAATGAGAAGAACTGGCTTTATCAGTCATCCTTGGGCTTGAATCGCTTTATATTGCTAAGAACAGAAAATATTCCTGAAAATGGAAATACAATATAGGATGATTATAAATTTCTGAAATTAATGCAGATAAATTTGAATAATTTAATTCAATAAGAGAAATTGATCTCGAAAGAAAATGGATTATACAAATATAGAATACCCTATTAGATAATGTCTCTTATACACATCTAGATGTGTATAAGAGACAGGTAGTGAAATATAATTTAGGAATTGAAGAATGATGGAGTAGATAATGATCTTTTTTAACCAATGGTTTACTTTTGATATATTATTATCCTAATTTACAATATTATCACCGAAATTATATTTATTTATTCATAGTTTACTGTTCAAATAGTAATTTTACTACTGTCTATTTTACACATCATAGATGTATATAAAGAATTACAACAATTTTGAATATTATCAGAATCTGTAGAATCATACATATTAATTTGATCAGAATCATAATCATCAGAATCAATATTAGTATTATCATCACTAGAACTATTATTATCTGTATTTATTGATCTATTATTTTATAAATTTCATTTTTAATTTCGTCATCTAAATCTAATTGTTTAATTTTTTCTTTTTTATTTTCATGACAATTTGGGGCTATATGACCTTTTTTGCCACATTTATAACATATAATTGGTTTTTTTTTAGAATTTCTAGGTTGAGAGTCTCTCTGCTTTTTACGAAATTCTCTCTTTTCTTTTGTTTTTCGTTGATCTTACTGGTTTTGACCTTTTATTTTTATGCCATGATGGTCGTTGATATGATTTTTTCTGTAGAAGATATATCTTCTAAACCAAATTGACTACAAAATTGACCTAATTGTCTTTTTTCAGTTAATTGTTGTCTTTTTAATTGTTGATTTAATTTAATTTCATTACATAAAGCTATATTCTTCAACACAAGTATTGACCAATTTGCCATACGTATAATAATCATAGGGAATAGAAATATTATCATTCCTGATTGATCTGGGTAATTCTCCCAAAAAATAATGCAGGTAAGCCATCAATAAAAATTTGGCTTTCCAGTAGTTACTATTACTTTCTGGAAGATCAAATACTCTAGATAAAAAAGTGTCTTTATACCATCGAAAAGACGTAAGTATAAGAGACATCTTAATCCATTTAATAAAGTACGAATATTTTCATGATTAGTTGTATAACGTCCTGTAAAATGATCTAAAATAGTTAACCATGAGTGTATAAACTGCATCTTCAGAAACATGAGATGTATTAGGTTCTGTTTAATATTGTCTAGGATAATAATAATGATACATGGTTGGTGTATCACCAAACTTAAAAGCAAATACGAAGTTTATTAATTTCATCAGGAATTATTTTTCCTTTAGTTGAATTTATTTGTGAATAAGAGACAGATTCAAGAGTATTAATTTTTAATGAAGAAAATTTTTATCAAGAAGTTTTTCAAGATCAGAAATAGGTTTAAAATTAAAATCATTAATAATAGGTGGAGGTTGCAAAGAAGCTTTTGCAATATAATGAAAATCATGATTATGGTTATTAGACGAAATAGAATTTGATATTTTTTGTATTATAGAAAATAATTTATCCATTTTATTATGAAGAGAACTAATTTGTTCACTTAAAACTTTTATAAAAATATTAGTATAATTATTTTGCTGATACATATTATTAATATGTTGCAAAGTAATAGGTAGAGTATTATTGTCTACTAATTTTTGAAAAGCATTAAATGAAAGCGAAGTATTATTTGGTAAAGTAAATAATTTTTGTGGCAGGATATAACTCATTAGTTTGATTACATTCTTGTCTCTTATACACATCGTTCAAGAATCCATCTAATATAGATCTGTTACTTATACACATATAACCATGTGTATAAAAGGAATTATAATATTATGTAAAGCAGTAAATTCATAGAATTCTTTTGAAATATTATCAAGGTCTTCAGAAGAATATACTTCAAATAACCATTGTCTAAAATTATTCCAATTTGGAGATAAAAATTCTTGTTTTATTATTTTTCTAGCATTTGAACCTGGACTAAAATCTATAACAGTAGTCATAAATTAAAATCTAATTCGGATTCAGTAGGAATTTCCTTATCTAATTCATTATTATCGGATTCATTAGTATGAATTGGTTTAACAATATTATTATTTATATGTAAATGATCTACGTGTGATGTAGATGGAGTATTACTATCTATTGTGTGTAATGATGCAGGTTTTGAACGTGCAGGAATATAGTCATCAAATAATGAAATTTGAGATTTTGAAGAAATGGATCTAGATGTCCTATAAGGATGTCTAGATGATAATGGTCTAGAACCAATACTATGTCTAGATGGAACATTTGATGTATCAAAACGAAGAACAATTTGTCCATTCGGTGTTGATATAATCTGAGGATCATGCTGTGTAATATTTAAAGCATTAGATGTAGAAGTAATATCTTTATTTATTATCCAATGATCAGGAAATTGAATTTCATTCCATTTAATTGGTTGTCTAGTTATAATCTGAGATTTATTAAAATTAGTCTCAATTAAAATTGTTTCATCATTAGAAATATTAATCAATTTACACTTTGGATTCAAAGTCGAAAGTAGTTTAAAACAAACTCTATAACATAAACATATAAGTTCAGATCCTGGTATATAATTGTAACCATGAATTTTAACATTTAATGTTAAAGAGACAGGTATATTAACATCAGATAAAGATAATTGTAAATTAGGATAAACATTAAAATAAATCGACCATTGGCCAAATGGATTGTATAATACCCATTAAATATTGATTCTGATGATTATGATTCTGATCAAATTAATATGTATGATTCTACAGATTCTGATAATATTCAAAATTGTTGTAATTCTTGTAATACTATCTATGATGATAAAAATAAAGAATATTATAACATTCTTTCTCAATTTCAAGATTTATTATCAAATAAACCATATTTATAAATAATGATGGTGAAATTTTTGGAATTGTCCACTTATTAAGTAAATTCATATCTTGAGGAATATCATATTCTTCTTTTAATTTATTTTTATCATATGACACCGATGATAAAGATAAATCTTCCATTATTAAGGAAAGAAATATGTCGATGTTATCAAATCTTAAGTCTCTGAGCTCTGATACCATTTTCACTAAAAGCCGGAACCTAGCCTTAATACAAAGCCCAAACCGTATTGGAATCCCGTAGTTGGCTTATCACCGTATTGGAATCCCGTATTGGCTTGCAAATCGTATTAAAACTAAGTCCAGAATTTAGATCAAAGGCGGTTAGCCCAAGACCGGCCGCCACACTTAACCTCAAACATTTAAACTAGAGTCAAATTCTTTCTTTAGAAAATTATTTTTAATAATCATAATCTCCGGTTTTTGGATAATTTACCTTTAAAATTTTCTGTCGATAAAAACTATTTAATTTATTTTGCTATGTTGCCGATTCTTCCCCTAAACGCCTTTCTCAACGGCTAAGCGGGTACTTTTCAAGGCCAACAAAATAAACTAAATAACTTTATGACTTTCTATTGATCTAGATCAAGATGATAATAAATCCAGTTCTTCAAAAGATGATGATACCATTTTCACTAAAAGCCGGAACCTAGCCTTAATACAAAGCCCAAACCGTATTGGAATCCCGTATTGGCTTATCACCGTATTGGAATCCCGTATTGGCTTGCAAATCGTATTAAAACTAACGTCGGAATTTAGCAAAGATAAATTAAATACCCTAGCCCAAGACCGGCCGCCACACTTAACCTCAAACATTTAAACTAGAGTCAAATTCTTTCTTTAGAAAATTATTTTTAATAATCATAATCTCCGGTTTTTGGATAATTTACCTTTAAAATTTTCTGTCGATAAAAACTATTTAATTTATTTTGCTATGTTGCCGATTCTTCCCCTAAACGCCTTTCTCAACGGCTAAGCGGGTACTTTTCAAGGCCAACAAAATAAACTAAATAACTTTATGACTGAAAATTTTTAAGAACCGAACCAAGATAAATGGTTATTAAAAAGTTTTGAAAGAAAGAGATTCAAAATAGTTTAAATATAGTTCAAACACTTAAGATAAGATAACCATCAACATATGATAATTAGCCTGACATATTATGTCAGGACCAAACAAATTAAAAGGGAAAGGGAAGAAGGTACCTCAAAAGAGGTTGGAGAGGAAATACCTCGGTGGTCTTCTTCTTTGATTAAACAAAGTTAATAATTACAAAAGAGTAGTAGAGATGTACAATAGGGAGAGAAGAGTATACAAAAGAAAGAAGAAACTTAAATCTAAAAGCCTTATCCTCGGCTATACAATTGACAATATTTCAAGATGATGGATTTAAAAATTATAAATTTTGTACAAGGATTTTGAAATCCACATGTAAATATACTGTTTTACAGTGATTTTACTGTTTATACAGTATTTATGATTAGTAAAATTACTATTTGAATAGTAAAATTACTGTTTGAACAAGAACAAAATTTTACTGTTCTTTATAAATTTTTCTTTGATGCTTGACAGATGCTTTGACATTTCTGTCTTTGAATATCGATGCCTTGACAGATGCTGACATTTCTGTCTTTGAATATCGATGCCTTGACAGATGCTTTGACATTTCTGTCTTGAATATCTTCAATTCTTCTTTTGCTTGAGTGTGTCTAAAACACTTTGAAGAATAAATAAAATTTTAAAATGGATTAAGATTCCTATTCCAAATAAAAAAGATACCATTAGATCTGAACTGCTATCTTTATGTTCTAGAGTTTGATTTAAACTACTCAGGATCTAGATCAATAGAAAGATCTTGTTTAATATCTTCTTTCTATTTGACTGTGACAAGCTGTCTCTTATAAGCGGCTATAATTTCATCTTTTGTCATAATGCCGATTGCACTTGTAATTTCTCGGCAATATGCCTTAAAGGATGATGGGCTAATATTGCTTTGGTAATAATAGCAGTGTCTGTATAACTTTGAACTTTTTCTTTTATTTGGTCGAGTAATTCTTGACCATATAATTGATTTGTTTCTGGACATTTTTGATGAGTTTATCCCAGAATTTGGTATAAAAGGTTCGATATAAACAAGGGAAATGATTAGGAGTATAACTAAATTCAGGTTCCCATTTATAAATCCAAGGAATAGAAAATTCGAGAAAGAAATAAATGGTAGATATTTCTGTGGGTAGTGGAATATGATCCTGGGAATATAATTTTTTGAGAGTGGGTGAAATTTTTATCCACGAATACATCTAGATATAATTGAAGAAAAGGCTCAGGTAAAATTTTTACTGAGGGTCCATGGGTAGTCCACCACTGGATGAACCAATTGGGAATATTTTGAGATAGGATATTCGAACACAATTTAATAAACCAAGTGTGCTTGTGTTTATAATTCTCATAATAAAAAGTTTTATGAAAACTTTGTATATAATCCCAATAAGTATAAGAAAGTGGTTGATTTTCAACAAAACATTGTTTTTCTGTAAGGGTTGAAAGTCCCCATTCTTCAGAAGAAATTACCTTTTAATAATAATTTTTGAAAAATTATAAATAGTAGTAGAAATAGAAGAAGCCGTATGAGGCTGATAATGCTGAATATCAGCTGTTTCACTATTAGTAAGAATTTTTTCATAATATGTGCGAGTCTTATATGATTCGCCTGGAAACATGACTTTATCAGTCAAATACCTTTGAAGAATTTTCCAAGGTTGATCCTGCCATTGGCAATCTTTTTCATGAAGAAGAAAAATAATTTCTCATTTCTGGTCTCATATAATAAGACTTAGAATCTGATTCAGATTCTTCTTCAGTAACCGAAGCATAGGTATTACCTTTATGCTGTTGTTGCAAATATTTTTGCAATTGTTCATACAATGGATGATCTTTTGGGATATTACCCAGATCAATATGGGATGAGGATGAAGATCCATATCCTGATAATCCAGATATATCTGAATTATATAATGTTTTTCCACCCCTAGATATGACTGGGGTTCTTCCACCTCGTCCCCTATAAGGAGACTGAGAACTTCCACGTCTCATAAAACCTGTAAAAATTTTCGAGATAAAAAGTCAGGTAGAGAATTTTCAGATCCTTTTTTATAAAATATTTCAAAATCAAAAGGAGTTAATTGAGCTTGCCATCTAGCAAACATTTGTTTAGAAATATCATTTTTAAAATCTTTATTAAACATAAATTTTATTGAATGAGAATCAGTAATTATTATAAACTTTTGATTATATAAATCATTTTGAAATTTTAGAACACATCCTGCTTAACGATTGCTAACATTTCATGAGCAATAGTAGCATATTTTTTCTGACTATTAGTCCATTTACCAGAATGAAATTTAATTAAATAAATTTGTTTATTATCTGGATTAATTTGTTTTAAAATACCACCAAAGCCTATATTAGAAGCATCAGTTTCTATTATTTTTGTCCATTTAGGAATAGCTAATGTTAAACATGGTAAAATTTTTACCTTTGATTTAATATTTTTAACTAAATTAGTTAATTTATTATTCCAAGGAATTCCATTTTTCTTAAGTCTATCATATAATGGGGCTAAATCTTTAGAAAGATTTTTATAATAAGGAGAAATATAATTTAAACTGCCTAAAAAACGTTGAAGTTGTTTTTTATCTATAATTTCATCAGGGAATTTGGATGCAAATTCGATGGCTCTATTAATAGGTGTAAGCGTTCCTTTTTCAATAAAATGTCCTAAAAATCGGATTTTTGTTTGAAATAGAGAAAGTTTTGGTTTAGATATTACTGAATCCATTTTGTATAACAATCTTTTTAAATAATTCAAGATGTTTAAAATGTGATTCTAATGTTTTTGAATAAACAAGGATGTCATCTATATAAACAATAATAAAATCCATATAAGGAATAAAAATATCATTCATGATTTTTTATTCTAAAAATTCAGAATTCATTTGACATGGTCTAGCTTTTGTAGGAATATCCTGTTCATTAAAATTATCTTCATATTGAAGAAAAACGACATGCTTTTTTCTATCCCAAAAAGCACTAGGATGATCAGCACAAATAGATTGTGAAAATTGTTCAGAAATAGATTTAATCTTTTCTTGAACTTTTGGCTGTTGTAAAATGTCAGAAATAGAAATACTATAGATTTCTGAATTTAATGAAGATAAATGCATGTCGTTTTTCTTCAATAAGAAAATTAATATCCTACGAAAGAACCCTGTCTCTTATACACATGATATTCCTACAAGAGCTCTTAGATCTACTTAATAAGTGATACAATTCCTAAATGTGTATAAGAGACAGTTATTAAGGAGATTATAATCTGTAAGCGTAACGTAAAGTATGAGTCTTCTTCATGAAAAAGATTGCCAATGGCAGGATCAACCTTGGAAAATTCTTCAAAGGTATTTGAAATCCCGTATTGGCTTATCACCGTATTGGAATCCCGTATTGACTTGCAAATCGTATTAAAACTAAATCCAGAATTTAGATCAAAGGCTTTAGCCCAAGACCGGCCGCCACACTTATTTTGTTCAAACATTTAAACTATTCAGTCAAAGAAATTTGAATATTATCTGAAAAAATTTCTTTGCCTTTATTAACCAATTTTTTATACTAAAGAAAGTATTAGCTTTAAGAACGGCCGCCACACTTAAAATTTCATTTTTTAAATTTTTAATTTCTTCATGCAAATTTGCTAAAGTAATTCCATTTTCGTTTAATTTGTTTAATTTACTAATTCTATTTTTAACTTCTAACATTGTATATGGTTCAAATTAATTTCATTAATTTCAGCCAATTGAGAAAGGCGTTTAGAGGGAAGAATCGGCAACATAGCAAAATAAATTAAATAGTTTTTATCGACAGAAAATTTTAAAGGTAAATTATCCAAAAACCGGAGATTATGATTATTAAAAATAATTTTCTAAAGAAAGAATTTGACTCTAGTTTAAATGTTTGAGGTTAAGTGTGGCGGCCGGTCTTGGGCTAACCGCCTTTGATCTAAATTCAATGCTTTAAATATTACACAGCATGATCCTCAAATTATATCAACACCGAATGGACAAATTGTTCTTCGTTTTGATACATCAAATGTTCCATCTAGACATAGTATTGGTTCTAGACCATCATCATCTAGACATCCTTATAGGACATTTTCTTCAAAATCTCAAATTTCATTATTTGATGACTATATTCCTGCACGTTCAAAACCTGCATCATTACACACAATAGATCTTAATACTGTGATCTAGATCAGTATTACTATCATCTGTAGATATAAATATCTAGATGTGTATAAGAGACATTCATATGATAATCCAGATATATCTGAATTATATAATGTTTTTCCTATCGAATCCGAATTAGATTTTAATTTATGACACTATTATAGTCATTTTAGTCCAGTTCAAATGCTAGAAAAACTAAGTAAAACAAGAATTTTTATCTCCAAATTTGGAAATATAACGTTTTTTAGGCAGTTTAAATTATATTTCTCCTTATTATAAAAATCTTTCTCATAATATTTCAAAAGAATTCTATGAATTTACTGAAATTCAAATAGAGCCATCCTTATTTCTTTTTTAAATCTTCAATGCACACCTCTTACAATTAAATATGTTTCTAAAAGTTTTATAAAATTAAGCATGTATTATAAATCATCATATAAGTTTCAATCATTAACTATAAATTAAGAAAGTAAATATTTATTAATTATGCAAAACTTTTATTTATATATTACAGTTAATAAATTAATTTTGGATACATATACTTAAATAATAACTTTCATAAAAGTAAGAAGATATTTAGCCTAACTATGTCGCTAAATGATATTATTCTTACAACCAAATTATATTCTGTTAATATTTATCAAAAAGAACAATAATTTATTATATCAAAAAAAGATAAAAAGGTAGTAAGATCAATTTCTTCTTTGCATTTTGTTGCAACTTTATATTTACTGATAATTAATTATCAATGTCAATAGACATTATTCTTAAGTGATTATGTATTGTAATACATTAGAAAATAGTTTTAATAGTATGTCTTATTATTGAAGTCACCATTGATTGTATTACTTTTTGTTTATTAACTAAAAGATATAAATAGTATATACTTGAAGGAAAAAGAATAAAAATTAATGTGACTTATTATCATATAAGATCAATATATATATTTGTTGTATTTTTTAGTGCATCAAGATTTTCAAATTTTGAATCTATTCTGTTTTTTAACTGATGGAAAAAAATTGTTTAATGTAAGTGAAAAATCCATAAAAATAATAATTATATCATTATTTTTAGAACCAACACTACTAGCAAAACTTCACAACGTAACTGTGAGTTTCTAACTAATCTTGATACTATTTTTAAAAATGTAAAATGTTAATTGATATATGTCAAAGTTGTGAAAAAAAAATAAGAAAAAGTATGATAATGTCAACTTAATTTATAAGAATTTCAATATACTTTTAAACTCAATAATCACTTTTTATAAAATGCTTTAGTTCACAAAAACAAATTAAAAAATTATACATTTTATAAAAAAATAATTACTAAACCTATATCTGGGTCTTAATCATTCAGTATGATTAGATAATTATACTAATTAATAGATGTAACGGACTTAATAATCCACTGAATAACTTACCAATTTTTTAATTAATCATACAATTCAAGCATTTTGATCAGGATTCAATAAAATGATAAGAAAAACTCATTTTTACTTAATACAAATGAATATATGAAATGAGAAATAATATGAAACTTTAAGTTATATTATTTGAATATAAAAATAAAACATTACAACTGTAGATATTATGAAAACCAACTGTTGCATGATATTATTATAAAAATAGGAAGATATTCAGTCTAACTATGTCTAAATGATATTATTATTGCAACCTAATTACATTTAATTAATATTTATCACAAAAATAATAATTTATTATATCAGAAACAGATAAAACAATTGTAAGATCAATTTCTTCTTTGCATCTTCTTGCAACTTTATATTTATTGGTAATTAATTATTCAATGTTAATAGTCATTATTTTTAAGTGATTATGTAGTCGTAATATATTAAAAAATAATTTTAATAGTATGTCTTATTATTTATGTCACCATAGGTTATATTACTTTTTATTTGTTGACTTAGAGATATAACTAATATATTAAAAGGAAAAGAGTAAAAATTAGTATGACTTCTATCATGTAAAATCAATATCTGTATTTATTTGTATTTTATAGTGTACCAAGTTTTTCAAAATTTGATTCGATGCTATTTTTTAATTGATGAAATAAAATGTTTTCTATAAGTAAAAAAATCCATAAAATTAACTATTCATCTTTATTTTAAAACCATCCCACTAGCAAACTTTCTAACTATAGGTTTCCAACTAACCCTGATACTATTTTTAAAAATATAAAATATTAATTGACATATGTTAAAGTTGTGCAAAAAATAAGCAAAAGTATGATAATGCCAATTTAACTTAAAAAATACCAATACGCTTTTAAACTTAATAATCACTTTTTATAAAATACTACAATTCGTAAAAATAAATAAAAAATTGTATATATTTTATAAAAAATAATTACAAAACTTTTTATGTCCAAATCATTCAATATGATTAGATGATTATACTAAATATTAGACGTAACAAACTTATTAATCAATTGAATAACTTACCAATTTTTTAATTAATTAATCATTCAATTCAAGTATTTTGATCAGAATTCAATAAAATGATAAGAAAAACTCATTTATACTTAATACAAATGAATACGTGAAATGAGAAACAATACACAACTTTTAGTTATATTATTTATATAAAAAATAAATAGTGTAAAATCAAAGGTCAATGTTAACAATTGTAGATATCATAAAAATAAACTATTACTTATATTATCTATATAAATAAAAACTAAATAGTGTAAAAAAATCATAATATCTACAACTATTACAAATATTGTCACATAAATTTGTTTATTTTTGTTTTATGTAATTATTAAAAATTGCATGCCATCATCATAATCTCATTAACATTATTTTATTTTATAAGTTAAAAATATTTGTTTACCCATGCTACTAGTATATTCAATTGGAAAGTAACTTAAAAGGGGCAAGAATATTGAGAGAAGTAGTGAGCTATTATCTTCTTCTATTCAAGTTTATACAATATGAATTACAATGTCTCTATTTATATGCATATATGAGGCACATGAAGAGATTTAATAGTTGAGTAATAAATACTCATGGATAGGTACATTAATCTCATAAGTACTCCCTCCATTTTAAAATAATTGTTACTTTAGATAATTTGTCTTGTGTTATATTATCCGTCACGTTAGAAAATCAAAGAAGTATTAAATAATATTTTTTTAACTTTTACCCTTAGTGCCACATTAATAAAGGGAAGATTATGTAATTGGGATATTAAAGTAAAAGGATAATTTAGTCATTTTAAACTATATATATATATATTTTGTAAAATGGATTCAATTTAATAGCTTCCTTAATCCGTGTATACCAACCAAAGGTGACAGTTATTTTGAAATGAAGAGAGTAAATACATTGACGGTTCATTTCTATATGAATAAATTTGGATGTATGTGACTTGAAAATGCAATGAATAAATTTGGATGTATGTGAGTTGAAAATTTAAATGAATATCCATATCAAATGTATTCATAACACAAATGATATTTTTCTTAGATGGTTAGTTATAGATTTGAGTTGAAACAGATTGGCTGGGGTCTAAATTTTCATTCTACGTCCTTACAGCAATAATGCTAAAGCAATTTGGCGAAATCTATAGTAATTACTAGGGATAATTTCAAAAACCTCCCTTAAGATGCTAATTTCATTTAGTACCTCTAAATTTTAAAAAAATATCATTTAGCTCTCCTAATTCAAAATGTTTGTAACGTTATCAACCCATTCTTTTAAAAAATTGATTTAAGTAGAGAGAGACTATTTTTTTCTATTTTTTTTTTAACTCTAGTACAAAGTTTTTATTGATTAAAATGGTAAAAGAAAAAGGAAAAAAAAAAGGTGTAAAATAATTATTAACAAATAACAATGGGTTGTAACTTTTCATATCCTTCACCTATTAATGTCGCAAAAATACATTTTAATTATTTTTTTCAGTTTACAAGTTAGTGATTTCCAAAATATAATACTAATAACATTTTTTTTATTGTTATACATTGTGTATATTTACGTGTTCTAGACTTTTGTTCACAATCACACATACAAGCACATAAATACATTCTTAATTATTAGCAAATAAGTTGACTAAAAATTTTATCAAAAAATTCATTTAATTTTTTAAGAGTTAGTGATTTCTGAAACAAATACGAATGGCATTTGTTTTTTCTATAATATATGGTAGGTTTATTTACATAAGCAACATTACACAACTATACATTTTTTGTAAATAAATATATATATTTTTGAAAAATACATTTTTCAATTTTGAGTTTTTGATTACAAATAAAATAATACTAGTTATATTTATTTATTATATCATATGGTGTGTTTTACTTATTCAAAATTTTCATTCAAATCAGTGCAAAAAAAAAAAAAAAAAAAATTACACATGCATGATATTTTCATAAATTTAATAACCAAAGAATTTATCAAAATTTATCGAGAAAATACTTTTTTTTTTATTTACAAGTTTGTGATTCTGCTACAAAATATTAATTGTGTTTATACATTGTCAAGTATTTTGCTAAAATAGATAGAAGTAAACAAATTAATGCAAGTAATTACTTTTGTAAATAAGTTGGAAAAAATTTATTAAAATCCAAAGGTTGCTAAGTGAAAATTGTCAAAAACCTAAGGGGTAATTTTTGAAAGTATCCTTTCGTAATATGACTAAGTATATGCAGGGTATAAATGTCATTTCACGTATTTTAATACCATAGTGGGACCCATTGACAAGAAAGAAAAGGTAAGTGATATTTTTAAAAGTTTAAGGGTGCTAAGTGATATTAATATAAACCTCAGGGGATGTTTATGAAATTATCCATAATTACTATTACTACTTCATATAATGGAAGTCTTTTTAGTGTAATATATTGTAAAACTAAGTCAAGATTATTAAAGTTGACTATAAAACTAACTAAAGTAGGAAATATAGTAAGTATATACAAGGAAAAAGTAGACAAAGAAATAGTAAGAAATTCTATAACGCTCTATATTATCAACTTTCATTAGCCTTATAAATGAGGTACCAAAATCCCCTATTTATAGAGTTACAAGATAAGAAATTCATGAATAAACACTTAATATGATACATGAATTACGTGGATCAATAAGCCTAGGGAAAGTACATCACATAATTAATGAATATCACATTGACCAATGTGCTTGAAGAATGGACATCAACATCTATATAAAATTCATAACACTCTCCCTTGGATGTCCATTACACAGAGAATAAATCTCATTAAAAACCTTACTAGGAAAAAACCCAGTGAGAAAAAAATCCTAGTGAAGGAAAACGAGTACACTATTCAAAGTGTTTAACAATGTATTTACCCCCTCTATTGAGAACATTTACTGAGATCTTTGAACCGACACATTCCAATTTCTTTTTACCATGTAGCAGTCAGTAGTGCCTTAGTAAATAAATCAGTCAAATTCTCATTTGATCGGATTTGTTACACATTAATTTATCCATTATTTTGAAAATCATGTGTGAAGAAGAATTTTGGTGAAATGTACTTAGTTCTATATCCCTTTATATATCCTCTCTTTAATTGAGTAATGTAGACAGCATTGTCTTCAAATAAAATCGTAAGAATTTCTTCTTTGGAGGATAACCCACAATTCTTCCGGATATAGCGAGTAATTGACTTTAGCCAAACACATTCTCGGCTTGCTTCATGAAAGAAGAATTTGCTTGTTATGATCTCAGTATGATTTGAAGAAGTGAAAGTTAAAGATTGTTTTGTAGAACACCACGATATAGCATCATCATCACATGTGAATAAGTATCTAGATAGATATCCAACATCTGCATAACCAGTCAGCTTTGGAGTAGATTTATTAGAATAGAATAAGCCAAGGTTAGCTGTTCCTTGGAGATATTGAAGAGTATGTTTGATCCCATTCTAATGTCGTCATGTTGGAGAAGAACTAAATCATGCTAATACATTCACAGCAAATGATATATTAGGTCTTATACAATTAGTAAGATAAATAAGTGCCCCCATTGCACCAAGATATGGTACTTAGGATGAAGAAGTTCTTTATTTTTCTCTTGTGGTGGGAAAGGATCTTTGTCAATATCAATTGATTGGACCACCACTGGAGTACTCAATGAATGTGCTTTATTTATACATAATCGCTTTAAAATTTTAGCAATATAATTCGATTAATGTATAAATATCCCATCTTCTAGAGTGTTCAATTTTTAAACCAAGACAAAATATTATTTTTCCAAAGCCTTGATCTCAAATTCTCTCTTTAAATATTCAATCGCTTTTGAAATTTCTTTAGAAATTCTAATATGATTCAAATCATCAACATAAATAGCAACGATCACAAAATCTAGTCCATTTTTTTTTTATTTATAAAAACATATGGACAAATTAGATAATTTGTATAGCCTTCTTTAATCAAACTTTCACTTAGATGATTATACCACATTCGTCTAGATTACTTTAAGCCATACAAAGATCTTCGCAATTTGATGGAGTTCCTCAAGAATTTGGATCACATGCTTCAGGCAATTTAAATCCTTTAGAAATTTTCATATAAATATCACTGCCCAATGTTCTATATAGGCAAGTAGTAACTACATCTATCAAACGCATATCAAGTTTTTCTTGTAGTGCCAGGGTGACTAGATAGTACAATGTAATTGCATCCACTATAGACGAATATGTATCATCATAATCAAAAGCCTGGGCCTTTGCGAAAACCCTTGTGCTACAAGCTGTGCTTTATATCTCTCAATTTTGTTTTTCTCATTTCATTTTTGCACAAAAATTCATTTAAATCCTATGAGTTTTACACCTTTAAGTGTTCGGACTACAGATCTAAAAATTTTGCGTATAGCAAGTGAATCCAATTCAGAATGAATCGTATCTCTCCATTTTAGCCAATCATTTCTATGCCGACATTCCTCCACCGATTTAGGTTCAAGATCCTCAATTTCTTCCATAATTTCAAGTGTTACATCATATGCAAAAATATTATCAACAATTGATTCAATTCAGTCCCAACATTTCCTTGTAGGGATAAAATTTATAGAAGTTTCATTTACATACTCTTCAGGAGCATGAACCTTGTGCTCTTTAGGAGCTTGAATTTTGTCACTAGTGATCTTTTAGAATTCTTTATTAATATTCAACTCCTTTAGTTAAACATTTTGATAAATTGATCCTCTTTTCTTTTGAGGATTTCTCAGTTATATTAGGATTTGCTATAGCACTTGTCGGTTGTCTTACTGGGACATCTAGTTTAATTGGTGCATTTTCTATAGGGATATGTGATTCCATAACTCTTTTAGAGTCAGTAAACTCATATGGTAATTGGTTTGCAATCTTTTGCAAATTTATTATCTTTTGAGTTTCTAGTTCACAAGTTTTTGCACGAAAATTAAGAAAATCTAATGATGATATATCTGTTCGGTGTAATATTGATTGGGTAATTCAATTCACAAACAAGTAATAACTAAGCCTTATTAACCCTAGTCAATACCTACACACACTCGCAAGGATACGAGGTATATTTATAGACCGGGTGACTAAGGATCGTTCCTACGAGAACTATTGGCCAAGTACTAGGGTTCACAAATATACGAATTAGTTAGATAAATCAATTATGGAAGTTTTTTCTACCTAACTAAATGAATTCTAATCACTAAGAAAATAAGAAGAATCACCAAACCCAATTAAAAATAAAGAAAGCAATAAAATTAGATGGTACTGTGAGCAAGCTTAAACTAATGAAATAGAAGATTAAATAGTAAGAGAATTAAATTAGAACTATGGAATTGAATAAGCATTGAAATTAAATTGAATATAGATCTAGAAATCAAACTCAGCAACATAGCCGGAACAAAAAGCTGATGGAACTTGTAGTTTGAACAAGAAGAATGAAACCCTAACCCTAATCTAATGAATTTATATTTTAATGTCTAACCTAACTAATTGCTGCTATGTTATGTTCAACTCCCCTCATAATGGGGTATTTATAGGGGATATATCAGGGTTTTAGACTCCTAAAATGATAAAAATATGTTAACACCTGATAAGGAGTCCAATCGAGTGGAGAAAACTTTCAAAACAAGTAATTCAGGCTAATTGCTGCTCAATGTGTGCACATGTGCAGCCTTTTCTTGCACGTGTGCAAATTCCAGAGGCGAAAGTTCTTTTTTCTCGGCCTGCGCACTTTTCCTTGGGCATATGCACAAAGGACAGTTTGTCAGATCTTCAATTTCCACCTCGATTTCAACCTTGATGCTGCTGTAATTTGGAAAAACTCAAAATATGAAAGTTGTAGCTCTTCATCTTAGCTTTTCAAAGAATCTTGAATCACCTAATTGGATCTCGGACAATAAAATTAATGCTCAAAATATCGAACAGTGTCCAAATTTGCTTCCTGTCAGTGCACATTTTGTATCTTTTTTATTTTTTTCCAACTTTTTTGGTCCTTTTGGCTCCTTTTTCATGCAAAACCTACAGAAACTCAAAGTAAATCAATTCAGCTCATAATTCACTCAATTATTGTTCAAATTACATGAAAACGATGGTAAACGACACATGAAATATATTACATTTATGTGCTTATCAAATACCCCATATTTAGTTTTTTATTATTCTCGAGCAAAAATATAATGAAAACAGATAAGCTTATAGAAAACACACCCACACATCTCAATAATTGTCCACATAGATAATCAAGAACCAATCCACCATCATGAATAGTCCAAGAACTCTGAAAGCATAAGAGTTCAAATGCTAATAAAACCCTACACATGAATCCGATGTGTGGGAATATAGCCATTTAATAGAAACTTAGGTTTAGGAGCACTTGGATTAAATTATGCAAACTCTTAGAATTTTTCTGAATATCCTATAACTCATTTTGCTTACGCATCTCCACTAGTATAGACAACTAACTTAATTTAAATCAGGTAGGACTAGGCTAGGGTATTGGCTAATCAAGAAGGGTTAAGGATATCACAAATCAAAAGAAAGAGTTTTAAATTAATGCTGGCCACAAATCAAAGTAAAACTTCTTCTCCAACATATTAAATACCAATCCTTCATAGAAATAACCCCATATTTAAAAAACAAACACCCATAAAAATTTCATTCCACAAACAAAAAGGCTTACTTTTTCCACTTTCAACCCAACAGGCCAACCTTTTTTCCGGACATATATTTATCGATGTTTTCCATGTCCGCTCCCAATACGGGTACTAGTGATAGGTACTACCCGCAAACACAGACCAATACAGGTACTAGTGATAGGCACTACCTGCAAATACAGGTACCAGTGATAGGCACTACCTGTATCTCAACAAGGTAGGTATCAGTGATAGGCACTACCTGCACTTGTCAAAAATTTTCTTCTCAATTCAAAATTTTTTTCAGTACCTCCTCTTTCCCCCATAAATAAATACTACTCACTCCTACAATTTCGTACCTCATTTAACTATCTTTCACCCTTATATCCCTAAATAAATGTGTGCTATAAATCTCTTAAGGGACATTAGGTTAGAAAAATCAAAGAAATTATTAAGCTCATCAAGGTAGGTAAAATGAGTTTTTATGAAAGAATGCGAATGGTGTTTCTCTCCATTCATTACAAATCAAGGCTCAAATAGGGTTCTAAGGATAAAATTCAATAAAGGTTAGCTTGAAAGGCTCAAACATCCAAAAAATGCTCTATTCTCATTTTTAAATCAAATTAAATTGTCTATAATTTCGCTTCCAAAAATGTAAGAAAATAAGATTCCGGGATGCAATATAATGAGTCTACATAATTATCTTTAAGTGTCAAAAATAAAAATATTTATGGCTATTAGTGCTATAGAATTCTCATAAATCATGCAAGGAAATTATTAACATCGATTACCCATTAATGATGGTTCAGTTCAAAAATTATCACGCCGAAAATCAAAGAGACATGCCAAGCGATTGCAAAATTTTCAAAAATCTCAAAAAATTTCAGCTTATTTGCACAAAATTTTTAAAAATCTTGAAAAACTCTTAGACCAAAAAAAAGGTTAGAATATTGCAGCAAAATTTGAGCAAACTACATCATGTAGAAGTGAATCAAGATAACTCCCCATCCTACACTTAAAAATAAATATTGTCCCCAATGTTAAGAAAATAAAAGCATTAAAGAGGGAAAGGGAAAGCTTCTCTGGCAATGTGGAATAGTTGGTGTAGTGTATCCCGTCACAAATATCAATGAGAAGAGTTGAAACTTGTCATAGCACTAAAACAAGAATAAACGTAATGTTATACTCATTAACACATTAAGACAATAAGAGAATTCACAATAGTAGGAAACTTAATCCCTTGTGGGCATACACAACTCTCAAAAGGAAGAAATTAAAAAGAAAATAACAAAAATACAAAATCATCTTAAAATAAATGAAAAGCTAAAAAAAAAGGAGATCAATAAGTCTACCATCAAAAACAAATTCCAAAGTGGCATCGACACAAGAAGAAATCATGAATTGTCATCCGAGGAAGCTAGCTCTTGTGGAAAAAGGTGGAAAGGTAAAAAAATCCCTCCTCGCTCCTGGGCTAGCTATTGAGCCTCCATCGTCTGTTGCCACTCATGCTGATAATGAACAACATATCAAAGTGGTTTCGTAGGTGTCTTTGCTTTGCTAAAATCTGCTAAAGCATCTTCTTTTGACTAAGTCTTGTCGCTAGTTTACTAGTCAATGCGGATGCTTCAGTAGGGGTCCGATGAACTGGAGTTCTGGCACCAATATCCAATGCTACAAGCTTGCCGGGATTCAACTTTTCTTCGACTGGGTCCATCACAACACCATAATCAAGACATAACATAATAATGAGATGTGGGAAGCACAAGCTAGCGAGCAAAAATAAGTGGTTTGAGGGTTGAAAATTTTGGGGTTGAGAGAAATTTGGAAAGAGAGAGGGATTTTGAAAGATGTGTTTTAATTTGAATAGAAGGAGGAAACCGATTAGTCCCTTATATTGGTAAGGCAAACTTGCATTTATGTGTGAGCTAGGCACAAAAATTGAATCTGGGTCTGTAACTTGCAAACACATACGCAAGCTTAGGCTCACGCATGTGTGCAAGTCGAGAAAAAAAAATTTCGCTTTTTGGAATTGCGCACATGCGCACCAATTGGTGTCCATGTGCGTAATTTAAGACCCTTAAGCATGCAAAAATGATTTCCAACTACTCAAACCAACAATAGAGATATGAAAACATATTTTAGCCTGTTGAATACGTATTTTAGGACGATATGCACACAAATAACAAGTATATATGAAATAAAACCAAACATGCACAAGAAAAAAAAAATTATAAAAAGACATGGGTTGTTTCCCATGCAGTGCCCTTGTTTATATTTTTAGGCTCGATTTTGGCACATAAGATCAAGCATTGGCAAGGTAAACAGTTTCCCGTTTCTTGTGGATAATTCCACCATAGTAGCACTTCACCCAATGGTCATTCACTTTGAATCCTTGACTCCTTTTAAGCTCCACTGAACCATATAGGAATACTCGCACTACCTTAAATAGTCCTGACCATCTTGACTTCAATTTTCGGGATGAGCAACTTTAGTCTTGAATTGTACAATAAAACCATGTCCCCGGTTTTGAATTCTTTCCTAGAAATATGCTTGTCGTGCCAATTCTTCATTTTCTCCTTGTAAAGTTCTGCATTTTCATAGGTTTCTCTTCAAAATTCATCCAATTCATTCAAATTGAGAAGCCTTTTCTCCTCAACCTCCTTTATATCATAATTTAGTCTTTTGATTGCCCACAAGGTGAGGTAGGATATCCCTTGTGCTCAATTTCCACCGGAGAATGACAAGCCTTACTGTAGACTATTCGATAAGGAGACATTCCTATTGGAGTCTTGAAGGCTGTCCTATATGTGCATAGGGTGTCATCAAGCTTTTTGGACTAGTCCTTCCTCGAAGAGTTCAATATTTTCTCAAGGATGTATTTCAATTCCCGATTAGACATTTCCACCTGCCCAGAAGTTTGTGGATGATATGCTAGGGCTATCTTGTGGTTTACACCACATTTGGACAAGACGGATTCAAATAAAGAGTTTTTAAAGTGCGATCTTCCATCACTTATGATTGCTCACGGAACACCAACTGTGAGAAAATGTTCTTTCTCACAAAATTCACTACCACTAGAGCATCATTGGCTGGTAGTGCTACTTCTTCCATTCACTTGAACACATAATCCACCACTAAAAGAATGACTCTATTATTGTGTGATGGTGGAAAAGGGCCTATGAAATCAATGTCCCATGCATCAAAAATTATAGGTCACAAACTAAGATACTGTTCAGTGGTATTTCATCTCTTTTGGACAGGTTACCGGCATGTTGACATTCATCATATTGTAGCACAAAGTCTCTTGCATCTTGGAATAATGTAGGCCAATAAAGCCCACTCTGAAGGATTTTTGCCGCCATCCTTTGAGAACCATGGTGCCCCATACCGGTGAAGAGTAACAGTGATATAAGACACTTTGAATTATGCTTTCTGAAATGCATCTTCGGATCATTTGATCTTTGTATTGGCAGTATAGATAAAGATCATCCTAAATGTAGTATTTAATCTCTGAAAGGAACTTTTTCTGCTGATTAGAGTCCATAGTGGATGGGATTACCTTGGCCACGAGGAAATTAACAATATTCGCATACCAAGGTGCACTACTGTCCACTCACATCAAGTGCTCTCCAGGAAGGTCTCATTGACTGGCAACTCTTTACCTAATTCTTCCTTTGACTACTATAATCTTGATAGGTGGTCTGCTGCCATGTTCTTAGCCTGCTCCTTTCTTATTTACACCTCCTAATCAAATACCTGCAATGTAAGATTACCTGATTAGTCTAGGTTTTGCATCATTTTTTGTCAATAAGTATATAACGACCGCATGATTTGTATGAACAATCACCTTATTACCTATAAGGTATGACCTGTAGTAAAATAATTCATTTGAGCTTCATTAAGAATGCAACTAGCATAATAAATCACATGCAAAACACTATCTTTCATTTCACACAAAGCTGCCCCTATGGTATAGTTGCTTGCATCACACATTAATTCAAAAGGCAAATTCCAATTCGGAGCAACTACGAATGGTGTGATAATCAAAGCTTTTTTCAACTTCTCTAAAGCAGACAAACATTTATCACTAAAAACAAAAGGCACATCTTTTTGCAACAAAGTACATAAAGGGTAAGAAATCAAAGAAAAATTTTCAATGAAATGTTGGTAAAAATCGGCATGGCCTAAAAAACTCTTTACTTCTTTCACATTAGTAGGAGGAGGCAATTTTACCTCAATGACTTCTACTTTAGACTTATCACCTTCAGTGCCCTTAGCAAAAATTCGATGGCATAATATAATTCCTTCTTTAACGATAAAATAACACTTTTTCTAGTTTAATGCCAAGTTGGTATGGCATAATAAAATTCCTTCTTTAATGATAAAATGACACCTTTTCTAGTTTAATGCCAAGTTGGTAGACTCACATCTTTTCAAAATGGAAGCAAGATTATCTAAGCAAGAATAAAAAGAATCACTAAAAACACTGAAATCACCCATGAAAATCGCAATAAACTTTTCAATCATGTCATGGAAAATAGCAAACATGTATCTCTGGAAAGTGATAGGAGCATTGCATAACCCAAAAGGCATACACCGTTAAGCAAAAGGTTCATATGGATAAGTAAAAGTGTTTTTTCTTGATCTTTAGGGGCAATGACTATTTGAAAATAGACTGAATAACCATCGAGAAAGCAATAAAACGCATGTCCAGATAAATGCTCAAGCATTTGATGCAATGAACGGCAAAGAAAAATGATCTTTCCTAGTGGATTCATTAAGTTTCCTATAATCAATGTATATTTGCCACCTCGTTACTAATCTAAAGGGAATTAATTCATTTTTTCATTTAAAACTACCGTGATCCCCCCTTTTTTTGGTACTACTTGAGTTGGTCTTACCCATTCACTATCACTTATGGGATAAATGATCCCGGTGTCTAACAATTTCAAAACCTCCTTTTTAGCTACCTCTTTTAAGGTTGGATTTAACCTTTTTTGAGGTTGCTTAATTGACTTGTAGGTATCATTAAGGAGTATTTTGTGCATGCATACCGAAAAGGTTATTCCTTGTATGTTCTCAATGCTCCATGCAATTGCCCCAAGATGCTTTTTAAGAAAAAAAAAATCAATTTACCTAATTCATTATCTGAAAGTAAAGCACTCACAATAACAGGATATGTATCATGTTATCCAAGAAAAACATAGTTAAGATGAGAATGAAATGGTTTGAGTTCAACTCCTTCTTGAGGGGGTCGTTGGTCGGAGACCCTCCTTTACTTTTACTCTCCAATTTATCCTCTTTTGTAGCTTCCCTCGTCCCTTTCTTTTGAGAGCTTTCTTGCTCACTACATTCCGTTGCATCTTCATTGAAGTCTTCCATTTCTATGCTGTCATCGTTCACAGATTTCCTGTAAGAATCCATGACTAAATCATCAATAATATTAACACTCATTACATCATCATATTTAGACAAAAATTTAAAAGAATCAAAAACATTAAACGACACAATATCATCATTAACTATGAATTGTAAATTTCCAGATTGAAAATCTATGATAGCTCGACTGGTGATCAAAAAAAGTCTTCCAAGAATTAAAGGGGTCATCACATCTTCTTCCATGTTGAGAACAATGAAGTCTGTCCGATAGGAATACTTTGCCTACTTTGATGATAAGGTTCTCGACCAATTCTACTGGTTGCCTCATACTTCGATCTGCAAATTGAAAAGTGACGTTTGTTGATTTGAGTTGTCTTTGATTTCTCTCCTCCATTCAACTTCTTGTAAATAGAATGAGGCATGAGGTTGATGGAGACACCCAAATCACAAAGGACTCTTTGAAATGTCACTCCTCATATCTCACATGGGATGGAAAATGAGCCAGGATCCTTAAGTTTAGGGGGGAAGATTCTTTTGAATTATAGTATTGTACCCTTCGTTTGAGCACAAAATCTCATCCCCCATTAGCTTCTTTTTGCTTGATAAAATCTGTTTCATGAACTTGGCATAGCTAGACATGTTTTTAATGGCTTCAATAAAAGGAATGTTAATATCAATCTTTTTAAAAATCTTCAAAAATTTCTTGAATTTCTTTGTTTTCTTATCCTCCTTCATTCTTTAAGGGAAAGGAATACTTACCTGCTTAGCTGGTACAGTAAAGAAATTCTTCGTGTTACGTTGTTGGTTAAGAGCTTTGGAAGGCGGTTCTTGATGATATCATCACTACTCTTGGATGCCTTTTCCTTTTTCCTTGCCTCATTCTTCTCCATGCAGGTCCTTGCATCATTCTCATTGACTTTTCTCGACTCCATAGTTCTACCACTCCTTAGAGTAACTGCTTGCACTTATTCTCTCCCTAAGTGTTATCCCTTGGATTAGGAATAGTGTTGCTTGGCAATGCTCCCATTGGTCTTTCATTGTTTTGTCGTGCGAATTGCCCCATTTGCATTTCCAAGTTCCTCGTGGTAGCTCACAGATTCTCATATTTCCTCTGCAAGTTTTCGAATTCCTCTTCAAATTATCCTCATTGGGTTGGTCATGGTTTACATGCGGAGGATAATTAGGATTTTGAGGTGGGGGTCTTGCTGGTGGAGATTGGTATGAGTTATTCGGTTGAGACAAAATGTTCTGGAAACTCCTTTGATGAGGTGGTTGATATGGTCAGGAAGATGAAGTTTGATTGAAAAAATTAGATTGTGGCTGTGATGGTTGGAAGGATGGATTTTGAACATTATTTTGATTTGTCCAAGAAAAATTCGGATGGTTGCACTAAGATGGAATACAGATGTTATGTGTGTTACCATATGAACTATGGCGGATTCCTTGATCTTGAATTCTAATTGGCAATGAATTGGACTTGCTCACCTTGTGGCATGGGCATTTCGCAAAGGCCATTTTGATGGTTTCCTCCACAAAAATCACATATTAAGATTCCTTGAGGTGGTGAATCTATGGAGTTCATCAGACTTCTCTCCAAATTCTCTAAAGCCTTTGTTAGATTGGTCATTATATTCAACATCATGCCTTGTTGAGCTAAGAAGGCATCATTGAGATTAATCATACCTCCTTGTTGAGTACTGACTTGTTGAACTTGCTGTTGTTGCCAAACCAAAAAAAATGATTGTGCCATGATATTAATGTGTTTATGCCATTCTCTCCAGCAACTCTTGTTTTTCTTCCGGAGTTTTAAAAGGAAAGCACCTCCAGCGCTCGCATTGACGATCAATCTCGTCTTCGAAAATAATCCATTATAAAATGTCTGTACTTGTAGCCATAATGGAATGGCATGATGCAGACACTTTCTGAGTAGTTCTTTGAAACCCTCTTATGCTTCACTTAGACTTTCCCCCATGATCTATCAGAACAATGTAATGTCATTGTGAAGCTTTGCGGTTCTAACGGTGGAAAGTACTTGGCCAAAAATTCTTGTTCTAGTTGATTTCATGTCGTGAAAGTACCTTGCTGGAATGATTGCAACCAAGCCTTCGCCCTATCCCGCAGAGAAAACAGATAAGTTCTCATTCGAATACAATAGGGATGTACCCTGTTGTATTTGAAAGTGTCAATGACTTCTTCAAAATTCATCTGGCATAGGGATCCTTGTTTGGCCCACCTCTAAACATATCATGGGTTTAGAGCATTTGAATCAAAGCTGGCTAGATCTCAAAATTATTGGTCTGTACGGGTATTCGGGCAATACAGGAACTCGCCCTTTTAAAATTTGGTAAGGCATAATCCCTAAGGAATCGGTGATTAGCATTGCCTGCATTGCTATTGTTACCCGCTACCTCTTCTTGATCTACAATAGTACGATTTGGATTCTCCATTAAATTTTTCCCTTGGCTAGATTCTTGTGATTTTGCGCAATTTCTGGATATAATTCATTCAATTTCCCAATTACCTGGAAGTAGTGGTTGGTTGGATGAACGAGTATTTACCATAAATTGCAAGAAAAAGACCAAATTTTGAATATTAAAATAGAAATACAAAAGAAAAATTAAAAAGAACAAAAATAATTGTAAATAATTAAAAGAAAATAAAAAGTCTAATCTAGTAAGATTCGCTAAACCTAATATTGCACGGTGCCAAAAACTTGTTTGGTATTATATTAATTGGGTAATTCAATTCATGAACAAGTAATAATTAAGCCTTATTAACCCTAATCAATATCTATACACGCTCGCAAGGATACGAGGTATGTTTGTAGATCGGGTGAGTAAGGATCGTTCCCACAAGGACTATTGGTCAAGTACTAGGTTTCACAAACCTACAAACTAGTTAGAGAAATCAACTATGGAAGAGTTTGTTCTACCTAACTAAATGAATTCTAATCGCTAAGAAAATAAGAACAATCACCAAACCCAATTAAAACTAAAGAAAGCAATATAATTTACCGTAAGCAAGCTTAAACTAATGAAATAGAAGAGTAAATAACAGGAAAATTAAATAACAACCATGGAATTGAAATTAAATTGAATATACATCAAGAAATCAAACTCAATAACGTAGCCGGAATGAAAAGTTGATGGAACTTGTAGTCTTGAATAAGAAGAATGAAACCCTAACCCTAATCTAATGAATTTCTATTCTAATATCTAATCTAAATAATGGCTGCTATGTTATGTTCAACTTCCCTCATAATAGGGTATTTATAGGGGATACATCAGGGTTTTAGACCCCTAAGATGATAATAATACATTAACACTTGAAAAGAAGTCCAACCGGGTGGAGCAACTTCCAAAACAAGCAATTCACGCTAATTGCTGCTCGACATGCACACATGTGCAACCTTTTCTGATGCATATCAAGTGTGCAAATTCTAGAGGTGAAAGTTCTTTTTTATTGGCCTGCGCACAAGTGTAGGCTTTTTCTCACGCACGTGCGTAGAGGAAAGTTTGCCAACTTCAACTTCCACCTCGATTTTAACTTCAATCTACTAAAATTTGGGAAAACTTAAAACATGAAAGTTGAATCACTTTATATTAGCTTTCTAAATCATTTCGAATCACCTCAATTGGAGATCAAACAAGAGATTTATGCTCAAAATATTGAACAGTGTCCAAATTCGCTCCCTGTCGGTGCATGTTTTGCATCCTTTTGATTTTTCTCAAATTTTTTGATCCTTTTGGCTCATTTTTCATGAAAAACCTACACAAACTCAAAATAAATCAATTAAGCTCAAATTTCACTCAATTATTGCTCAAATTATATGAAAATAGAGGTAAACGACACATGAAATATACTACATTTATGAGCTTATCGATATCTCACGTGATGTCCTTTTTCAATTGTTCATTTCCTCCACCTAATGCCTTCAGAAATTAATTTCATCAAAATGACAGTCAGTAAATCTTGGAGTAAATACATCACTTGTCAAATGTTCAAGACATCTAATGATAGGGGGTGTATCATACCCAATGTATATTTCCAACCTTCTTTGGGGTCCCATCTTAGTGTATTATGGCGTCACTACAGGGAATAAACAACACATCCAAAAATTCTTAGATGGAAAATATCTCGCTCATAACCAAAGGCCAATTGTAGAGGGGAGTATTTATGGTAATTTGTCAGCCTTAAACATACAAGTGTTGCTGTATGCAAAATAGCATGTCTTTGAGCAGATGTAGAGAGTTTTATTCTCATTAAAAATGGTCTAGCAATTTATTGCAATCGCTTGATAAATTATTCGACTAAACCATTTTGTGTATGAACATGAGCTATAGGATATTCAACACTAATGCTAGTTGACATACAATAATCATCAAAAGTATGAAACGAATATTCACCAACATTGTCTAATCGAATTTTCTTTATTGGTATAATCTGGAAATTGTGCTTTCAACTTTATAATTTGAGCAAGCAGTCTTGCAAATGCCAAGTTGCAAGTTGATAATAAACAAGCATGCGACCATTTTATAGATGCATCAATTAGCAACATAAAATACCTAAAAGGTCTGCATGGTAGTTGAATTAGTCCATATATATCACCATGGATCCTTTCCAAAATCCAGGGGATTTAGTTCATACCTTAACTGGTGAAGATCTCGTAATAAATTTTACTTAAGAACAAGCAACACATGTAAATTCATTTAACTTTACCACTTTTTGATTTTTTTAACGAATGACCATTTGAATTTTTAATTATTCTTCTTATCGTTATCAACCCAGGATGCCTTAGTCGATCATGTCTAATGACAAAATCTTTGGGATCAGTAAACTTCTGGTTTACTAAATGGTGCATTTCAATTGCACTAATTGTAGTGTAATATAAGCTAGAAGAAAGAGAAGGAAAATTTTCTATTACAAAAATGAAAGTTGTAATACACATAAATATTCAATATTCGAATCATCCACTATCTTAATATGGTACCCATTTTGGCAAATATCTTTAAAACTTAACAAATTTTCTTGAGACTTAGTAGAGACTAGTGCATTATTTATTGCCAAATTTAGTCCTTTAGAGAGATATATATTTGCTATTCTGGAACCTTCAATTAATTTTACACTATCACTTATGGTATTAACATTTGTCTCACCCAACTTCAGGTGGGAAAAATAATTCTTATTTTTAAGTATTGTATGTGTTGTAGCACTATGAAAAAGACATACATCTTCTTTGCCTTTTATTAATGCCAAATATTTGGCAATATCCATGCCTTCTTTAGGAAGGAAAATACAAAAGATAATTAATTTCCTAGAGCAAAAGTGCATTTCATAACAAAAACACTTAAAACAACTTGGAAATAACATAAGTGCATTACACAACAAAAATAAATAAATAAATTCACTAGGAAATGAAGAACAAACTTTAAAGCAATTATAAAACTAATCATCTCTTTGGCGTTTCCACATTATAGGTTCGCTTACTTTGGACATTTCCATTACTAGTCAAATGATCAATTGTTTCTTTTAGATATTCAAAGAAATAAGCCACATCAAGATACATTAATCAACATTATCAGTATATCAACATTGTCAAAATCATCATTTGGGTCGGTGAAATTCACCTCAATACTTTTGTTTTTCTTTTTCAATGATGCTTGATACAATTTAATCAGATGTTTTAGAATTCTACATGCACGAGACTAATATCCCTTAGCACCGTACCGATAGCATAAATTATTAGAATTTTTTGAGGATTCCTCATCATTACTACCTCACTTTTGGTAGGGATGTTTTCCCTTATGATTTGATGAGCCATGATTACGAGTGTCATAATTATGACAGTCAATTCGACCACGACCATGTCCACAACCACGGCTATGGTCACGGCGACAACCACGATCTTGACCTTTTTTACGTTCATAATTAGAAGATTTAGTTGCATTTGCTTGACCAAGGAATGGACTAAAACCAGTTGGTTCGTCTCATTATTTTTTTTTATTAATAGTTCATTATTTTGGATAGCTACATCTGTATATGAGATTAGTTCAGAATACTTTTTGAATATCTTCTCTTGATATTGCTGTTGTAGGAGCAAATTTATGGCATGGAAGGTGGAGAAAGTTTTTTCTAATACATCTTCATCAGTAATATTTTCTCCACATAATTTTAATTGGAATGTGAATTTAAACATTATAGAGTTATACTCACTTATTGATTTTAAATCTTGTAGCATCAAATGTAACCAATCATATTAGGCTTTAAGAAAAACAACGAACTTCAGGTAGTCATATATTTCCTTTAAGTTATTCCATAGATCAAGAGAATCTTTAACAGTGAGATATTTAGCTTTCAAACTTTCATCAATATGATGACAGAGAAAAATCATTGCTTTAGCACGATTTTGGTTAGTAGCCTCATTTGCTTCCGTAATAGTGTCTCCAAGATCCATTGCATCAAGTCAATGCATCTCAACATCAAGAACCCAAGATAAATAATTCTTTCCATAAATGTCAAGAGGTACAAATTCAAATTTAGTAAGGTTAGACAGAACAAAAGAAATTAATAAACAAACTTACCTAAGTATCACTTGAATAATATGATCATCCACTTTACTATATTTCGTGAAGGTAGTGTGGCACTGATAACGTATTGTAAAGCTAAATCAAGATTATTAAACTTGACTATAAAATTAATTAAAGTAGGAAATATAGTAAGTGTAAACAAGAGAAAAGTAGACAAAGAAATAGTAAAAAATTCTCTAATACTCTACATTACCAGCTTTCATTAGCCTTACGAATGAGGTATCAAAGTTTCCTATTTATAGAGTTACAAAATAGAAAATTCATGAATAAACACTTAATATAATACATGAATTACGGGGACCAATAAGTCTAGGGAAAGTACATCACATAATTCAATATAACTAAGGGAATGAATATCACATTGACCAATGTGTTTAGGGTAGAAGAATGGACATCTATCTCCATAGAATTCATAACATAAAATATATTTTTGGTGTAATTTTCTTAAAAAATAAAATAAAAACTAACACATAACTCCTTATAACTCCTTCTCAATTTAATAACTTCTCGTAACCATCTCATTTAATTTGTATTTTTTTATGTTCTTTTCCTATAATTGTGCATACACATCGAGTGTGCCAATACCACTAAGTTAATTTCATAAAGCTAGAGTAATTTGGTGAAATTCATAACTAATTAAGGGATAAAAACCCTATTAATCCCTCACATTTTATGTTTGTACTTTTTTAGCCCTTCATATTCAAAATGACGTATTTTTGTCTGTCACAAATTTAAAACATATCATTTTAGTCCCTTGACACAATTACAGGTATATTGGGCTTAGAATAGTCACATGTGTATCACATATTCCATTTTTAGGGACAAAATTGGCAACAGAAATTCTAAACCTACTTTAAAACCTACTTAAAGTTTTGTGTTGCCAATTTTTGCGCCTAAAAAGTATGACATGTGATACGCATGTGACTATTTCAGGCCAAAATATGTCCGTAATTTTGTTGAGGGACCAAATTGTTATATTTTGAATTTGTAAGAGATAAAAATGTATCATTTTAAATGTGAAAGACTAGAAAAAATACAAACATGAAATATGAGGAACTATTAGAGTCATTTTCCCTTCTAAATTTTTACAATTACCTTTTAGAATTTCTATTAACCCAATATCAAATAACTTCTTTTAATTCCTACCAAAAAATTAAAAAAGAAAACTTCTTTTGACATCCAAGCTAAGTAACCATTATTTTTTAAATTTGATTTTATGATCTTGTGCCAGATTTTTTTTTTTTTTGGGGTGAATCTTGATTATTTCTTTGGAGTGGAACTGTGGAAGGGTCTACTTACCAAATGATCTAAGTCTGGACTAGAGAGCTGTAATGCCTTTGCACTAATACAAACCTGTTCCTGCCAATCAAAAGTACAATTCATGACAAGCTTGTTTACAAATATCAATGTAGTTCAACTAGACAATACAACAATCTACAATAAAATTCTGACATTTTACGATGCACAAGAAACAGAGGCTAACTAGTATAAAAGCACTTATAAATTTTGAAGACCATACTTGTTTTACAGGACAACAAGATATCTATAAGCCTTTGACATGATGTATGAAAATATTATATTTTTCTCACAATTCTTGATTTCCTTGTACTTGGAATTCGTATATTGAAAACCATCTCGAACCAGCTGATGAATCCCCTTTGTATCCTTTCTCACAGCAGATAGTTACCTCATTAGATGCTTGTGTTAACAAAAGTTTTTGATCTTGCTAGTGGTATATCTATTCAATTTTCCAGACAATAGTCTTTTTCTCAAATCACCCATCCTGAGCAAAATGTCAAATGGTAAGTTACTTACCAAAAAAAAAATGGTAAGTTGGCACCTGCTTTCAGATAATAAAATTCATTATAATTTGTAACCTATACAAAAATTAGATGCTACTGAGTGCACAATATACACTATGTATGACATAAAGAAGATTCTCTAGTCCTTCAGACATTCTCTAACAGCTAAGATGATATAGCACAAGATTAGGACATCTTGTTTACAAGCACGAGCGGAAGATTAAAAGGGATTCAGGACTATTTCGGACTATGAACAATACACGTGAATAGTGATTTTTGGAAAAATCAATAGGGAAGGAGAAGGAATCTCAAAAAACTAAAAGAAGAAAACAAAAATAACTGAAAAAAACTAATAAATGAAATTTTATTTCCTCATTCTCTATCTAAAATAATCTATTAACATCGTATTTATAAAGCTGTAAAACAAACTAAAAATATAATCCTAAAATAAAATTCTATTGTGATTAGGATTACTAATTACTATCCTAAATATAACAAAATACTCCCTAATTAACTAGGATCTAAATAATAATCTAATACAATTAACCATCTAACACTAAAAAACCAGACCTGTTAACAAATTCCAGTAGTTACAGAAAAGACTATAATAAACCCTTAAGACCTAAATTGAAACAGACTACTGAAAGAATGCAATAGATATCTAATCCTCAAAGTTTGCATAGTTGAAGCTTGAGAAAATTCACAAAAATCTTTCTTGGAGTTCTTAGTTGGCTGCATCATTCTCCCCCTGGTTTGAAAAAAACTCAACCTTGAGTTTTAAAGAATGATAGGATAAAGAACTTGAAGGTCTGAAACGAGGTGAAAAGAGAGCTAAAACGTCAAAAATGACTTCTTATTCACTTGAGGGACCAAGAGATAAAGTTGTGATTTCATAGGCTGAATACCAGGCTGAATATTGTGAAACTCTTCAATAACAAATTCAATTGTGTCTTGAACATACTTCAACTTTGACGCTACCATGTCGACTTTTACAGTAATTTACTTGATCTGTTTTGGTGAAACTATAGTTCCACAGGCTTAATTTTTGGAACTTCTTCCACAAACAAGTCTCTTCTGTGTCCACCTTAGACTTCTCGACAAACTCATCAAATTTAGATAACCAATTCTAAATTCTTAGCCACCACTAAACTACTTAATAGTGATCTAGAATTAGCTGTCATGTTCTTAGAAATCTGAACTTCTATAAAAGGATCACGAACCAGTCTTGCTTTCTACCATCTCCGGTACCACGATCTAGTTTAATTTAACAAAACCTACTATTGACATATTATTTTCTACCCGATGATGAAACTCTTGCTTTTGATGACGATAAAAAAGTAGACACACTTCTAAGAGTAGCTCTCTCATCTTAGCCCAAGTAGAGGTATATCTTTGGTGTTGAGTACACCATGTTCAACGGTATACCATGAAATATAAGCCACTCCATCCAGTTTCGTCTTGACAATTAGATTTTTTTAATAATCATCTATGTGATTATTGTTGTAAAAAAAGTAATCCAGAGAAGCGAGCCATCTAGAAATATTTTAGGTGACTTGACCCATCAAAAGATGGAAGAAACGTGATGATTTGTTAGAATTCCATGAAGGTAACCATATTTATACAGATGAAGAAGAAAAATATGGTCAAGAAAATAGAGGAAAGTTTGGCTCTTGATACCATATTGATATAGCACAAGATTGGGATATCTTGTCTATAAGCATGAGTGGAAGATTAAAGGGGATTTGGGACTGTTTTAGGCTATGAACAGTATCTGTGAACAATAATTTCTGGGAAAATCAATAGAAAGGAGAAGGAATCTCAGAAAAACTTAAAGAAGAAAACAAGATAACTAATAAAAACTAATAACTAAAATTTTATTTCCTCAATCTCTGTCTAAAATAATCTACTAATAATCTATTATAAAGCTTTAAAACTAACTAAAAATGGAATCCTATTGTGATTAGGATTTCTAATTCCTATCCTAAACATAACAAAATAATCCCTAATTTACTAGGATCCAAATAATAATCTAATACAATTAAGCAACCATCTAAGACTAAAAAATCATACGTGGTGACAATTTCGAGCAGTTACAAAAAGACTATGATACTCTTAAGACCTAAACTTAAAACAAACTACTAAAAGAATAGAATAGATATCTAATCCTCAATGTATGAATAGTTAAAGTTTGAGGAAATTCATAAAAATCTTGGAGTTCTTAGTTGGCTACATCATAGGACCTTAAAAAACAAGAGCACCTCTTTCCAAGAATATGTTAGATATTGGTGAACAATGGAGATTTATGAATTTAGATTCTTCTTCAAGAGTGTAATATAATGTACAGCTGGAAAATTTCCCAAGCTCATAGTTCTCTAGGTTTTATGAAGATGGCCTTAAATTGGTAAACTTTAGCATCCTAATTCAACTAGATGATTCAATGAGTGGCATCAAAACAAAGGTATGCATTGACAGTTGGAAATAGAAAATTTAGATTCACTTTTCACCAAATAGAAATTGTAATGTCAGAAATTCATAAAATATTTGTAGCATTCTAAACCCTATCAAATTATTTTAAAATTCATTTCAAGACCATTTTGTTCTAATCGATTCGATTTATGTTCATTTAAAATAAATGATCCATGATGGCTAAGGTCCATTTTGAAATCTAAATAATAATTATGATGAGGATAAATGTTTACAACATTATGGTTAAAAAGGATGTTTAGGATTTGAAGCTCTAGACAATTAGCAAACACATGAGAGAAATTTTTGTATTGTAAACAACTATCCGGAGAAAAGTTAAATTGAATTAGATATTTAATTCCAGCATTCTTATCCGATTCTTCTGAAGCAGCAACATCTAACATAATTTGCTCCTGACCACGCCAGAGTATTTGATATGACAATTGGCTATTAATTAACATGAGTTCAAACAAGAGACAAGTCCTAACTAGGATTGTAAACAAACCGAGCTACTTGCGAATTGAGCAGCTTGATCAAAAAGTTTGACTCGAGCTTGTGAATCACTAAGCTCGAACTTAAATCTCTTGACGAGCCGATCTCGAGCATATGTATATTCTACTCAAGTGCTTGTCAAGCTTTTCAAGCACGTTTATTATTATTTTTATTATATGTAAAATTAAATCCACTAAAGTATCTAAACTCGTTAGAAAAATTACGTCTTTTACTTTTGACAAGTCGAAATATTCAAGTTCGAATTTGTTTTACTTATTTCCAAGTGGCCTCGAATCGAGCTCGAGCTTCATCAAGTTTATCAAACTTGAGCTCGAGCTCAAACTAGCCTAACACAAAATTTCAAACTCCTCAAGATTGAGTAGGACGGTATTTGTACTTGACTCAACTCATTTATACCTTTAATCCTAACACAAAGTTTGCCCTATATCAAGGTAACAGTAAAAAGACCCTAATATATAAGTTGTTCAAAATAAAAGGAATAGATATGTTCAAAAATCATGAATATAAAATCATAGAGATGACTAAGATCCGTAACTTATCTTGTCCTTAACACCAAATTCTTTAGCTTTGGTGGAATCCATATAAAATGGTCTTTTCATCACATTAGCTACCACATCAGTTGACTGAAAACATATTATTTCAATAATTGATTACCATGAACTTCTGGGTTGCTTAAGAATAAGCAAAAACTAGAGAAACATAAACATAATAAGCAAAAACTAGAGAAACATAAACTTAATGTGGCATGCTTACATTACTGATGTACTTGGCTAGATGTTCAACAAGAGTATCCTTGTTAATTATTACCTTAATAACAATACACTAAAGTTAAACATCCCTTAAATGTTCAACATGTATAATTGTAATTAAAACCAAATAATTTGTGCATTAAATTATCGTGTTTTAAATAAGTTTCTAAAGCAAGGAGATTGAAATATTAGGACTACATTTTACTCTCAATAACTTTTAATGGAGATGGTGTTATCTACGACATAGAAATCTAAAGAAGATGACAAGTAAAACATAAGAGGTAGTCCTATATGATATTTTTTCAAGAAGTTGGTCTATTGATATCTGTGAACCTAATTGTTTTGCATGTATGTTTAAGGTGAAAACAAGGGAAGCTAACTTCAAGCAAATGCTGGAGAGGGAGCATTGAAGGTTATCCACATGACGTGGAATCAATCACAAAAACTTATAAGACAGAATTGTTGGGTAAATGATGTTTCATATGGCAGAACTTCACTAAAAGTGAATCATAGAGCAAATGATTGCTACAGGATGCTTCGCAAGCATAAACATGGGCAAAAGTATATATCTAAGCACTGCAGTAAAAGAGATTTAATTCAAAAATATTGTCTGTTTGGACAAATATTATTCTTTGAATATTATTTTAAAAGTAATGTAGCAACTTTTTTGATGTGATATATGTGAGATAAAAAGGTAATTAGAAAACTTATGTGAAATGAATGTAGAATATTATTTGGAGAATAATGAAAAAAATTCACCACTCAAAGTCCAAACGGAGGTGAAATCTCTCAACATGAAAGAGGCCGAGGCTGATCACAGCAGGCCTTAGAATGACTCAGCGATTCAACAACGCATTTGCACTCAGTAAAATCTTGTGAGCTTATGGACCTTATCTACTGCAAATTATAGGGAATCCGGGACTAGTATGCATAGTTGTATGCTTCAAGAGTGGCACCAGTTAACTGCGAATGCTGATTAATTGGAAGCTTTCATGAACACACAACTTTCCATAAAGCACTTAGATTCTGACATTCAGAGAGGGACTACAGATGACACTGAAAACATGGGAACAAAGAAAAAGATTTACTAGAAAGACGACGCAACCAAAAAGTACTATAACCCACTACAAAGTTCACGCAAATGTTTCAATTTACCGAAAAAGTGTGACAATCTCAAGTGTGCATGCAAGATCACAGTTCAAGTGCCAGAAAAGGGCCTACCCATCCTACTCTGATCAATACATTAACCCAATGAGCAATGAGATTAAACATTAGGAATTAATTATCTAATTATGACATTAAGTGAAAAATTGTATAATAAATCTAGTAACAGTATCATTTAAAAAATAAATACTCAGTGGCATATCAATGTGAAAGAATAATGTTTTCTAATAAATGAAAGAGAGTGTTTAGGGCCTCAGGTATATCTGAGACATTTTATCATCAGCATCATGAGAAAAAACTTGACATTCAAGAGTTATTTTGGTGGATCATTTCAACATGCCAAAGAGAATATGTTGAATGCTTAATTTTCAAGGGATTATATGAGGAAATAATTCGGGAAAAACTATAGGGAGGAAGCCTTCATGGTTTCTCACTTTGTCCATCTCCTGTCAACTATCCAATTGATTGAAACAATCCTATTAAGTGTAGTTCTCAACATAGACAGAAGGTACAAGTACCTTGTTTGTTGACACCCTAAGAAAATAACCCTTGTGCAAACCTACATTATCTATTTTTAGAACTTCTAAGATTTATAAAGCCATTTTTCGTGCCACAGGATTTGTTTGAAAAATTTTATGTGTTAAATCAACTAATTTTGTGTGTTTAAAGGAAACTTCCGTAAAAAGTGATATGATCAACGATATATATATATATATATATATATATATATATATATATCTGTGTGTGTGTTAGGATCCGAGCCCCAAGAATCTAGGTTAAAATTAATGATTTAGCGAACTCTTTATCGATGATAATGAAAACAATAAGAAAGTATGCGGAGAAAATATATTTGGAAAGAGACCAAAAGATTTACATAGTTCGGTCAATTAGATATATGTCCACAGGTAGAGGGAAGCAATATTTTCACTATATGACAAAGATACAAACCCTTGGGAAAAATCTCGAAAGACTGAGAGAGATATTCAAAAAAAAAACCTAAAAAGATTCTTGCCATCTGTATTGCAAAAATTAGAAGACTCCTTTTTAGATGCAACATTGAAGATTCATCAAAACTTACATCTTTGGTAATTATTAATTTAGGCGACTTAGGCTCAAGACATTGCAAACGATATCCTTTCACCCTAGATGAATACCCAAGGAAAAACATTATTTAGCTCTTGGTTTCAATTTTCTATCATTTACATGCATGTATGCAGGATACCTATATATTCTTGAGTTAGAAAAATTAGCAAGAATACCTGAACAAAATTCTGTCGGAGTTTTAAAGTTTAGAGACAAGTGCAAAAGGAGTACGGTTGATAATGTAATAGGCGGTAAAGATTACCTTTGCTCAGAAGTCATTCGTCAAACCAGCATTTAAGATCATACAACGAGTTCTTTCCAAAAGAGTCCTATTCATCCGTTCCGCCACACCGTTTTGTTCAAGTGTTGTTTTTATGGTATGGTTTCAAACAATTCCTTCATTCTTACAGAATTCATTGAATTCACCTTCACAAAATTCCAAGTCATTATCTATTCTAAACTGCTTGATTTGTTTACGTGTTTGTTTCTCAATCAAAACTTTTCATTGTTTGAAAGTTAGAAAAATATCATTTTTATATTTCAGGAAATATACCCAGACTTTTCTTGAGTAATGATCAATAAAAGTTAACATGTTCCTGGCACTACCCTTAGATGGGGTACTATAAGGCCTCCAAAGGTCTAAATGAATGTAATCCAAAGTTCCTTTTATTCTGTAGATTGTTAGAGATTTGAAATTGACTCTTTTTTGCTTCCTGAAGACATCTGCAATGTTCACAGAAATCCATATTCTCGGTATTTTGTCCGCAAACAAGACATCTTTTGTAGAGCATGGACAAATCCTTCTCACTCATATGCCCCAATCGCATATGCCATAATTTGGTGATGTCAACATTAGATTAATCTACTGTGGAAATGGCAGTAGCACATATAATAGTAGATCCTTGCAAAATGTACAGCGTTCCAGACTTGTGCGCCTTCATGATCACAATAGCATCATGAGTAACTTTTAGAATTCCACCTTCACCTGTGTATTTGCACCCAATGGTTTCTAGGGTACCCAAAGAGATAAGATTTTTCTTCAAGTTTGGAACATATCTAATATCAGTGAGTGTCCTTACCACACCATCATGCAATTTGATTCAAGCAGTACCTTGACTAATGACTTTACAAAAATGTAATTACCCATTAGGACAATTCCACCGTTCACTGGATCATATGTTGAAAACTAATCTCGATTGGGACACATATAATAAGAACAATCTAAATCGGATAAAATCTACTTATTGTTAAATTTGGAATTATTATCAGTGGCCAATAATATAGTTCTCGTTAGCTACAACACTGGCCTTACTGGTGTCATTATTTTCGTGTTTATTTTTCTCCTTGTGGTTTTATTTGTTTTTCAATTTAAAGCATCCGAACTTAATACGACCTTTTTTGCAATAATAATTGCACACTAAATTTTTATGCCTGGATTTGGGTTTTGATTTAGACTTTTTACTGTCAGCATCTTTCTTTCCAGATTTGCCCCTAATAAATAAACCTTCCTCATAATTTCACTAGTTTCCCAAGTAATATCTCTATGTATCTGATATTTTGATTTCAGAATAAATTCTATTTATTTATAAAAGATAGTTTTTTTTTTCATAAAGTATTATATCTTTAAAATGTTTAAATGACTGGGATAGTGAACACAACAATAATATGGCCTGATCCTCATCTTCAATTTTGGCTTCCATATTACTCAAATCCATAAGAATGGAATTAAATTTATCTTTAAAAGAAGTGAGGGTATAGAAGTACCTTCGATCATATGAAGCATGTACAGATTTTGTTTGAGGTAAAGTCAGTTCACCACTTTCTTTTTCATATACAAAGTTATCAATTTTTCTCACATGCCTTTGGCTGTGGTTTAGATGGCTGCCTCTCCTAAAATATCATCGAAAAAATTTAAGACAATACCCGATTTAGTCTTTTTATCTAGGCTGGCAAAGTCATCGTCTGACATTTTCTTCGACTTATTTTCTTTCCCTTGTAGGGCTGCATCAACGCCATCCTAGATTAGGATAGCCTCCATGTTAACCAGCCACATACTTAAGTTGAAACTCTGGTCAAATTTCTCCTAATAAGACTTCATTACCGTCATATTGGCCACTAGGACTTAACTCAAGGTAGGCCTGTAAATGGATTAGATTTGGTTCAGAATTAGAAAATCTAGACCAGATCTGATTAAGAACTCCGGTTCCAAATCCAATTCGATTACCCGACAGGTCTTCATTTTAAGATCCGATCACCTCTTCGAATTCGACTGGATGCGAATCGAGGTCGGATATATTCATATCTAGAATACTTATTGTAAACATATCACTTCCATCGATGGTCCAAACTTCAATCTTAACAACAAAAGTTCAGCATTTCAATTCCATATATAATTCTTCCTAGAACATTAAAACAAACACATCAATTTATAATAGTTGAACTTCTGAATAAGAAAACAAATCTCAAAAGTAGAATACAAAGTCAAACAACACATCAAATTACAATAGTTGACCAGGTTCTCATTCTTCTAATTCCACAATCTTAACATTATTTTCATCAACTATGCTGTTTGGTGTTGGATGATTAGGCTTTGATGACATCCTACACAACAATGAAAACTAGAAAATAAACATTTCAGTGAACAAATATGAAAAGAAATGAAACAGGCTTACTATAATCAAGTTTAAGTTCTCTACCTATACAGTGAAATATTAAATATGAAGACAGAGGAAACAAAATATCTAAATAAATTTGAATAAACAAACCTTGGAATAATACCAAGTCTGAACAAACAAATCAGAATAATACCAATAACAATCAAAATTGAGAGATGGAGGGAGAAGAGTAAACAAATCAACAATTTTTGTTTGGGAAAAAAAGATTTTTTTTATATTACCACTAGATCGAATCTAGATCTAAAGAAACAACAAACAAGAGAAAGGAAAAGAAAGAGAGATATGAAATACTGGAATAATTTTTTGGGGGATCGAGTTTGTTGATTTGATTGGTGATGTGATGGCCAGAAAATAGGGATATGGTGGTTGGCTAGAAGTGTATGAAGGCTGAGAGAAAGAGATGTACTGAGGGTTAGGGAGAGAAATGTACTGTGGTTGTTGGAAGGATTCTCTAAGTTATAACCCTAATATGATAAGTGATAAGTATATATTAATAATATATTTTTATTTTATTTAATTTTGTAATTAGATTCGGATCTTAAAAGGGTCAAAAATATTAATTCCATATCCGATCTATTTATACCCTAATCAAATTTGTCTGGTAAACGAGTCTACACTTAAATCTATATCTGGATAAATGGATTGGGTTTGGATCAAGTCCCGGTACATTGAAAAGCCTAACCCGAGGTATCAAAACTTTGATACTAGTTTGTTAGGGTATGAGCCCTGGAAATTTTGGTTAAAACTAGTTTTAGTGTTCTTGGTGTGTTTTCAATGTGATGCTACTGTCGAGTTGCAATGCCGTCGTAAGCACCCAAAATTAACAACTCTAATATAGTAGTGGTGAGTCGAGTTCGTCCCATAGAGAACAGGGTTTATTTTCGTGCTAATGGAACAAGGGGAGTTTTGAATGCTTTTTAACTAAAATTAAAACAATAAAATAATTGAAGATAATTCAATTAAGAAAGATCTTGGTTTTGGTCATATCCACCATGGCAATTTCACTAGTCGATCATTGACATACAAGATAATTCAATTTATATCATCTAATTGAAGAATTAACCTGAACGGATACCAATTCAAAGTTGATTCTTATTTCTTTCTAAAGTTGGTTAATTTTCAACACGCGATCCAATTAACCCTAACTATTAAATTAACCCAGACACGCGCCGAAGATCAATTTAATAGAAGCATTAAGATCAACAAGAACAATTAGACTAATTAAACAAAAACACTAGATGGTTATGCTAATTAGATGATAATTTTCCTAAATTCAACAACACAAATTGTAATTATCAAATTTAGTTGCTTCATAGAATGAATTAAACACACGCGGTTAAAACACTCTAGCAGTAGATTAATTCTAATAACTTAGTATTCTGCAGCAATAACAAGTTAAAACGAACAACCACAAATTTAATCACTGAAAAATAATCAATACTTGAGATAAAAGTGAATAAATTCAAGCACAAGAAGTCTCACAACTTTGTAGAATTGACCATGGCTTCAAATTCCTCCACCAAGAAAAGAGTTTAGGCACAAAGTGCCATAAAAGAATAAAGAGAATTTTTTTTTGCTAAAACCCTAGCCAACAAGAAAAATAATGTCTAAATGTCGATCCCTTTTTCTCACCCTAAATAGGGTATTTATAATGAGTACTTAGGGTTACAATTAATGCCTACACATAAGAACGTGAAATAGGGTGAAAAAGAGTCCAACCGGCCGAAGAAATCTATCAAAAAACTCACAAACACGCTTCTGCTGCTCTCCATGCACATGCGCTGAGGTTTTTGCGCGCATTTGAGCGGGAGGCAGTAACTTCCATGCGGGTTCTGTCCTTCGCGCACATGCGCAGAGACCTTAGCACGCATGTGCGCATGAGCTGCTTCTGGAATTGAAGCTTCTGGACGCAGCGCACATGCGCTGCACAGCTCCAGCGCATGTGAGCTGGCTTCCTCTACTTTGCTCCACATTCGGCTTCAATTTTCACCTTGATGCCTCTATTATTTGATAAAGTGTACAACACAAAAGTTGTAGATCTATCCCTTAGGTTCCCAATTTATCTTGAATCACCTCAATCGGAGCTCGGGATCAAAATTTATACATGAAATACAACAAGGAATAGTATCTGGAATGACTTCGTACTCGTGCATGTCTCGTACTAAGCATTTTCTTTCATCGTTTTGCATCCTTTTCAACTCTTTTTCACTGTAACCCTACAAAAACTGAGAATAACCAAATTAAACTCAATACTAACTCAAATTTTGCTTACAACACATAAAAGCGTTGTAATTGACACATAAAATATAGTACAATTATGAACTTATCAAATTACCCCACACTTAGCCTTTGATCGTCCTCGATCAAATATAAAATTAAAAAATTTAAGCTCAACAAAATTCTACTCAACGTATTCCTTCACATATCCACATAATAATCAATAATGAATCCAACAATCAGAGTAGTCAAAGAATCCAAGAGCTCAAATGCTAATAAAAATCAAAACATGAAATTCGTGTGTATGTGTGTATAGCCATTAAAAAATTTAGATTTGAAAATATCTAGATTAAATAATGAAGACCCTCAAAATTTTTCTAAACACCTCATAGCTCACTCTCCCAACCTCACCCCTCCACTAATATAGACAATTGATTCAATTCAAATTTAGGTAGGACTTTCAGTTCAAAAAATAGATTAGGATATTTGTTAGCCAAAGAAGGGAGAGGATATTGCAAATAAGAACAAGAGCCTTATAGTAATGACGGCTGTACATTAAAATAAAACTTCTCTTCACATGCGAAATATCAAACATTCACAACCCCACACTTGAGTAACAAACACCCATTAGGAATTCGAAACAACCAAACATGCCAACGTCCCTCGGACATATATACATCACATCATCATTTTATTTTTCTATGTCCGCTCACAGTACGGGTACCAGTGGTAGGCACTACCCGCAACATATAAACACGCAGGTACCAGTGATGGGCACTACCTGTAAATATCAAGAATATGCAAGTACCAGTGATGGGCACTACCTGTAAATATCAAGAATATGCAAGTACCAGTGATGGGCACTACCTGTAAATATCAAGAATATGCAAGTACCAGTGATGGGCACTACCTGCATGATTCAGAACTTCCATATTCATTTTCTTTTTTCAACAATTTTTTCCAATACCCCATTTCGCAACAAAAATGTACACCACTCACTTCTCACAAACTTCCACCCTTATATCCCCTTAACAAATAATGTGCACCATAAAGCTCTTAAAGGGAATAATTTTGGATAAAACAATACAAGTATTAAGCTCCATAAGGGTAGGAAAATGAGCTTATGTGAAAGAAGGTGAATGATATTTCTTTTCACAAGAATAAGGCCCAAATAAGGTACTTAGAAATAAATTGTTAAAATGGTTGGCTAGAACGGCTTATCAAACAAAAAAGCACTACCTTGATTTTAAAACTAAATCAAGTTGTCTAAGAATTAGCTTTGAAAATGTAATAAAGTAAGTTTTTGGGATGCAACATAATTGAGTCTACATAAATTTCTCTAAAAATCCCAAATCAAAAATTAAAGTATGGCTAAGTGCTCAAAAATCTTGAAAATCATGAACGGAAAATATTAACACACTGACTACACATTCATGCATGGTTCAATTAATGATTATTATGCAGAAGAATGAAAAAAATACATTAAGCAAAACTTTTCAAAATTTTCTAAAAATGGTCAATTTATCCACAAATTTTTTAAAAATTTCAACAAGTTCTCAGATTAAAGAAAAAGTTAAAATATTGCAGCAAAATTGAGCAAAATATACCAAACAACTAAAAAAATCCAAATAACTCCCACCCCACACTTAACAATAAGCATTGTTCTCAATGCCAAAAAAAAAATAAAAAAATAAAAGCAAAAAATGGGAAAAAGAAAAGCTTCTCTGGATTTAATTCGCGTTTGGAGCAGTATCCGCTATAAATAACCCCTTGTCGTGAAAGAAAGCTAGATAACACTAAACGAAACAAATAAATAATTCCCTTGAGATAATAAGAAAAACAAGAACATTGTAGAAAATAATCCCACAATAATCAAGAAGACTTACTCCCTTAAGGGAATACAGAACCAAAATAACGAAAAGAAACCTAACAATTCTACGAAAAATAAGTTAACTAACTAAAATAAAACCTAACCAACGAAAATAAATATCGAATAAAATAACTAAGAAAATTGTCTAGGAAATCAATTCAATAACTAGCAACGAAAACTGTCCAACAGATAGGGCATAAGAACTCAAGGAGCATGGGGCCCCAAATCCTGCGGAAAAGGTGGAAAGGGTGGGAATGTTGAAGGGTCCTCGCCCCGTTCTCTGGCCATCTGACGAGCCTCCGTTGTTTGTTGCCACGTAAACTGATAGTGCATAAATGAATCAAAACGGTGGTTCATCCGCTGTTGTTCAGCCAAGATCTGATGTAGAAGGTCCTCCTGAGACTGTGGAGGAGCAGGTACTGGCTCGTCATCCGAATCATCGGCTTCCTCCACTTGTGATGTATAAGCTTGGGCTCTAGTACGTTTAACTGGAGCCCGTATACCTTTCATTGCAATCATCTGGCCTGGCCTCAATTTTTCTTTAGAAGGCTCAATCGGCACCCCACTTTCCAAGCATAGTGTCGTAATTCTAAACAGATGAGGAAACCATAATCCCGATTGCCTACTAGTAGCGGAGTAACAAATTTGTTGATACATGAGCTGACCCACATCAATGGCTTTTCCAGTAGCAATGCAATATAGCAATTTAGCTCGTTCCATAGTGACATGGGTAAGATGGTTTACCGGTAGAAGGCGGCCACAAATGAATTTAAACTAGACAAACCATACTGGCTTAAGTTTATTCACGTGGAAATGCCGAGCCGTCCAGTCATCCGCCGTAAAGGTCCAATCCACATCCCCATCACAAAGAACACTGGTGATCTGTTGAAGCTCTATATTGGCATTACGGGTATCAGGCCATTCATCATTACGAACACGATTGACCTTTAAAATTCTATTGATTTGAGTGGTAGAAATATCCATGTCCTTCCCTCGTACATAGACCCTGGTGGAGCTATAGTGACCAAAGTTAGAATAGAACTCACGCACCACCGGAAGGACGGCATTGATGGGAGTTGAAGTGAGAAGCTCCCATTCATCTCCCATGATTGCGAATAGTTATCTTTATTTCCGGCACTCCTGCCAACGAAACTTGAATGCCCCTTTCCTTTATTACAGCCCGCTTAGAGATATCATCATCATACTTTTGTTTGGCAGCCACCGTTAAGAAACGTAAACCGCCACCAACCATTGATTGTGTAGCCCTGGATGATGAGGATTCTCCGGTACCCTTGCTTGTGGCTGTTTTCTTGGCGCTCTTCCCATTCCTATAAAACATAAACAAGCATCATAACTCCCAAACAAACAAACAATACCCCATACTTACATAAAAAGCCAATCCCCCAAATCATAAGTCTTAGATTACACATGAAAATTCAAACAAAATAATGCTTAAAACTAAGACTTATGTATAATGCATGAACATTCCTATGCATGAAAACCAATTAGACAGAATTCACATGGCATAATCAGTGGCCTAGGGATTAAATTCATGCATCAATGCCTTGCATTTGAACACTTTTATTCATTGGAGCATAATATCGAACACATGGCATGCATAAAGAAAGAGGAAAATTGTGGGTATATTATGAACACGCAATCCATCCTCAATCAAAATCCCAACAAAAATCACACCAATTTTGTATTTTAAGAACAATACCTATGAGATTACATCAATTCAAAGCATAAAAAGACTCTAGATATTCTAGAAAATTTATTAAAACCCATAAAAACTTTGTAGAAAGAAAGAGAAATTCATACCTTGATTTGATTGTTCTTGAAAAAAGAAGAAATTTGGGTGTAAAATTGATGGAATTGGGGTGGTTTTTAAACATCTAAAAGTGGGGGATTTTGGGGTTTTGAGAGGAAGTTGAAATAGAAGAGGCATGTGAAGAATGAGGAAATAAGGAACGGTTCCTCTCTTTTATCTCCTCGCGCGCACGTGCGCAGCTTCTTCAGCGCGATGTGCGCGCGTGGCAGAGACTCTGATGGTTTATCGACTCTGTGCACTGTGGGTCAATTTTAAAAGGGTGGTTCAGCGCACATGCGCCAACTCTTGAGCGCGCACATGCGCGAACCTTGAGCGCGCATATGCCCTAAAGGCAGAATAAAAATTAATTTTTTTTTTTTTACGGCCCTCATAAAACATAATCCCATCAAAGATCTCTTTTATCATTTAAGCCTCTTAATGCAATTGATTTCCCAATTAACAACAAAACTAAAATCTAAATCCTTAAAATGAAAATAAGTAAAAAAAAAATTGCAAAAATTAAAACCAGTTTTATTCAATGGTCCGATTTTCAATGCATCATACACAGAATATGGCATTACATTAATAGAAGCACCTAAATCCAGCATGGCTTTTTCCAAATGTGTATTGCCTATCTTGCAAGGTACAGAGAACATACCTGGGTCCTTATGCTTTTCGGGTAGGGATTTTGAATTATTAACGATACATTTCTCCCCACCTCTACCTTTCTAACTTTCTTCTCTTTTTGCTTTCTTTTATGGGAACACAATTCCTTCAAAAACTTAGCATAGTGAGGTATTTGTTTAATAGCACCTAAATAAGGGAATATTTACCTCACATTTGCGAAAAGTCTCGTATACCTCTTTGTCGGGATCCTCTTGCGAAAACTCTTTCAATGCCTCGGGGAATGGGGGTTCGGGTTTATCTTCGGTCCATACAGGAACACTTTTATCTTCACTGCCGCTGCTTTTCTTCTCACATGGTTAAACCTGTTTTAAAACTTTTGGTCTTCTTCTTCTCGGCCTCCATATGTTCAGGAACTATTTTGCTTTGCACATCAACCTCTTTACCACTCCTCAACGTAATTGCGCTCATATTCTCCTTGGGATTGATGATGGTTTGAGGAGGCAACTTCCCGGAGCTCTGCGTTTCCAACCTGCTAATCGCAGTAGCCATTTGTCCTATTTGATGTTGCAATTGTCGAATACTGGCCTTTGTATCCTGCTGGAATTGAATCGTATTTTCAATTAAAATATCCAGCCGTCCTTTAAAGACTTACCCGATTGATTATTCAGATTTGATTGTTGTCTTTGAGCAAATGGTGGCCTACCATTAAGGTTGGAAGTTCTGCCGATTTTGTTGAGGTTGATTTTGGGCTTGGTTCCCACATCTTAAGTTAGGATGATCCCTCCATCCAGGATTGTAAGTGTTCGAGTAGGGATCATAACTTTGTCGTGGCTGTCCTGGGAATCCTCCGGTTGCGTTTACTTGCTCTTGACCTTCATCTTGTAATGTGGGACACATATCTGTTGAGTGTCCCTCATTTGAGCAGATACCACATGGTTGTGCAGTCGGTGCGGTACCTGAAGCCAATTGTCGAACAAAAAAGGTTAAACTAGCCATTTGTTGTTCTAATGAAGAAACATTTACCTCATTTACACGCTTGAGAGGTTGATCGCATCGTGTCCCAAACTTTTGAGAGCGAGCGGCCATATTCGATATAAGCTCACGCGCAGCGTTTATGGTCAAATTATCTAACGCCCCTTCACTTGCGGCGTCGACCATGTTCCTTTCATTAGGCACCCTTCATAAAAATATTGAATTAGTAAGGAGTCATAATTAATGCTTCTATCTGATGGTGCGGACAGCTTGCACACAATTTCTTGAAGCGCTCCCAATACTCATACAAGGATTATTCATTAAATTGCCTTATTCCACAAATTTCTTTGCGAATATTTGCAGTTCGAGAAGGTGGAAAGTACTTAGCCAAGAATAGTCTATTCATTTGCTTCCAAGTTGTGATACTACCTGAAGGCAAATCGAACAACCAATCCTTCGCTTCATCCTTGAGCGAGAACGGAAATGCTTTTAACTTGATATGCTCCTCTGACACCCTGATGGGTCTCATACTTGTGCAAACTATATGGAACTCCTTAAGATGCTTGTTTGGATCTTCACCTGGCAATCCATGAAAAGAAGGTAATAAATGGATTAGTCCATATTTTAGTTCAAATGTAACATTGGCATCTAAATCTGGATAAGTAATGCATAAGGGTTGTTGGTTTAAAGTGGGCGCGGCTAATTCTCTCAAAGTGCGTTTCGCCATGTTAGGCTCTTCCTGTTCACCTGCAAAGATAGTAATTGAAAAAATTTCCTTCCCCTAATTGTCTTTCTCTTATCTCTTTTCCCAATCTGCGTCATGTTCTCTATATTTTCGGATCAAATTGGAATTCAACTTGTCCAGCAGATCGGGTCACAGGCATACACAATTAGTGGTAGAATAATAATAAAAAGAAGGAAAAAGAAAAACTAAAATAGATAGCACAAAAATAATTCAAACCGTTCCCCGGCAACGGCTCCAAAATTTTGGTGTGTTTTCAATATGATGCTACTGTCGAGTTGCAATGCCGTCGTAAGCACTCAAAATTAACAACTCTAATATAGTAGTGGTGAGTCGAGTTCGTCCCACAGAGAACAGGGTTTATTTTCGTGCTAATGGAACAAGGGGGGTTTTGAATGCTTTTTAACTAAAATTAAAATAATAAAATAATTGAAGATAATTCAATTAAGAAAGATCTCAGTTTTGGTCATATCCACCATGGCAATTTTACTAGGCAATCATTGACACACAAGATAATTCAATTTCAGGTTACATGAAATATATCAAGCACTAATTGAAGAATTAACCCGAACGGATACCAATTCAAAATTGATTCTTATTTCTTTCTAAAGTTGGTTAATTTTCAACACGTAATCCAATTAACCCTAACTATTAAATTAACCCAGACACGCGCCAAAGATCAATTTAATAGAAGCATTAAGATCAACAAGAACAATTAGACTAATTAAACATAAACACACGCGGTTATGCTAATTAGATGATTCATTCCCCTAAATTCAACAACACAAATCCAGTAATTATCAAATTTAGTTGCTTCATAGAATGAATTACACACACGCAGTTAAAATAATCTAGCAGTAGATTAATTCTAATAACTTAGTATTCTGCAGCAATAACAAGTTAAAACGAACAACCACAAATTTAATCGCAAAAAAATAATCAATACTTGAGATAAAAGTGAATAAATTCAAGCACAAGAATTCTCACAACTTTGTTGAATTGACCATGGCTTCAAATCCCTCTACCAAGAAAAGAGTTTAGCAACGGCACAAAGTGCCATAAAAGAATAAAGAGAAAAATTTTCTGCTAAAACCCTAGCCAACAAGAAAAATAAAAGTGTCGATCCCTTTTTCTCACCCTAAATGGGGTATTTATAATGAGTACTTAGGGTTACAATTAATGCCTACAGATAAGAACGTGAAATCGGGTGAAAAAGAGTCCAACCGGCCGAAGAAATCTATCAAAAAACTCACAAACACGCTTCTGCTGCTCTCCGCGCACATGCGCTGAGGTTTTTACGCGCATGTGCGCGCGAGGCAGTAACTTCCATGCAGGTTCTGTCATTCGCGCACATGCGCAGAGACCTTAGCGCGCATGTGCTCGCGAGCTGCTTCTGGAATTGAATCTTTTGGACGCAGCGCACATGCGCTGCACAGCTCCAGTGCATGTGTGCTGGCTTCCTCCACTTTGCTCTGCCTTCGGTTTTAATTTTCACCTTGATGCTTCCGTTATTGAAAAAGTATAAAACTTGAAAGTTGTAGATCTATCCCTTGCTTAGAGCTTCCCAATGCATCTTGAATCACCTCAATCGGAGCACGGGATCAAAATTTATGCTTGAAATACAAAATAGTGTTTGGAATGACTTCGTACTCGTGCATGTCTCGTACTAAGCATTTTCTTTCATCGTTTTGAGCTAACCTCTTTTGCACCCATAAAAACATCACTGGCTGGCATTAACCCAGACGATGGCGCACGAGGCGAATCATTGCTGGAGCAGAATTCAAAGCAAGCATGAAATTATTATTAAGAAAAATGGATGGAGTCAGAGCAATTGCACACGAAATTGAATATGTTTCGTAAACCTTTCCCTTGGTTCCTGCAGCAAGCAACAGACATGCCTGCCCTATAGCAGCTTCAACTGCCACAACATGTATCTGCGTGGTTTGTAGTGAGTGGACAAGGAAACAAAAAAAAAAAGAGACTATATAAGCCTTGAATTCTGGATTATCCACAGTACGTACCTGCGTGGTTTCACAATTTAAAATACTACGGAGTATGTATTCTATACATACTGCAGGTTTTCTTTTCAATTATACAATGCAGTATTATATAGATGACTACAATTTTCAAATGATTTTTTAAATAGATGGTTAGTTATAGGTTGAGTTGAGATCGTGAAATAGATTGGCCAAGGTTTAAATTTTCACTCCACGCACTTACTGTATTAATGCAGATGCTAGAGCAATGTGGTGAAATTTATAGTAATAATTTAATAATGCTCGAGTCATTTGGTGAAATTTATAATTAATTTAAAAAAAATTTTACGATTACCTTTTGTAATTTGATTTTATAAGAGATGCACATGACAGTCAAATTGCGCTACAAATGGTTGCAATTTTTTTTTTTTTTGGGTGGTGGTATATCTGTCTGGACCAGTTTGTTGTATATCAGTCTGGACTAGAAGAACTGTAATGCCTTTGCACTAGAGCAACTTTGTTCCAGCCAACCAAAAGTACAATACACAACAAGCTTGTTCACAAATTACAAGTATCAATTATAACAGCAATCTACATTATAATTTCGACATTTTATGATACACAAGAAACAGAAGTTTAACTGCTACAAAACTAAGCTAAAAGCTTGTACAGATTTAGAAGTCCATACTTGTTTTACATGCTAAAAACATAGATGTGAGCCTTCGATAAATATGAAACTATAAACATAGATGTGAGCCTTCGATAAATATGAAACTATCTTTCTACCCTGATCCTTGATTTCCTTGTACATGGAATTTGTATATTGAAAACAATATTGAAGACTAGAACCAGCTGATGAATCCGCTTTGAATCCTTCCTTACAGGAGATAGCAACCTCAATAGATGCTTCTGTTAATAGAAGCTCTTGATCTTGCTAGTGGAATATCTATTCAATTTCGCAGACAATAGGCTTTTCTCAAATCACCAATCCTGAAAAAATGTCAAACGGTAAGTTGGCACTTGCTTTCAGATCATAAAATTCATGTAACCTATCCAAAAAATAAATACTACAATGCCCAATCTACACTATGTATGATAAGCAAGAAGGATTCTCTACTCTTTCAGACCTTCTCAAACAGTCAGCATCTCAAAAAATAAAAAGTACCTCTTTTCAAGAATATGTTGATATTGACAAACAATGGAACTTTATGAATTTAGATTCTTCTTCAAAAGAGTTATACAATGTAGAGTTTCAAAAATCCCAAGCAAATAGTTCTCTAGGTTTTTATGAAGTTGGTCTTAAATTTGCTAAACTTTACAAATCCTAATTCAAATAGATGATTAGATGAGTGGCATCAACACACGAGAATCACTAACGGCTGGGGACAGAAGATTTTGATTTACCTTTCACCAAATAGATATTGTAATGCTAAAAATTTATAAAATGATTGTAGCATTCTAAACCGTCAAATCACCTCAAGATTCATTTTAAGACTCTTTTATTCTAATCGATTCGATTTATTGTTCATCTAAATCCATGATGGCTAAGGTCCATTTGGAAATCTAAATCAGAATTATGAAGAGGATAAATGTTTAGTTTCAAAGGATGTGTGGGAGCCTGAAGCTCCAGAGAGTATTTAATCCAATTCTAGAATACTACTCACTAGCCATCCTTTACAGTCCACAGTTGGCAAACATGGAAGACAAAATTTCGCATTGTAAACACCTGGTGAAAAGTTAAATTGCATCAAATGCTTTAATTCCAGCATTCTTATCCCAATCCTCTGGAGCGGCAACATCTGACATAATTTGCTCCTGACCACGCCAGAGTATCTGAAACGACAATTGATTGTTAATTAACACAACTCCATAATATATAAGACACAAGTCCAAACACAAACTTTGCGCTATATCAAGGTAACATTAAAAGTACCCTAATATATAAGTGGTTCAGAATAAAAGGAATAAGTATCGTCAAATGAGCTGGGTTTCAAATATCAAGAGTATAAAAATCATAGAGATGACTGAGATCAGCAATTTACCTTGTCGATGACACCAAATTCTTTAGTTCTAGCGGAGTCCATATAAAATGGTCTTTTCATCACATCAGCTTTGTACCACCTCAGTTGACTGAAAATATATAATTTCAGCAATTGATTCCCGTGATCTTTTGGTTGCTTATACATCAAAATTAGAGAATCATAAATCTGATGTGGCATACTCACATTACCAGTGTGCTCGGCTAAAAGTTCAACAAGAGTATCCCTATCAATTATTACCTGTAACAACAATACACTAAAACATTCCTTATATGTTCAATATGCATAATTATAATACAATCGAATAATTTGTGGATTAATAAATGAGTCTCTAAAGCAAGGAGATGGAAGTATTAGGAATACATTTTACACTCAGTAACTTTTGATTGGAGACAAAGTTATCTGCAACATAAAATTCTAGAGGAGAAGGCAAGTAAAACACAAGAGGTAAGTCTATCTAATATCTACTTGACATGGATTTCCCAAAAACTTATAAGATGAGAATTGCTAGTTAAGTGATACTTCATATGGCAGAGAAGAAGTTCGCTTGAAGTGACACATAGAGCAAACGATTGCTCCAAGACGCTTTGAAAACATAAACATGGGCAAAGAATATACTCAAGCACTGCAGTAATGCCTCAGTAGAATCTTGTGGGCTTATGGCTTCATCTAAGACAAATTATAGGGAATTCGACACTACAATCTATATGTCTTCAAGAGTGGCACCGGTAACTGAGAATGCCGATTAATGGAAGTTTTCATAAACATACACAACTTCCCATAAAGCACTCGGATTTTGACATTCAGAGAGGTACTAAAGACGACACTTAAACATGGGAACGAGGAAAAAGATTAACAGGAAATACTACACAACCAAGAAGCACTGTAACCCACTACAAAGTACATGCAAATGTTACAATTTAGCGAGAAAGTGCAACAAACTTAGGTGTGCATGCAAGAGTGCAGTTCAAGTGACAGAGGAGGGCCTGCCCATTCTACTTTGATCAATGCGTCAACCAAATGTGCAATGAAATTAAACATTAGGAATTAATTACACAATCATGGCATTAAGTGAATGTGCAAACAGTATAATACATCCAGTAACATTATCGTGAGCTCATTTAAAGAGTAAATACAGTGGCATATCCATGTGAAAGAATGGCTGCTAACAAAACTAGGAGAGTGTTCAGGCATATCTGAGACAACATTGTCTTGAGCTCACAAGAAATCACTTGGTATTCAAGAATTCTTTTGGTGGCTCATTTCATCATGTAAAGCAATATGTTGAATGCTTTCTCTTTCAATGGATTATATGAAGAAATTATTCGGAAAAAATTAGGAGGAAGCCTTCATGGTTTCTCACTTGGTCCATTTCCCACCAACTACCCAATCGATTCAAAACTTCCTATTAAGACTAGTTCATAGAGTAAATAGAAGGTAGAAATATCTTGCTTATTGACACCCCAAAAAAAATCCTCATGCAAACCTACATTATCAATTTTTCGAAACTTCTATTAAGATTTACAAAGCCATTTTTTTTTGTGCTACTGAATTCGTCTAAAGAATTTTGTGTGTCAAATCAACAAGCGTTTCTACTACTTAAAGGCCGCTTCTGCCAAATGAGATATAATCAACAATACCTATACTTTTTTTATATCAAGCAATCGCAAATATCTTATGTCTTCAATGCTAGCTTCAGAATTTGATGCTACCGGTGACCATTGACGGGAACCAATTGAACCACATAAATATTCTTCCAATGAAATTTTGAACTTAATTAAAAATGTCATTGAAACATGTCGCCTGTAATAAAAATATAGGAATTCTCAAGCTACTTCACATCAGTACTAACCATAATATCTCATATCATCAATTAAAATTAGAAAATGCCGTTCAAATAGGCTTGAACTAACCTCCTTTGCACGAATAAAAACATCACTAGCTGGCATTAACCCAGATGATGGTGCACGAGGCTGCTGAATCATAGCTAGAGCAGAACTCAAAGCAAGCATGAAATTATTATTAAGAAAAATGGATGGAGTCAAAGAAATTGCACATGAAACCAGATTTGATGAAACACAACATACCCATTAGCATGTGGCATCATAAACCTTTTCCCCTTGGTTCCTGCAGCAAGTAAGAGACATGCCTGACCTATAGCAGCTCCAACTGCGAAGTATGTATCTGCGTGGTTTCACAATGTAGTGAGTGGACAAGGCAACAAAGAGACACTATCAAAGCCTTGAATTTCGAATCAACCATTATCCAACAGCGACAGTAGCAATTTCAGGAAATTGCTTATATGTATATCACTCATTAGGTTCAGTTATCCAATCAAAATCTACCAATCAACTTCATTCAATCCAAAAGCTGAATACTCTGATTGGACTAAAGATGAACCAAATATGTACTTTAGCAGCTTAGGACAGAGGCACCATATGCAAATTAGCAAATAACATATATAATTATCCATTTGGAAACAGAAAGTATTTGGAGAAACTAACTCATGGAAGAAATAAAGTTACCCAGAAGTCAACAATAGGCTTAACCTAGTTATACCCTCAATAAGCTTAAACTTAGAAAAGATAGTCTCAGCTTGTGTACATAGAGCATGAAAAAACTAAACTACTTTTTAAACACTCGAAACACTCTTTCACCTTCAATTTAAATAAAATCAACAAGTCAAAAGTATGCAACTTTAGGCTGGTCGAAGCTACTCTTTCTCTAATTTATGCAAACCATAATGTGAAGAATTTTGTAAAGGGTCAAATTAAAGTATTAAACTATCTAAAAGGTCCCACAGTAAAGCCAGATAACATCCTCTTAGTAAATATACATGTCATCACAATGCAGAAGCTTACCTCATTCTTCAACTGCATCATTGCGTCATATATTGCAAAACCCTCAGTTTCCATACCAACCTGACGTATAAAATTCCAAAAGAATATTTTATGCAAGTAATAAGGCTTGAAATTAACATAGTATCCAAATATAATATCAGAAAAAAGAATACAAAATGGCAATCTCAGGAAAGTATACAAAATGAGAATTGAAGCATATGAGATAAATATAAAAAGATTAACCCTTGAAATAAGTGCATCTAGGTCTATGTAATGTTGACTGGTAATATTAAGTTCCCCAACAGCCACCAAGGTATTTGTTTGGCAATGAAATGGCGGATGTCCAAAAATTTCTAAGAACTAAAGAAGACAGTAGAGATTGACTTTCTCCTCACAAGGAAGAGGGATAAAAGGGTTTGTAGAGATTGTAAAATCATACCTGGAGAAAGTTTAACCTCACAACATAGGCTTTTGGCGGTGGACTTGAGGCTTAACCATCACATTAGGCAAAGGAACCTACGTAAATCACCTAGAATTAAGTGGAGGAATTTAAAGAAGGAAAAAGAAGAAATTTGTAAGGAATATTTGTGAGGGCAAAGTATCTAGGACTTACAAGGAGAATCTGACACTTTATGGAATGACATGGCAACTAGAGTGAGAACAGTGGTTAAGAAGATACTTGGAGAGTCAAGAGGTTTTACTCGCATGAACAAGGAATCTTGGTGGTGGGATGAAGGTGTACAAAATAAAATCAAGGTTAAGAGCTTTGGCTAAATATAAGGCTCTATATAATTGTAGAAGTGACGAAAATATTGAGAAATATAAGCTTGCTAAAAAGGAGGCAAAAAAGGCTGTAAGTGAAGCGATGGATAGGGCTTTTGAAGATTTTTATCAAAAATTAGAGTCTAAGGAGGGGGAGCAAATATTTATAAAATTGCTAAAGCAAAAGCCCATAGAACGAAGGACTTAACCCAAGTCAAGTGCATCAAGGATGAAAGTAATAAGTATAATAGTATTAAGAGATGAGGAAATTAAGGAAAGGTGGGAGAGATTCTTCCATTATCTATTCAATGAAGAAAATGGAGACGATATCATTTTAGAGGAGTTCGCTAAGTCTGAGGAGTATAGAAACGTAATGTATTATCGAAGGATTCAAGAATCAGAGGTGGAAGAGGCTTTGAAGAAGATGAAGAAAGGAAAAGCAGTTGGCCCCGATGATATTCCAATCGAGGTATGGAAATGCTTAAGAAAGAAGGGCATAAGTTGGCTTACTAATTAAACTATCTTTTCAATAAAATATTGAAGAGTAGAAAGATGCCTGACCAATGGAAGAATAGTACTCTCCTACCCATATTAAAAAATAAAGGGGGCATACAAAATTGTGCGAATTATAGAGGTATTAAGTTAATGAGTCATACGATGAAACTTTGGGAAAGGGTGCTAGAAAGAAGATTAAGAAACGAGACTAAGGTGTCAAATAATCAGTTTGGTTTCATGCCAGGGTGATCGACTACTGAAGCCATACATCTCTTAAGGAGACTTACTGAGAGATACCGAGACGAGGAAAAGGATTTACATTTGATTTTTATTGATCTTGAAAAGGCATACGATAGAGTCCCTAGAAAAGTTATGTGGAGAGTATTAGAAAAAAAAGGAGTTAGAGTAGCATATATAGAATCAATAAAGGATATGTATAGGGATGTAGTTACAAGTGTGAGAACACCAGGAGGGTTGACACGAGAGTTCCCTATAAATATAGGTTTACAACAAGGTTCAGCTCTAAGTCCTTCTAAATCTATTTGCATTGGTTATAGATGAACTTACAAGGCACATACAGGAGGAAATACCATGGTGTATGTTATTTGCAGACGAAATTGTGTTAGTAGATGAAATAAAAGATGGGGTTAATGCTAAACTTGAAGGTTGGAGAGAGACATTTGAGGCAAAAGGGTTTAGAATTAGTCAATCAAAAATAGAATATATGGAATTTAAGTTTAGCAAGGGTGCAAGTAGGAATGGAATAGGGGTTAGTATCGGAGATTAAGAGATACCTATAAGTGAAAATTTTAAGTATTTAGGATCAGCTCTTCAGAGTGATGGTGGTATAGACGGAGATGTTACAAATCGGATACAAGCGGGTTGGACTAAATGGAGAATGGCATCGGGAATATTATGCGACTGCAAAATTCCTTTACGACTTAAGGATAAATTTTATAGAACAACAATTAGGCCAGCGATGCTTTATGGGTCTGAGTGTTGGGCAGTGAATTACACACATGAGCAAAAGATGAGAGTGTAGCAGAAATGCGAATGTTAAGATGGATGTGTGGGTACACTAGGATGGACAAGATACGCAATGAACATATTCGTGAGAAGATTGGAGTAGCATCTATTGATTGCTAAAGGTGGTTATGAGATGACGCAAGTAATAAGGCTTGAAATTAACATAGGATCCAAGACCGAAAATGGGACATGGTAGATAACTTGTAAGAAAGATATAGCTCATCTAGGAATTGAGGAGAATATGGTCAATGATAGAGCGCAATGGTGTAGCAGGATTCATGCAACCGACTCTACTTAGTAGGATTAAGGCTTGGTTTGTTTGTTTGTTTAAAGAAGACAGCAGAGTACAGGATGATAAATAGCGAAGCCACAATTATCATACTCAACTTAAATCAACATAGACTGTATTTCATACTATCTAGTTGGCTACATGACTCATCTTCTTGCTTTCTACTCTATTTACAGCCATGGCTATGCTTCCATGAAGGAACATGGAAATATGTCCTTTATTAAGCTCTCAGTCTTTGGTATTGATCCACTTTGTCTTCAAATCTCATCTCATTCTACAGTATCTAACTAATGCATCAGCATTTTAAATATGTCCAAAATACTAATTGGTTTTCTAATTTTCTTCACTTGGCATCTCTGTCACTACATTACATCAATAATTTCACTCCATCTATCGACGATTCAGTTTGATAATTCCATTTGTGTAAAAACTTGTCAAATCATTCAAGATCACATAGAAAAAAAAATAGAGACAAACTGTTGAACCCCATTTAAATCAAAATGCATGCATTTTAAGATTCATGATGCAAATGAGACACAAATATTCTAATTAGTATCAACTCGAGAGATACAATCAAGTATGCAACTAAAATAAAGTTTCATAATAACAGTTAACAACTCAAAGGAACATAACATGGCATTGTCAGATTTGAGAACAGGAAAAAAAAAAAAATGTATGGATCTGTTTACTTGGATTGAAACACGTTTACTGTGTAAAATATCTTCCAAGTTTCCTCCCTTTAGTACTAAAAACAGCTTACGGATTTATTTAGTGTAAGTTAGTTCAAGAATAACACCAAACCACAATTACCTACTTTTATAACTTCATTTCTAAACTTATTCCGTTTTCAGTTCTTCTGTACTCGTTTACTCTTCATCATGGGACGACAGTATATAACTATTCATTATAATTATCTTATAGTTTCAATTTAAACAAAATCAATCTTTTGTTAACTACAATTCTTTGCCAAGTATTTACTAAAATTGTTACGCAATAATAATACAAACTTGAAGAATATAAAAACTCCTATTTCAAAGGATTTTCACATTGTTATCCTAACACTGAAAAATTATACGAAAAATGGCTTTTCTCATGTAAAATGTGTTCCACGAATATATTAACCTAAACAAAACAATTAACATCCAACCAAAGGGACCGTAGAAGTAATCTGAAAGGACAAAGGCTTACCGTTTCGCCATCATCACGAGTAGTTCCAGTAGAATTTATGTAAAGAAAGATTGGTTCTTTTAAACTTTTGGATCCATCCACTGTAAATACATTAATTCCGCAATTACAAGCTCAGTGACTGCCGGCACCAACTGAAAATTAAGAAACACGTTTTATCATCACATTATACTACAACATAACTGGTACTAAAAAAAATCAGCAGCATTGGGCAAATTAAGATTAGAAGAAGATACTACCGAACAATTTAACCTATCAGAATACATACAAAAAAAAAAGTGAAAGAACTAATTAAGGATGTATACCGGCATCCCAATGTACACAATTCTACCATGGAGCAACAATGACGGCAAGTCCGGCGGAGGCCTCCTAGGTCTATGTTCATTATACGAAACAGACCTCTCCACCTGTTTCATTTCACCCAACAAAACCAAATTTAATTCAATTAAATAAAAAAAAAATATTCCAAATTAATTAATTTTTTTTTTTTTTAAAAAAAAGGAAAGGAAATTAGGAAACTACTCGATAATTCAAATTAAATAAAATCTAATATTAAAAAGTCTGTGAGGGGGGAAACAGCCGGTTGTACAGTGGCAGGGGTGGCCATGAGCGTCGGAGAGTCGAAGATATCCAAATAAGGCGGCGTATCGGAGTTGGAAGGACGATTGAGGAGTATTTCCGGCGAGGAGGCGGCGACAGAAGCGAGCTTCGATAGAAAAGGGTCCTTCGGATTTATTGGTGGGATTGGGAGTTTTGAAGAGCTGTTTTTGATTGAGCAGTATATTGGTCTTATGAAACTACGCCGTTTAAGCGACGGATTTGAAGATGAGCTGGAGCAGCAGCACGACATAAACGACGACGTCACGGGCACTTGCAAAATGGTCGCCATTTTGGCTACAGATGAAACGAAATTATTCTCTGGAAATGTCATTAGTTTGGATTGTGAAATTTTTATTTGTTGTGGGCCAATATGTATTATGGGCTTAGGCCCATATTGTAAGTTCATTCCTTAAAAATAGGATATAGTAAGCGCCATCTTGGAGATTAGAATTACTAAAGTTAGTAACCTTGGTTTTGGGCCTCCGATACTTGACTCTAATGGGCTGCTCCTTTATTTTAATCTTTTTGGGGCAAAAACTCATTCTCGTATTTTTTTTTCTCTTCTCGTTCTTGTATCTAGTATTTAGAATATGTATCGTAATTAATAACAATAATTTTTTAAGGAATTTGTAGGGTTACTTTGGATGTAAAGAAAGAGAAGAAAACAAAATTTTTCTAAAGAAAACTGAAACACCTCCTATTTGAGAGTTTAATGAGGAAAGAATGGAAGAGAATTGGGAGGATCTAGGGAGACAAAGAAACTATTCACTCCAATTTTGTAGAGGACTGAGGAAAAATGCGGATTAATTTAACATACAAAATTGATTGTAAATAAGAAAATTAAAATGACCACATGACCATTATATTTTAAACTTTCCCATTTCTTTTTCTTTTATTACTAGGGAAGGAAGGATGGGAAGAAACCACTAGAATCAAACCCTCGTTTAAAGACTAGTAACAAACGGATTCTTATCTAATTAAATTGTTACTCAAACTCTGGTACAAGGCAAAAATTTATCATCTCTCTATCTCTCTCTTTAAAGAATGGTTACCAAATTTATAAAAAATTCTCAAAGATCACATGAAAGAAGGGCAGCATAATTGCTCACCTCCTTGTAAGTTGAATAGATTACAAACACAAATGTCAGGGTTCCAAAAGGTTGAAATTTCAATAATTAAGATTGAAAACTTATAAATTTAGGCCGGAATGCATTCCAATGAGGCATCATAAAAAAGCATGATTAATTATTGCTGTCAAAAGAAATGAGAACTATTTGCTTCCAGAGAGACATGTTGGACTTACACATGCTTTGAGCTAGAGAAGCATCATTTTTTTTTAAGCCAAGCATCCATGTTAATTTTTTGAGTGGAAAAAGTTGATTGAGAATACAGATTGAAACAATTTGTGTTATATTCACAAGAATATGTACCATTTACCAATTTATGAAAATTATTGGAATTCAAAATTTTTTTTATGTCAAATTCGTGGTCTCCTAATTTTTTGGGAATTTTAAAATCCATCAAAAAGTGGTGGCAATTCAAAGTCTCACAATTTTACATTGATTTTACCCATTTTATCTCTTCATTTTTATAATTGCTATACAAATTCTTAACATTGTAGCTTGCAAGATGCAACTAGGTTTGTGATGGTTATTGAATAACTAATAATATTTTAGTAGTTGTTTAATAATTGATAGGAGGAACACATTTAAATTAGTTAGCACGTTTTACTAAAAATAAGCAGCCATATTTCTTCAAATGAGCGCCTTCTATTGGTTGTCGTACAATTACTAAGATGTCTAATAGTTAGTTACCAAACATAAATTTTATCCGCAAGATGCTGCATCACTTTTATAAGGTTAAAATCTTCTTTGCATCCTTTAACTTGTTACAACTCCTACATTACGGTTCAAATTTTTTTTTGACCGCTTTACACTATATAGTATTTGCATCTTTGTCATTCCAGTTCAATAGCTAAAAAATGTCATCGAATGGATAATGGCTTCTATTAAAAGGTTGGATTGAAATAATAAGTAAAAAAAAAATATTAGGGTGCAAAGTTTTTAAAAAAAAAAAAAATGTTCGGCTTACAATGTGGGAAACTGTAACAAGTTAGGAATGCAAGGAGGAATAACCGAAAGAAAAAAATAGACGACAATTTAGAGAAACAACTAGATTGAATCACGGAAGCTTACAAACCAAAGGCAGATGCAGGAATTGATATTTGAGGGGCAAGACTTATTTAATCTTATAAATAAGGGACAATTTTATGTTTGTAAAATTTTAGAAGACAAAATATAATTTGTATATGATTATAATTGAAAATTTAAAAAATTTTAAGGAAAAACTGTAGCTTTTAGATTCCTGATGGGGGCGGCCGTCCCCCGCAGGCCCTTCAAATCTGTCATTGTTGCAGACCATTGATTGGACTTCGGACTAGATAACCTGACTTAGTCTAGTGCGGCCGCCCCTTCAAATCTGTCATTGTTGCAGAGGATTGATTGGAGTTTGTTCTGACTAGATAACCTGACTTAGTCTAGTTGAATTTGACGGAAGAAAATGAGCGAAAATAAGAATTTGGTGCAGTCGTTAAATAAAATGAGTTTTTATTTTAAAATTAATTAGTGATGAGTAAATTGACTCAAAAATTTATTAATTAGTTTAAAAATTTTTTAGTTAGTCAATGGGAAATTTATACTTTTAACATCTTTAATATTTCCTTTCACACGTGACTTGGGTTGGATATGAAACTCGTGAGTTTAACATTCCCTCTCACACGTGACTTGGGTTGGATATGGAATCATATTATACGTGAGTCAGACGTATGAAAGACCATTGGAAGGGGCTAAATAGAATCCTGTTATACGTGAGTCAGACGTAAGAGAATCCGTTGGAAGGGGTTAGACAGAAGAGAACCCGTTGGAAGGGTTATACAGGACCCAAAATACTTGTGGATGGATGAAAAAATACTTTAGGGCTAGTTCTGATACTATGTTAAAGAATATGAGTTTCCATCTTAAAATTGGAATTGGTGATAAATAAAGTGACTCATAAACTTATTAATTAATTCAGAATCTTTTTAACTAGTCGATGTGAGATTTATATTTTTAACACCCTTTAACAGGAGTTATGCACATATGATTAATTTCATTGAAAATGGATTCAATATTGTGCTAAATAATTTGTATGTGTTGTTTAATCTTTTAGATGTATTAGAATGTTTAATTTATGTTGCCGACGTTGTTTTTATTATTATTTGCAATGTAGAGAAAAAAGTCAAATTTTTTGAAGATTTACGATTCATTGGTTGTTTAAGTTACACATTGAACAGTAAATTTTTTAAGACACTATACACTCATTATTTTTTTGTACTTGTCATTTTAATACAATCGTTTATAAAAGAAACAAAATTGACGATTGAAGTGATAACATTAAAGTGCAAAGTGGTAAAAAAGTATTCGTAATGCAACGTGGGAAATGGTAACAAATACTTGAGGGGTTTAGTGTAGATTTTATCCTTTTTCATATATTATTCGTTTTCGTTCTAATATATTTGTCATCTTGATTTTTTTGGTTAACGAGTCAAATTTTTAAGGTTCAATCTCTTGTCAAATTTTATTTTTTTTTATAAATTTTAAGTTTTATGTCATAATACTTTATATAAATTTCAATTTTATTGAAAAAATTTTATAAAAAATTAAATAAATTTATATAAATTATTAATTATAAAATTAATCTAATTAATTAAAAAAATTAAATTATAATAAAATAAGTGAGAGAGGAAGTATATGATTACGTAGTTTGTGAAGTTGATAAATCCATGAAAAACTTGGGCTAGTGCATTGTCCAAAAAGAAATCCAAGATTGATTGACACTTGGCCTAAGCTATTGAGCTAGAATGTGTCGTTTATTATCCCTATGATTAGGCGTGGTGCAAAAAGTAATATAATCTAATCAATATAATTAGAAACAAACAAAAAAGCTCATACTGTCGTAGGAAGGAAAGGATCTTCACTACGAAATTATTCTGTCGCTTTTAGGGCTTTTCTTACAACTCACATGTAAAGTTATTAAGCAATAAAGAAAGAAGAATGTAATTTTTATATGGATCAAGATTTATGTATATTAAGATATAAAAAATGTGAGTCTCAACATAGAACTTACATGAGGCTCATATTTTTTTGTATCTTAGTGTATATGGACTGCTGTCCATGGAAGTATGAGCAAGAAGAAAGAAGTTTTTGTGTTTGTTGCTAGTTTTCTTGGCAAGAAAAAAAGAAAAAGAGAAGTGAAGCTATATAATAAATCAGAATGCAAGTCCAAATTCTGTGCTTTATTGTTGGAAACTGATTGGAATTTTCCTTTCATACTTCCATTGATTGCTTGTAAAGCCGACAATATGTGGTTGGCAGTGCAATCAAGAATTGGTATTTGAACATCATCTTGCATGCATATTGGCCCGCAGAAGCTCACACACTGATTGGAAGTTTACAAGTCCAATTATGTCTGAAGTTTCAAGCCACATTCACTTAATCGGCCAAATTAGTGGATACGCAGCCCAGTAAAACAAAAATAAGATAGCCAGTCACATTGCTTAATTACTATTAATAATTAAGTATATTTTATTATGGTTAATGAGGTAACCAATAACATTGAGACAAAGCATGGACTTGATTTGCAGATCCACAACTACCATAATTACTAAACCCATACTCGTCACAAAATAACATGTCATTATTACTACTAGGTATCGTTAAATATTAGAAAGAAGAGAACATAATATCTTAAGAAGATCAAAATTATCATTAAATATACGTCCATAATCAGCAAAAGGTAGTACTAAACAACCAAAAGGTATCCAATTATATAGTAGAAGATAGAATGAAAGGTTATTGGAAGAAAAAGAATGAAAACTTGCAACCTATGCCCTTTAAAACACAACCACAAAAGTTAAAAACATAATTAAGCAAAGAAATCCAAAAAAAATAACCAATAAAAGGTAGAAACCAAGAACGCCCAATGTTTAGATTGAAATCACCACTCTTGAGAACTCTTGATTTCTCAACCATTTTATGCGTTATTAATGAATTTTTTTCTAGAGAAAAATACATATATATCCACTAAACTATTCTCATAGTCAACTTATTACGATTTAACTATTTTTAATTTCAAGTTTCCCATTAAACTATTTTTAAGATTATTTATGGTTACTCAATATTTTATGTTACAAAATGCCTACTGAACTTTTAAAAGAATATACTAGTGACATTATATAAATATTACATTCAAGTATCCTAATGACCAAAAGTATACTTTTTTTTTTTAAAGGTTTAGAGGGTGATTTGAAATAAAAAATAGTTGGTGGTCATAAGTAAATCATGAAAATGATTCAGCGGGCAATTTGAAATCAAAAATAGTTAAATGACCATAAATGAACTATCTATACTATATATAAAGCATGAGTAGGAATTTGGTGAAATGTCATTATATGTATTGCCAAATTTACCCTTATTTACATAATTAATCTATACTATATATAATGTATGAGCAGGAGTTTGGTGATGATGTCATTATATGTATTATCAAATTTACTCTTATTTACATAATTAATTTCAATTGATACCCTTAACCACTAACTACCCACTAACCACTTCTAACTTATTATTTCCACTTTCTATTTTTAAATTTTTTTTAAAAAAAAATTATATACTCATTGGGTGTGCCTTTTTACTAATTAAAACAATTTAGTAGCCATGTAAGTTTTTTTTTTTTGCCCTTTTTTCTAACTATACCTTTGTGGGTGGTTTATATTTTTATACATACATGAAGAGAAGTTTTAAAGTTATAGAGAATCTCTAAACTTCACCGTTAAAATTCTGTCTTACTATTTAAATGCGAGTTATGTTGAAGAGAATCGAGGGAAGAGTGTTAATCTTTACAAAATGATAGGGTATTCATCTTAACCGTCAATCTGAAAAATTCGCTAAACCAATTTATTCTGAATCGTAAAAATAGAGTGCCCGAATCGGTTTAAAAACTGGATCAAACAATGCGTCAAAAATTTGTGACCCAGGATATCTGACGGGTGCTCGACCCAATCCATATATAGGGGTAATTATATAATTTGGATATTATTGCATTATATTAATGGATTTTCACATTTTATTTCCATTCACAGGGGTATATATGTAATTAGTAGTCATTTTTTGTTGCACTTTTTAAAAAATTTGACAAAAAAAATGTAATACTAGACCGGATCAGGTATCCGGTCATCTGACCTACTTTGATTGGGTACCCAATTGACTGGAAACCCTATGTATATGAACCGGGTACTAGGTCACTTTTTTCTCCATCCAATATAATCGAGTTGGATTAGGTAATAACCATATGGATAGGGTACCCCGTCTAGTGAAACCCTTACCAAATGATATGTGGAAGCCTTGCAATAGTATTATACTAGTAGCATATTTAATTTAAACATGCTATAAAAGTTAAACAAAATATATGAAGTTGGGAGAGTAAGAGAGAAAAGAAATATGAAAGACTAGATAATTTGTTATTTTATTCCCCATATAATACATGTATTTAAATTATAAGAGTGCAATGACTCAAAACTTTTATTTTAAAAAATCCCACATCTTCCCCTACCCTCTAATGGCTCGAACCCATGATCAATAAGTAATAAGGAAAAACATCTTACCACCTAACGTGTACTTTGTTGTCTCAATGACCCATAAGTTATGTGATGTAAATTACTTAACTTGTATCTACACATATCGAATATTTGAACGTAGATAGACTCCACTACAACTTATCAAATTCAAATTATGGATAGACATTGACTAAATATAGAATTTTGTAACACTCCTCCTTGGATGTCTATTAACTAAAACATGCCTTATTAGGGAAAATGTAGTCGGATAAAAACTTAGTGAAGGAAAAAGAGCATACAATATTTGTAGTACATATTTGCATGTTGCCTCATTAAAAACCTTGCATGAAAAATCCATTAGGACAAAATCATGGTCAAGGAAAAAAGAGTACAGTGTATGCTATTACACCTTTCATGAAAACATCGTTTAATATTCTTGAGACATTAAAGCATTTTGATATTACGAACTAACTTTACAAATGTTGATATTGGTAGTGTCTTTGTGAATTAATCAACAAGATTATTACATGAGCAAATTTATTGGATGTCTATATTACCATTCTTCTGAATATCATGAGTGTAGAAAATTTTTGGGTAAATATGTTTCGATCTATCTCCTTTGATATAACCTCTATTCAACAGGCATGTTATATTGTCTTTATATAATATAATCAGGAACTTCTATTTTAATATTAAATCACATATCTTTTGGATATGTTGGCTTAATGAACTTTAAACAAATACATTCTCTACTTACCTCATGTGTTGCAATTAATTATGCATAATTAGAAGAAGTAGCAGCTAACGTTTATTTTGTTGAATGCCATGATGTAGCTGTATATTCACATATGTATAAATAAATCATTTGAGATCGAGACTTATATGAGTTAGATAAATATCTGACATCTGCATAGCCAATTAATTGTTATCTAGAGTCTGCATAAGCCAATATTATATATACATATTTTGAAATTTAAACAATATATATGTATGTATATATATATATATATATGGAAAATATTTGACAAGATCCACTTGAATAAAGTAAATCCATATCAATAATCGCTTGAAGATATCTAAATATATACTTAATGCCATTCTAGTGTCTTCCTGTTGGAGAAGAACTAAATCTTGCTAATAAACTTACAGCAAATGCTATATCAGATTGTGTATTATTAGAAAGATACGTTAATAATCCTATAACACTAAAATATGGTACTTCAAGACCAAGAAGTTCTTCTTCATTCGCCTAAAGATGAAAAGGATACTTTTTCACATCAATCAATCTTACAACTATTGGTGTACTCAGTGGAATACTTTATCCATATATAATCGCTTTAATTCTTTTTTGTATAAGTTGATTGATGAATAAAAATTCCATTTGATAAGTACTCGATCTATAGACCTATAGGTTTTTCACCTCAAATTCTTTATTTAAAGAATTAAACTTTCTTTTGGAATTCTAATAATATTTACATATCAACATATATAGTAATTATCATAAATTTTAATTATTTTCTTTTTTTTTATATAGAAATAAATGTGCAAATTGAATAATTTTTTAGCTCTTATTCAATATATAATCACTAATATGATTAAATTACTTACCCAAATTATTTTAATACATTGAAGGATTTTCATAATATTATTTTATAATGTTACCAGGAAAGTTACATATTTTCGGCATGTTAAATCTTTCAAGGATTTTTCATATAGATATCGATATCAAGTTAGCCATATAAAGAGGCTTGTAACAATATTCATTAGACACATTTTAAATTTTTGATAGATTGCCAGATTAATAAAATAGTTAAAAGTGTTTACATCCACCAGAGGAGAATATGTCTTTTATAGTCAATGCCTAGTTTTTGCAAAAAACCTTGTTCAAGACATGCTTTATTTAGCACAGTTTTATTTTTCTTATTTCGTTATCATACAAATGTTCATCATTTGTTGTACCCTACTGACTTTACACCTTTAGGAGATTGGAATACATGTTCAAAAACTTCATGATTTGAACAAGAATTTAATTATGGTTTCTTTCATTGCATCATTTCAATTTGGCCAATCATTTTTTATGTTGACATTCTTTGGCAAATTTATATATAAGATTCTCGTTTTTCAAAACATCAAATGATATTATAGATAATAATATTGTCGAGAATAATATCCTTTCGCTTCCATCTTTTTCTAGTACAGACATAACTTATCGAAATTTTTTTATTTTCATTAGATTCAGGTACCTGATCCACTTTTAGAGTTTTATGATTAGTTATACCTAGGGTCTCTTTAGGAGCACCCGTTTTAATTATATGACCATCTTGAATATTTGCTCCTTTTCTCTTATAAGCATTCTTATCTTTGGAACCAATTGATCAATCATGCCTTATGTATAACTAACTATCATTTATACTGATAGGCTGTCCTAGTGACACACCAATTCTAATTGGAGTATTTAAGTTGGTATATGATGATTTCCTAACTCATTTTAGGTCAATAAATGAATCTTGTAGTTGATTCATAATGATTTTTTTTTTTAAATTTCTAATTCACATTACTTTGTACAATGATCAAAATGTGACAATTCATTTCAGCTGCTTATCTTCACCTTTAATGTCGGGAAAATATTTTAATTACAGCTGAAAAATCTTGCCATAAGTAAGTCCTTCTTAATATTTCAATATATTTGCTATAGAGAGCGACTCATATCTAAGATATATTTCCAACTTTTTTTTCAAGGACCCATATTTGTGTTGATGGAACAATTGAAATATATACCATACAACAAAAATTTCTTAGATGGGAGAAATTACGAAATTACGATTTTGATCAAAAACCAATTATAACTAGGAGAATTTATTGGCCTGATGCATATACGTCCTTCTGCATACAACATAGCATGTCCTAATACTAAGTAGGTAAGTTTATTCTCATAAGTAATTGTCTAGTGTTAATTGGAGGCGTTTTATTAAATGCAATTATGCTAGACCATTTTGGGTATGAATATATGAATCATAATATTCAATAATTATACCAATTTGACATACATATATCATAAAATGTTTGAGATATAAATTTATCAATATTATCATGAAAATTTTTCTTGATTGCATAATCTAGAAATCGTTCTTTTAATCAAATTATTTGAGCTAGCAATCTCGCAAACTTTGGGTTGCGATTCGATAGTAGCACACATGTGATTATTTAGTAGAAGCATCTATTAAAATCATAAAATATCTAGATGGTCTAGAACACAGGTGATCGGATCCACATATTAATCACCTTGAATTTATTCCAAAAATTTGGGGGATTCAATTCTTATTTTAACTGGTGATTATCTAAATTAATTTCTGTTGACAACAAACAACACGAGAATTTACTGAACTGAAAAATCTTTTTTCAGGTTCTTCAATAAATGTTTATGTAATTTTTTAATGATTTTTTATGTATCATAATTGACCTAAGATGGTCTGACCGGTCAAGAGTGTCAAACAATAAAAATTGTTTAAATCAGTAAACTTTTCGTTTACTGTAGCATATGTTTCAATTGTATAGTACAAATCAAAAGAAAAATAAGCAATTTTTCTAAAATACATTTCTTTGCTGATAGTATTTTTGTGATATAGAGATACTTAATATTTTTCTCATATATCTTTTCAATATTATATCGATTTCTGCAGGTATCCTTGATATTTAATAGGTTCCTTTGATACTCTTCGGGTAGTGGTCTTGTGGCTCTTCTAGACCCATTAATCAATTTAGTACTACTCGATATTGTATTATCATTGACACTACTTTTTATTAAGTGAGAAAAATATTTCTTAATTTTTTAATATCATATGTATTCTTGCACTGTTAGCAAGACATAAATCCTCATATTTTGAATACATTTAGATGTATATTCATATGTTTCTTATTAAACAAGGTAAATATAATAACAGAGTAATATAAGATAACAAATTAGTATAAACAAAAGTAAGACATATAGAATTTCTTAGTAAAAATATAATAAAGATACACAAAATAAAATATTACAACATTTCCTTTCTTAGATATTTTCACCATGCAAAATAAAATATTACAACATTTTCTTTCTTAGATATTTTCACCACCAACTAAACAGTCAATACTTCATTCAAGGAAAAATCATCAATGCTATGATCACGGTCAAAATCATTAAAGACAAAATTTGTTCCCATAACTTTGGTGTATGACAGGTACATGACCTATGTATGTTACGCAATAATGATAATATTCATTTTTCAATATTTTCTAGTGAAATTATTTTAGTCACTATTTTCCTTCCTTTTTCTTCCTTAGAATTAATCCACTACTGGTGGTAAGGTAACTATTACAATCTTGTCCACTACTACCATCAAGTGGGATCATAAGAATAATTATTTTTAAAATTGTAATACATAACTGCATCCGCTTCAGGAAATAGAATAGATCCAGGCATCGTTGCATTCACTTCAAGGAAAGAAATAGATATAGTAAGAAGACGGGTTTCATGATTCATTATTTAACTCAACAACAAGATGACATGAAAATAATTTGAATTGTTTCTTAAAGCCCTTTTAGGGTATTGCTGCTACAGGAGCATATTTGAGGCATTAAAAGTAGAGAATATATATATTTTTTGAGCAAATGGCTAAAAAGGTCAATATCAAAATCTACGAGTTTTAGTTGCTAAAATAATTTTGTAGCCAAAAAGGTCACTAGACTTCTAAAAATATTGTTTTTTGCCAATTCCATTAAATTGCTATGTTAGTTCCTTCGTTAGTGAGTGTCATGTGCCTCCTGCATGACCCAATCAAGGACAAAATCGTCCAAACATAAACAGAAAGTCTTCTCCCTACTTATTACTTTTACCCTTTCCCTATTTGAACCTTTGTCAATAAGAAAAAAACCATCTCCTTCTCTTATCAGCCGTGGACCTTAACCTCGTGCCAGGCCTTGGCAATGATCTGGACCTAGATCTTGATCTAGATCTTAGGCGCACTGGGGATCTTAATAAGACTTTTCTTCCCATAGAGATGGAGACCTTGAATACCAAATAAATTCAAATAAAGAGTAAGAGAGACAAGATGTTTAAAAGCTTAGCCGTCTGAACATAGATCATGAAGCTAAATGAGAAACGAAGTGAGCTTTGCACAAATCTCACAGAAAAAAAAACAGGAGAATGCCTCACTTTAGCAACTGTAGATGCTGAAAAGAAGATATCTTGAAACAAATTTTTAGCCTTCTTTTTCTATCTCTCTTATCTTCTAGTTGTTGGTTAGTTCTTAGGGTTGGGGGTATCAACAAAGGTTGGTAGGCCATATCCATATTAATGACTTGCAAAGCAAAAATTGATTGAGGCCATTAAAACTTTCATCTTCAAACTCTCAAATGGTCTTTTCAGTGCGTAATATTATTAGGGTTGGGGGAGCTAGATCTAGGATGTAAGTGGCAGATTTGAGGAGTAGGGTTATTAGACGGGGTGGGAGGAGAGGGGCAGCAAATCTGAGTTGGGGATGGCACCCCCAGATGGCTAGTGACGGAACTGTGAGGGGGTAGTAGAGTAGATCGTAGTTTAGAATTGGTGGGCGAGTTGGATACACGAAGGTAATCGGACCTAGGATTGGGGATAAGATGGCCGGATGGAGGTGGGTGATTGGGGCTGGTGGATTGGCTAGTGGTTGGCAGTTGTGGGTAGTATGCATTGGGAGTTGTGGAAAGACTGGTTGTGGGTGTTGAAGGGTAGTTATGGGTGGTTAAAAGGCTGGTAGTGGGGGAAAGGTAAAGTAATAAGTGGGGGGAACGCTTTCTACTTATGTTTGGATAATTTTGTTTCTAATTGGGTCATGTGGGAGGCACATAACAAGCAATAACGAAGGAATTAACAGAACAATTTAACAAAATGGGCAAAAAATGACATTTTTAGAAGTCCAATGACCTTTTTGGCCACAAAATTAGTTTTGTGACTAAAACCCATAGATTTTAAAAGTATAGTGACCTTTTTGGCCATTTGCTCTATTTTTTTCTCTAACAAGCATGTTCTCACTAATAAACTTTTAAACTTCTTCATAGATCTGCTGGATCTTTTACAGGAAGATATTTACTTTTTAATTCTTCATGGATATAGTGGCAAAGAAAACTGTAGATTTTACCTTGTGTTGATTGGATGTATTATTTTGCTTATTAACGGTGTCTCCAAAACCTATAGAATCAAAATGAATTTTCACATGCAAATCTTGCCCGTTATATCAAGGGTTATAAATTTGAGTTTGGCAAGATTTGACATGATCCAAACTAATATAGATAATAATATAGTTTAAAGTAAATTAGGATAAGCCTGATAAAGATTTGTCAGGTGACCAATCAAAACTTGCCACATAATTATTTTAACCCCAACCCATCTATAACTCTATCATAAAAATCTATAACTGTTCTGAAAAAATTATAATCGCACATTTTCTTGTCATAAAATAAGAAAATTCAAGAAAATCAAAATTAGTAATATGTGGAACATATCTAAAGGTATCCAAACAAAGGCTTTATTAGTCAAGGTTAGCCTGAAAACATATTTATAATATTAATAAGTAAATTTATTGAGATACTACAATTAAAAATCAAAGGTATATAGAAATCAAATGTTACGATAGAGAATACCCAATATCGAATCATATCTTGGTTGTGATGATCTAACCTTCTACCTTTGTTGCGTTGATTTAAAGTCATATCACAGTTGGTTAAAGTCTTGTATTGATAATGTGTTATAAAATTTAAACAAAACATATGAATTTGGGAAAGTAAGAGAGAGAAGAAATATATAAGACCAGATAGTTTGTTATTTTAATCCTCATATAGTATATATATGTATAAGAGTACAATGACCCATAAGTTACGTGATTATATGATATAAATAATGTAACTTGTATATACACTTCTCAGATACTTGAATGTAGATAGACTTTCACTATAACTTATTAAATTCAAATATATGGATAAACATTCACTAGATATAGATTTGTAACAAAGCAATAATTACATATCCCTTACTTGTTTTTTTTTGGTCCGTGATCAATTATCGAACATTCTAATAATTGATCCACGGTCAATTAGAATAAAATTTATACAAAATTTTTGCTTGTCATATAGTAATAGCAATTGAAGTAGCATATAATTTGGTAATGAAAGAAGAAATTTGTCTCAAAAAAAGAATGATGAAATTAACACGAAATATGAGTGTAAGAGATATGTAGGAGTGCATAGATATAATTGGCCATGTAAAACATGTTCAGTCTTCATTAATTGAAAGTCATATGGTAAGTTAAATGAAAATTTTACAATCTCATTGAGAGAATCATCACATTGTACTTGAAGGAATTGTACAATACAATATCATGTGCTTTAAAGACTTGTATTGTACAAGCCATTAAAACTAGCAGGATCATTCTCTCAACGGGACTGTAGAATTATAGGAACCTTACTCTTGTTTAAAGAATTATACATATCTCCCTTTTGGAATGTTATTGGTTCAATCATCAAATAACAAAGAATATTTGAGACAATTTTGCCCTCTAAATTTATTTCAATATTTTTAGATATATACAAAAAAATATAGCAGAAATTTTTAAGAAGACCCTCATTTTTATGGATACATAAAAAAAAAAAACACACACACACACACACAATATACTCCAATTTCTTCTGCCTACCAAACTCACACTTGTATCACTTGCAAAGTCTTCTCCTGTTGAGTAGTGAAGAATAAAAGTCTGAAGAGAAATCTTACATTATTTACCAATCAAAGCTACATATACACATCTTTTGAAATCATACATTGTTATGATATTTGCCACAGATTTGATCGTGTGAATTCTTTCCTTTTATGTGCCTTGAATTTATATTGTTATTTTCAGAACACAACTATTGCCTTCTTTTCCAACGGCAACACACAAATGACTAAAAAATAAAATTATGTTTGAGCCTAAAATTAAATCAAACATTACAGTATTCACTTTTCCAGTCAAAGATCACAAGGGTATTATAGGAAACAAATAAGCTACTAGAATTCTAATTGGAAATCAATTTTTTTTAATGTAGGGTCACAGATTGACTTTCTCCTCTCAAGAAAAAGGGATAGAAAGGTTTGTAGAAATTGTAAATTCATACCTGGAGAAAGTTTAACCTCATAACATAGACTTTGGTAGTGGACTTGAGGTTTAAACATCATAATAGGAAAAGAAACCTACCTAAATTACCTAGAATTAAGTGGAGGAATTTAAAGAAGGAAAAAGAAGAAACTTTTAGGAAAGATTTGTTAGGGCAAAGTATTTGGGACTTACAACAAGAATCTGATACTTTATGGAATGACAAGGCAACTAGAGTGATAATAGTGGCTAAGAAGATACTTGGAGAGTCAGGAGGATATGCCCCCATGAACAAGGAATCTTGGTGGTGGGATGAAGGTGTACAAGATCAAATCAAAGTTAAGAGGGCAAAGTATAAGGCTCTATATAGTTGTAGAAGTGAAGAAAATATTGAGAAATATAAGCTTGCTGAAAAGAAGGGAAAAAAGCTGTAAGTGAAGTGAGGGATAGGGCTTTTGAAGATTTTTGCTAAAAAATATAATCTAAAGAGGGGGAGCGATATATTTATAAAATTGATAAAGTAAGAGTCCATAGGACGAAGGATTTAACCTAAGTTAAGTGCATCAAGGATGAAAATAAAAAAGCTGCTAGTAAGAGATGAGGAAATAAAGGAAAGGTGGAAGAGATATTTTCATCAATTATTCAATGAAGGCAACGGAAACGATATCATTTTGGGAGAGTAAGATAAGTTTGAGGAGTATAGAAACGTAATGTATTGTCGAAGGATTCAGAAATCAGAGGTGGAATAGGCTTTGAAGAAGATGAAGAAAGAAAGAGCAGTTTGGACCCGATAATATTCCAATTGAGGTATAGAAATGCTTAGGAAAGGAAGGCATCAATTGTCTTACCAATCTTTTCAATAAAATATTGAAGAGTAGAAAGATGCCGGACAAATGGAAGAAGAGTACTCTCATACCCGTATTAAAAACAATACAGAGGGTATACAAAATTGTGCGAATTGCAGAGGTATTAAGTTAACGAGCCATACGATGAACTTTAGGAGAGAATGATAGAAAGAAGGCTAAGAAACGAGACTAAAGATTTAAATAATTAGTTTGGTTTCATGCTAGGGAGATCGACTACTAAAGCCATACGTCTCTTAAGGAGATTGATTGAGAGATAGCATGATAAGGTGAAGAATTTACACATGATTTTTATTGATCTTGAAAAGACATACGATAGAGTCCTTAGAGAAGTTATGTGGAGAGTTTTAGAAAAAAAGAGGAGTCAGAGTAGCATATATAGAATCAATAAAGGAGATGTATAGGGATATGGTTACAAGTGTAAGAACACCAAGAGAGTTTACACCAAGGTTCCCTATAAATATAGGTTTACACCAAAGTTCAGCTCTAAATCCCTATAAATCGATAGTTAAATAAAATTCAGATAGAATTGATTGATTTCAAGTTGGACGTCATGTAGATCTCTAAATTTGCTGTTTGTTATAAAAACTAGAACAAATAATATTTTTATATGAGAGTAAAAAATACCTTTGTCCAATATTTGTCACGGATTTAATCTTTGTAGTTGAATCACGTGTTAGGTTGAGTATACAATCACTTAGTTAGAAAATATATAATTTTCATAGTCTAAATATTCCAATTAAGAATTTATATGAGATATTAACAAATGGCAAAGAAAGTTTCCAACTTCTTTGAGTGGTTCTTGCATTTTTCTTGTTTTTTCATTGATACATTGAACCAATAGAATCTAACTCTATTTATACTAAATGGGTTGTAGTTGCTTCTATCAACTGATGTAATTTACATCAAGGCATAAGTTATTATTGTATTAATTGATGTAACTTACATAAAATGTTTTTATGTTTATCATCAAATGTTTTTACGTTTATCAACTGATATAACATATCAACATGTAAAATAACAGTGCATCAATTCCATAACTTACATCAAACGAAAAATATAAAATAGATGCACTTCTAAACACTAATGTAACTTCATTCAAGTAAAGACGAAGTACTTAGTAAAGTATCATAGAGCATTGCGAAGCTTATAACGGACAACAAAAGAAATGCAACACATACAATGTTAGCAGCATTCATGGCGCTTTATTACTTCAGTTTCATTACTGATTTCATATTGGGTTGGGAGATTGTAAGTCAAAGAACTGGAGAACTGACAACATTCTGTAGAATGGTGCAATTTGAATTATTATAATTTTTCAGTTGTCTTTCTTGAAATCTAATAAATTATATTTTTAGGCAAATGCTATTTGCACATTTTTATAAGTTTCTCACACACTTCTATTCCTTTTTATCAACTAAAAAGACTACAAGCCTAAGTTTAATTTACCTTATTTTTTTATACTCAAATTATCATTATGTCATAGCTCACTAAATACAGAAACTCATTTCTCATTTTTTTTTTCATATTCTTCTTTTTTTTTTTGACTTTCTCATTCATTTTTACTCTGTACATTTGCAACTAAAAAGAACAACCATTGTAAATAAATAAAAAAAAGAAAGTAGTCTGATTATTAAAATTCCATTCACAAAAAATTAAAAGAATATTTATGATTGTCATATAAAAGATGTATAATCAAATAATCTATGCACATAATTACTATACTAGTATAATAAAATAATTGCTGCATCTTCTTCCTGTTACATGACTTCAAATAATATTATTTTTACTAGAAAGAAAAAATAAAAATGAATTACACGAAAACCAATAGGTGTGTAGAAAAAAGTTAAGTCAATAATTTCATAACTAAAAAGAAAGCAGTCATTATAAAAAAAAATTTAGTCTAATTAAAATTTTTTTTAAAAAAATTATTCACGATTGTATTAGAAAAGATGTAACATCAACACAAGAAAAATTAACAAGTCTTATAAAATCTATTCACTAAACTAGATTTGAAAAAACTTCAAAAAAATATAAATTGTATTAAAAAATTTCTATTCTTTATCAAGGCTTGCAAAATTCATATAAAAATTTCATCAAGTCTCGAAGTAAAAGATGTAATGGATGATTTGTTGTAAATTTGGTATAGAAAAATAAGAGAGTGCAATTTGGGTTTTTTTAGTCTTTTTAGTTGATAAAAGATGATATATGTGTGTTAGAGGATTTTAAGAGTGTGTAAATATCATTTGTCTTTTTTTATAATAGTATAAGTATTATGGAATTTAATACAATCAGCAATGCATTACCAGCACATGTTTTGGGGAGAAAAAACTTGAGAGAGCTTGTCAAGAAAGGCCTAGTATATAAGTTGGAACCCAACCTTGATCTAAAAGTTTAAGCGTGTAGATTTTGGAACCAATCTATTTATTAAAAACTCTTCTTGAGTTGATGTAAGACAAGTAACCCTAACCATTAGGCCTGTCAATGGATTGGGTCTAGACTTGGACTCGATCCGATTTGGATCCGTTAATTCATGTCTGGATTTATAGCAAATTTTGATTATCTGAATCTAATCCGGACCTGTTTAGCTATTATAATAAACGGGTCGGATCTGGATCTTGGTATTCCGATCCAATTAATGCCCGGATCCAACTAAAATATTTAATATATAATAAAATTATTGTATATTAGTATTATTTTATATGCATATGTACATATATGTTGTGTAAATTGTACATATAATTTATATTTAATGTAGAATACATGCGTAAATATTAATTATGAACTAAACATGTTTTATAATAAAAAAAAGGAAAATTTTTGATAATTTGTAATAGTTGTATATATAATTTTAAAAGTTATAAAAACAATATTAAGACTCAGATCTGGATCTGAATTCGACAAGACCTGACAGATCCGGATATGGATCTAGTTTTGTAGATTCGTCGGAGATCCAGATCAGGATCCAAATCTAGTTGTATTAATCGGATACGGTCTGCATATGCTAGATTCGACTCATATTCTACCCGTTTACAGGCCTACTAACCATGAACTGAACATTCTCCTCTTTCATGAGTAGGGCCCACATTGAAACTAGTTTCTCACTGAATCTTACTGTATACATTTAATACTTCTCGCAAGTCAACACATTTATCACCACATGGACCCATTCTTCTTTAGTTCTACTGCACATAAACTAGACCCTTGTCCAAACTTCTGGCCTATGGTGCAATATCAAGAAGAGAATAATTACCAATCAACACCAAGAAGAAATTGGTCACTTGCAAATGAGTAACACAGACTCTTCACTAGAAGTTCTGATACCACTTGAGCACTTGTTAGAGAGAAATAAATCAAGAAAACTTATTAAAAGAGGCCCAATATATAGGTGAACCCAACGTTGACTTAAAAGGTTGAGCTGTTAGGTCTTGTGTCCAACCTCTATATATATACACACACTTGTTACAAATTTTATATCTAATGGATGTCTATCCATGTATTTGATATTGATAAGTTATAGTGAAAGTCTATCTGCATCCAAGCATCTGATAAGTGTAGATAGAGGTGGCAATGGGTTGTGTTGTGTCTGACCTGTTTTCATTTTGTATCGTGTTTGTGTTTGTGTCGTACGTCATATGAGAATTATTTCTTTTCGTGTCGTGTTAGTGTTTGATCCATTTACTCCTGTCAGAGATGTACCAGCCTATTTGACAAGTTAAATAACTTGCAATCTATTTTAATTAAAATCTCAATTTTAGTACTTTAATAACTTAATCAAATATTAATACTAACCTTGTTTCCATAGCAATTTAGAGTAAATTATTAAAATTATTAAATTTTTTTAGATAATATTTAAAATAATTATTAGGTTTGATTTAATAATCTTACACTAAAACTATTATTCACAATATTTAAATATGTTATATTAAATTATAATCGAGGTAATACTTTAGCAAAATCTGTTCATTCAAGAACTTAATGGATTGCTGTGTCAACCCACGGGTTGACCTAACTCGTAAATGGGTTGATCAATAATGATTCGATAAAATTTGAGTCATGTCGTGTAAGAAATTGCCTGCCCTAAGTTTAGATACAAGTTTAGTTTTTTACATCACATAACTCATGAGTCATTTTTCACTCCTATAAATAGATGTACTATATGTAGAATGAATATAAGGGCAGAAAAACAGACTATTTGGTCTTCCATATTTCTTCTCTTCTTCATCTCCCAACTTCATATGTCCTGTTTAAATTTTCTAACACGTTATTAGTACGAAACTCTGACTAGCTTAGGTAGAACTTTCACGAGACTTTGATGAATTGAGGTAGAACTTTAAATCAATACAACAAAGGTAGAACTTTAAATTATCACAACTAAGGTATGATTTAAAAATATTGAATATTATCTATTGCTATGTTTTTATTTTTATACTTTCAATCGTGTTATCATAATACTATTGGAATTTATTTTGATTATTGTTCGAATAATATCAAATATTATGAGAGTCAAATTTATACCCTTAACATACTCACAAGAATTAACTAAGTTGAGCTTTGGATGTTAAATCTATTTGGATTCTATATATGGGTTTTGAAGATACAAAGCAAAATAATGAATTTAATCAAGACAAGGCAAATGATTAATGATTTTCCTTCGTCATTATATCCATAAAGTATTAAAAGTGAGTATTTCACTAAAAATATCCTGAAAATTTATGCGAAAAGTGATTATCTTATTTAAACGATCCAACAGATTGTCCAGCCCCTAGCTAGAGATCAAATTAAAGCAAACAAGTAATAATAAAATCTCACAAAATCACTACATTCTATCTCACTTCCGCAAGTATATGAAGTTGATAGTAGTATAAGATGAGTGGGTATCGTTCCCACGAAGATTGTTTGTTAAGCAATTACCAAGATTTACAAATCTTTGTATAGTCAGACAAATCAAATAATCAGAGATGAAACTACACTAATTAAAACCATAATTCAAGTTAAGTAATTGAAATCTAAATTTAGACTAAAAAATCTACTAAAGCAAATAGTTGGAACTAAGCAACTATGAAATTGAGAAACTAAATAACCTATTCTAATGAAAACAAGTAAATAAAAACACTTAATTCTACTCTAATTTGACTACACAAATATGATTCGAATTAAAGAGCAAATAACTAACCTAACTAAGGAGAACAATAAGAAAGCATGTAAAACAAGAAATTGCCATTTCTAATTTAGAATTTGTAAAGAGATAAACTTGAAATCTAAATATTTTTGGATTTTTATAATAATAAAGAAAGCCTACTAAAAATTAAATCAAGAATTTGAAAATTTTTAACTAAAAAGCACTAAATTAACAAGAACTCTAATTACTCTAAGAAAACTTGAAATGGAAGCAAAGAGATTTTCAATAAATTAAACTAGAAAACAAGTAAAAAATATATCTACTTAAAGCAAATGATTATCCCATTAAAACTATCTAATCAAAATATAAACTTGCGTAGGATTGAAAACAAGATCTAAATTAAAATGAAAGAGAACTTTTCTATTAAACTAAAGAAAACTTGAGGTTCAAACTGCCTATCATACACTATTACTATGTGAAAAAAATACTAACTACACTATCTAATGTGTGTACTAGCACATAGCTAATTGTATCTTAAATAGTTGGAGTATTACAGAAGCAAAAATTAGGAGTTGGTTGCTAAAATATCACAAAAATGCCATTACAATTTTGCTAAAACACGCTTCTAGGATGCAATATGGAAAATTGGAGATCGCGACATGGAATTATAGTACATTAACCATTTTCCGCCTCAATGTTGCGACATGGAGAAATCGATGTCGCGACATGGACCTTGTTTCCAGCAAGTATTTAATTCTTCTTAATTTGCACTTTAGCTCTCGTACTTTGTTCATTCCAGCTTCCAACCTCCAATTTATAACCTGCATAATATTAAATTAATTAAGTCATTAATTTAACTAAAATTCTAATAAAAACTTATCATATTTACTAATAGCTAAAATGTAAACACATAATATGAAAATTAACTAAAACACTCAACTAACAACCAAAATTCTAAATTTAGACTAACAAAATGCTATGATTTAGAGTAAAATAACTCTAGTTTACTAGAGTTATCACATATCTCTATAAAAAAAATTAAAAAGATCATTAATGAATACATGTTAGAGGAAATATTTTCTACTTTTCTTGTTGAACGTATGCTTCTGCAGCAGCAATCCCCTAAAAAAGGTTTTAAGACAATCCGAACTACTTTAATGTCATCTTATGGCTAAGTTAAATAATGAATCATGAAACCTGTCTCATAGTTTGATTCCTTGAAGTGAATGCAACCATAGCTAGATCTACTACATTTTCTAAAATGAATGCAATAATGTATAACAATTATAAAAATAATTATGCTTGTGATTTCACTTGACGGTAGCCGTGGATGAGGCCATAATTATTATCCATACTACTAGAAGTGGATTATTTCTAAAGAATAAAAGTGAAGGAAAATTGTGGATAAAATAATCTGATTGTGGCATGAAAATCCATTGGTCACAAATTTTTCTTTCACCAAAGTTATAGGAAATTTTTTTGTCTATATTGATTTTGACCATGGTCATAATATTGATGATTCATTAGATGAAGATAAAAAGTATTGACTATTTGATTTGTGGTGGAAACATTGTAATATTTTATAGTGCATATTTTTATTTTTGTATGTCTTATTCTTTTGCATTAATTTGTTATCTTATATTGCTGTGTTATCATATTTATCTTGTTTAATGAGAAATATATAAATATACATCTATATGTATCCAAGAATAAAGATATATGTCTCGATAACAGTACAACACCATATATGATACTAAAAAAAAGAAACATTTTTCTCATTCAATAAGAAATAATGTCAATATTAATGCAATATCGGGTACTACTAAATTGATTGATAGCTCTGGAAAAGCTACTATATTATTACCTGAGAGTCTCAAAATAATCTTTTAAATTTTAAGAGATATCTGCTGAAATGGATATTATATTGAAACGGAAAATGAGAAAATATTAAGTAGCTTTGTATCACAAAAAAAAAAAAAAAATAGTATCAACAAAGAAATATATTTTTTGAAAATTTGCTTACTTTTCTTTTGGTTTATACTACTCACAATTGAAACATATGCTGCAGTAAACAAGAAGTTTACTGATTTGAATACTTTTGTTAATTGGCATGATCGATTAGACCATCCCAAGTTAATTTTGATGTGTAAAATTATTGAGAATTCACATGAACACCCATTGAAGAACTAGAAAATTCCTCAATTTAGTGAATTCTCTTACGCTACTTGTTCTCAAATAAAATTAATTATTAGACTATCACCAGTTAAAATATGTGTTGTATCCCCTGCATTTCTGGAACAAATTCAATGTGATATATATGGGCCTAATCACCAGTGCTATAGACCATCTAGATATTTTATGATTTTGATAGGTGCATCTACTAGATGGCCACACATGTGTGCTTATTATTGAATCACAACCTAACGTTTGCGAGATTGCTAGCTCAAATAATTTGATTAAGGGCACAATTTATAGACTATGAAATCATGATATTTCATCTAGATAATGTTGGTGAGTTTATATCTCAGACATATGATGATATCTGTATGTATTGATTCAAATTTATATAACTATCGAACATCCTGAAACATATATTTATACTAAAATAGTCTAGTATAATTGTTTATAAAATGTTTCCAATTAATAGATAAACAATTACTTATGAGAAAAAAATTATCTAGTTATTATAATGACATGCTATATTGGATACAACAATACTTATTAGTACCAGGCTAATAAGTTATTTTAAATTCTCTCCATTGCGCTGAGAGAAACTTGCTAACATGCATTGGGTTTTCTTTTGTCTAATTTGTGCTAATTTCTCTATTTTTTGATCGATTTTAAGCAAATATGATGGGTTTTCACTATTTTTCATGGGTTTTGGGTAGAGTGTGCAGTTGTAGACTTCCCTCTTTGGAATTTTGAGTTCCTTTGCTTGTTTTCATTGTTTCTTTATGTTCAATTTCTTGGTTAATTTCTATGGCTTCTTGATCAGTGGTTCATGGGTTAAAGAATAGTAGTTCGAGCAAGAGGAATTCTCCACAAAAAGCAATTGCAGTGTGAGGTTGACCTATCTAAGGGAGGAGGTTTGGAGGTGATGTTGAATTTTGATGATCCTAAGAGTGATGATAAGGTGGAATATCAATAATCATGGATTGATCTGTTTCATATTAAGCAATCGCATGACGGACTAGATCTTGAACTTATCCCTCCTACTAAGGTGGGTTCTGTGAAGAAGGAGAAATTGGATATGAAAGATGTAATTGATGGAGTGGAAAAATGGAAGCATGGAGTTCTAGGCTTTGTCGTTGGAAGCTCTCCTCCATATTTTTCCGTGAAGAAATTTGTTGAGAACAATTGAAAGGAGTTGGGTAAGGTGCAATTGATTATGTTAAGAAATGGAATATTTGTTCTCAATTTTGAAGATGCTAAATCTAAATGCAGAGCTCTGGAACAATCCCCATGGCCATTCACGAGCAAGATGATATTTCTAAAGCCTTGGACGCAAGACATGAAGATTGAGAAGGATGAATTCAAAAGTGTACCTGTTTGGGTAAGATTACCTTCCAACTTAAAATTTCATTACTATACTGTTAGAGGACTCAGTAAATTGTGCAGTTTTGTGGGTAAACCCTTGTTCACTGATAAATCTACTAGCTCTCAAACAAGGCTTTGTTATGCCCTGGTTTGTGTTGAGATGGATATAAATTCTGAATTCCCTACTAAAATACCTCTTGAAAATGAGTTTGGTGAAAAGGAAATGAAGACGGCTGAATATGAATGGACTGCTCTGAATTGTAAGCAGGGTTCAAAGACTAGGCTAAGTTGACTCCGACTCAGCTGAGTCGTAACCGGAACTTAGTTGCCCATTCTGAGTCTGGGCTTCATATACCGGAGACGTAGACTTCGATTCAACTTCGTTAGACTCGATCGATTCTAGCTGATTCAGCAGACTGAGTCGAAAACTGAGAGTGACTCGACCGAGTTCATACGAGTCAACTCTCGATTCAACACCAAAATATACCCAAAAAAATGATGAAGTGGAAGTAGAGAAAGGATTAATAGCAGAACCTGATGTTGATCATCAAAGATTTGAGACTAAACAAGGACTCAAAAATCCTTTCACATGAATTCAATTTTATAAAGATAGAGATAAGGAGGAAGGGAAATTATACAGACAATAAGATTGGTGGAGGTCAGTGAGGTGGGTTATTGTGTAGATCGAAAGGAGTGGAGGAGTGGTTGAGTGACCTTCAACGTCGACGAGCTTGCCTTCTCTTTAATCGGTATTTTGTTCGTAGTCCATGACTCCATCAGAGCTGCAATGCAATACCGTGTAGGCTGAAGGCTCTGAAGTAATGTTTTGGGAGATTTTAGCCAAGAGGATACACTTAAGTAAATTTAATACTAATTTTTAATCAATTGGTAATTGGCTCAGTTGGTTTTTTAATTGTACTAAAAATTTTCAAGTTTCAGGTTCAAATCTTAAGGGTCATTTATTTTTTTGTCCCACCATGCTTTTTGTGAAGAATATCTCCTTTGGCCATTTATTTTTTCTTTTTTCTTTTTTTAAAAAAAAAAACACTTTTGCTTTTATGCGGAATTTATCATTTTTAAGGTAGATCCCATTCTATTAGTAAATTTAATCATTACTCTGACTGAAAATAAATAAATTGATCATTACATCTTTAATAGTGTTATATATTTTCAAAAGTTTTTAGAAAATTGATGCTACATTTTATCAAGAAAAATATGCGTATAATCAGATCCATGACCGATACACCACGACTGATGTGGAACTTTGATGTGTGAGACCGCGATTGCACTTTAAACCATGATCCTACTATATCAATATTCAACTATTTTACTATTTTCCTTAATTCTATATGTTTAATAGGGTCATTTAAACCCCTAGTATTCCAAAATAATAAGTTCATTTAAAGGAAAGCTTACCTCCTCTTCTAGGAGGTTTCTTCTTCTCCCCTAATCCTTCCTGCCATGTTGATCTTCAATTAAATTATTGACTATCCGCACCATTGTCTCAGATTCTTTTCCCCATCCCCTATCTAGAATGAATTTGATACAACTGTGGCCTACCTTCTTTGTAACCATTGAAGTTGGGGTTGGAGGTTTTTTCCCCTTCCCTATTTTCCTGTCAACTACCATGGCCTCATTACTTTTTTGTACACCAGTTTCCTGATGTTCAGTTTTGTCAGTCTCCTCACTTCTATTACTAGATACAATATTTTCTTCAATCAATACCTCCTTGCCTTTATTAGCAGTCTGAGTTTCCTTTGTTTTAGGTATCCAAATTTTACTAGCTTTAACAATTCTTGTACAACTAATTAGTTGAATGCCCAAACACTTGACATTGCTTACAACTGTAGTGTTATACATTAGTCTAATACATGTGTTGTCACTATAGTGTATGCTGGTAATACAACTGAGAGTAAGAGGCCACTTAGGAAATATTTGGCTGGAACTAAAAATAATGTTCATGGTAGGCCTTGGGTGGTGCTTGGTGATTTTAACAGCATTAGAATCAATTCATAAAGGCTAGGAAATATGGATTTTGATGATCAGGGTATGGAGAAGTTCAATGAATGTCTGGCACATAGAGGCAATGGATGTAGTTGAGCACCTTGCCAAGGGGTATTACTACACTTGGTGCAATAAGAAGGAAAGTGATGATAGGGTTTACAGTAAAATTCATAGAATGTTAGTGAATGATCATTGGTTCAGACAATATCCATGTGTTAATGTGGAAATCTTGGACTCTACAATCTTAGACCAGTGGTCCATCTTTGTACAAGTTAAAAAGGATATTAGTTTTGGTCCTAAGCCTTTAAATTTCAGAAATTCTAGATATCACACTCTAAGTACAAGGAAATTTTGGAGAATACTTGGAATGCTGAGGTTCTTAGCACTCAAGTTCAAAGGTTTTGCAACAAACTAAAATTGTTAAAAATAGTAGAAGAATTTAAAAAAGAAGAATTTAGTAATATTACTAGCAGAGTTGCACAGAAGAGATTCCAGCTTATAGTGGTTCAAAATGAGTTGTAGAAGTATCTTTTTGATATAGAGCTACAACAACAGAAGAAGATTCTTACTCAAGAATATGACAGTTTAGATGTTGAGATCAGAGGAGCAGTTGTATCAATCTAAATCCAGAATTAAATGGTTGACAGTTGGTGATAAAAATACAAGATTCTTCCATCAATAGGTGAAAACTCATAATGCAAAGAATAGAATTATTTCTCTTTCTAATGAACAAGGGGAATTAATTACAGAGTATAGCAAGGTGAAAGAGGAAGTAATTGAATTTTATAAGAAGCTTTTTAGAGAAGTGAATCCTTTTAATGATGAAAAGGTGGCAAACTTACAAGGTCTATTTGGCAAGAGAATATCTATGCAACAACAGATGGATCTTGTTAAAGCAGTATTTGATGAGAAAATCAAGAGGGCTCTCTTTAGTATGCAAGAGAACAAGGCACCAGGCTCTTATACATCTACTCTAGAGTTTAGGGGTGTTCATCAGCTGGTATTCGGTAGTTTAAAAAAGTTTAGTATTTTTCGGTATTCGGTACAAGAAAACCAAAACCAAATCCAATCCGAAAACTTCTATGGTTTAAATTGGCCGGTTAACCAGATTTTTCTTCAGTATTGGTTTTCGGTTTAACTGGTTAACCAAACTTTTTAGTTATTTAATTTTGTAAAAAAATTTTATCCATTTGGTAGTAGGCACTAGGAAATTTAGGTTTCAATATTTACTCTACTGTACTGAAATGATATTAATATATATATAAAATAAAAACTTCGGCCAGTAATTTGATTGTTCAGTATACAAAAACCAATTACCGTATCCAAACCAAACTCCCAAAATTTTAGTTTGGTTTTTATTTTGGTTTGACCAAGAACTGAAGAACTGAATCCCGAAATCCAATCTAGTTTGGTTCGGTCGATTTGTTCAGTTAAACCAAAGTATGAACAGCCCTAGGGGAGTTTTTTTAAAACAAATTAGAATGAGGTAGGTGGTGATTTTATACATGCTATCAATACATTATGAATCAATGCTAGATTCATTTACTGACCTAAAATGGAGTTATAAAATCTCATATTCTATGTAAAATGCTCTAATTTGAATTGGATAGCATACCCTATCAGTACAAATAATAGTTGGACACACATAAGGCATGGTTGACCAATCAGTTTCAAATATAAGACTTCTTAAAAGAAGAAAGGAGCAAATATTCAATATGGTCATAAAATGAGACGAGTTCTCTTGAAGAGACCTTAGACATAACTAATCATAAAATCTCAGAAGTGGATCAAGTATCTAAATCTAATGAAATTGAAGAGATCTCGATAAATTATGTCTCTACTGAAAAAATATGGAACCAATAGCATATTATTGTCGACAATATTATTGTTTATAATATTAGCATAAGTTTTCAATGAAAATCTAGGATCTTGATTATAAATTTGTCGAAGAATATTGATATAAAAAAATGATTGGCCAAATTGGAAAGATGCAATAAAAGTATAATTAATTGATGTTCAAATTGTGAAGTTTTTGGACCTGTAGTCCAAGCTCCTAAAAGTGTAAAGTCGGTAGGGTAAAAATGAGTATTTGTGTGATAATGAAGCACGCCTACCCTCCCGTGTTGAACAAGGATTTTTGCAAAGTCTCGGCATTGATTATGAGGTGATTTATTTTCCTGTGGTGGACACAATCACCTTAAAATATTTTATTAGTCTAGTAGTCTATGGAAAATATAAAATTCATCTAATGAATGTTGTTACGAGCCTACTTATATGGCTCACTTGGTATCGATATCTATACGAAAATTCCTGAAAGATTTAACATGTTAAAAGCATGAAAAGTTTTTCAAGAATATTGCAAAATATGTTATGAAAATCCTTGTATGGCTTAAAAAAAATCTAGACGTATGTGATTTAATGGTCTCAATAATTTCTTTTGAATAAGGGTTACAAAAATGATTTAGTTCGCCCATTTATTTTTATAAAAGGAAAAGGATTAAAGTTTGTGATAATTGTTGTATATGTTGATAGTATAAATATTATTAGAATTCATGAAGAAGTTCAAAAGAAATGAATTCTTTAAAGAAAGAATTTGAGGTGAAAGGCCTTGATAACTTTAGTAAGACTAGAGTTATTTTACTCTAAATCATAGCATTTTGTTAGTTTAAATTCTGAATTTAGATCAATTAATTGAATATATTAGTTAATTTTCTAATTATGTGTTTAGATTTTAGTTATTGTTAAATATGATATGCCTTGATTATAATTTTAGTTAAATTGATTACTTAATTGGTTTAAAATTTTTCAGGTCTAAATTAGAGGATGGAAATTGGAGTGAACCAAGTGCTAGGACTAAAAGGCAATTTCAGAAGAATTGAAGAATTGCTGGAAAAGGGATCCATGTCGCGATCTCACTTATTCCAAATCGCGACATGGACTAGCTTCTATCAATAGTAGTAATGATAGCCTTGTAATTTTCTAGAAACCAATTCCTAATCTTAGCTTGTGTAATACTCAACTATTTAAAGTACTTTAGATGTGTACTAGTACACATAGTTTAGGTGTAGTTAGTAGTTTAGGTTAGATTAGAATAGAGTAGCAAGACTTGACTCTCAAGTTTCATTTCCTTAATACAAAATCCTCTTTAATTCTCCTTTAGATCTAGCTTTTAATTTCTTGCAAGTTTTTATTTTGATTACATATTAGTAGTGGGTTAATCTTTAGCTTTAAGTAGATATAATTTTTACTTGCTTTCTATTTTAATTTCCTATAATTTCTTTGCTTTTATTTCAAGTCTTCTTAGAGTAATTAGGGTTCTTGTTAATTTAGTACTTTTTAATTCTAGATTTCAATTCCTTGCTTTAAATTCTAGTTAAATTTAGTGGGCTTTCATAATTTAATACAAAAATCCAAAATTATTCAGTTTAGAACTTAATTTTTCCTCAAGAATCAATGGTTCAATTGGTAGATAATGGTTGTTACTCTGTTCTTATGCTTTCTAATTGCTTTCCTTAGTTAAATTAGAACTCTTTGCTTCCAATTTTAGTATAAAGTTAGTTCCTTTATTTTAGTGAATTAAGGTAATTTTATTTTCTTTCATGTAATTGCTTTCCATAGAATAGAAAGCTTAGTTAGTAGATTGATTTAGTAGATAATTGTCAGTATTACTTGCTTAACTAGAAAAGTTAATTTAATTGTTGAACTTGAATATGCAATTTCCTTGAGATTTTGAGTAGTTTAGATCTTTAATATGCTATTTTAACCATTTAACTACACAAAGACTTGCAAAACTTGGTAGTTGCCTACCACAATCGTCCTGGGAACAATCTCGTTTATTCTGTACTACTATCTAGCATGTATACTTGCGGGCGCGAGGGTAGAAGTTAAGAATTAGTGCGGTTTTATTACTTGACATATTTGGATTGTTTTTATTCTACCCACGGATCAAGTTTTTTGTGCCATTGCTGGGGATTGTCCTTGGTTCTTGGCAACATTGAGTGCTTTACTGTTCATGTAGATTAAGCACTTTATTTTAATTTAGTTGTTAAATTTTGTTTATTTGTTTATGTTGGTCATTCTTCATGTTGAATTATCATAGCACTTGAATTAATTGCTTGTTTTGGCTTTTCCGTAGTGCATGGTGAGGAGAGACAAAGGGCCGTTGATTTGCTTGGACGAAGAAAGAGAAAAAGAGTTGAGGGAAATTTGAAAGCACAAAAAAGTGCTACAAGGGAAAGAGAGAATTGAAATGGTTAATGCTAACCAAAATCAAAGAAATTTGAACAATGGGAATGACGAAGAAGAAGTTGCCAGAAACCATGAAATGGGTGGTTATGGAAATGGGAATGGCATGAATATGAATGGAAGACTATTGAGAGAATATGCCATACCGAGTTTTGATGGGGCAAATTCTAGCATTGCACGGATGGCCGTGCAAGCAAACAATTTTGAGATGAAGCTTGCTTTGGTACAAATGCTACAAGCTCACGAGATGTTTGGGGATGGTCCCAATGAAGATCTGTACACACACCTAATGAATTTTGAGAAGATTTTAGACACTTTTAAATTCAATGGTGTGCACCCAGATTGTGTGAGAATGAGAGTATTCCTTTTTTCTCTAAGGGATATAGGGAAACCAATCTTGGCTTCAATGTCATGCCTAAGGGTTGTCTACTACGTGGAACCAACTTGCACAAGAATTTTTAGCAAAACATTTCCCACCTTCAAGGACTGCCAAATTGCGGAATGACATTATCTTCTTTAAGCAAGATGTTCGTGAGATCTTAGGAGAGGCTTTGGAGCAGCTTAAGGATTTGCTAAGGAAGTGCACTCATCATGTGATTCCATTATGGTTTCAAATTCAAACCTTCTACAATGCATTGACATAAGAGACAAAATCCATAGTAGATTCCTCTGCCGACGGTTCCATATCCTACAAGACACTAGAGAAAGGTCAAGAATTGCTTAATAGGATGGCCTACAACCATTATTATCATGGACCAATGACTCCACCAGTAGCTCAACACCAAGTCAATCAAGCTAGTGCACAAAATAGAGTATTGAATTTGAATATGCAAGTTGCTCTTTTGGCACAACAAAGTATGTTTATGAATGTGTGAACAATGTTGCAAAAGTGTAATGGAAAACTTAGGGAAACCGAGTAGTGTGAAATGTCTTCTTTTCTAACTCAACCAACCATAGTGTGTGACTTTTGTGGGGGCGAACAATCAAATGGGCAATGTAAAATGCCCTATAAGTCTAATGATCCACGCAATTGTGTCTAATCAATAATCTTTTCCAAGGAATCCATTTGGAGTTTATGGAAACATATATAATCCCTCTTGTACGAATATCACAACTTTTCATGAAGCAATACCAATAATCAATCCAACGCTCCCTATTAACCAAATCCCCCACCTCAAAACTTCTACAACCAAGCTTCAAGTTCCTCATCTAGACCCTATCAACCTCCACATCAAAAAAAATTCCAAACCAATTCATATCAATCTTCCCCTAACCTTCCATTTCAAAATCAACAACTAAGACCTCTCTCCCAACATGCTAATTTTTCCCAACCTATGTATAATGATCAATTTGCTCCAAGAGAAAATGTATGTGCAGATGGTTGGAAAAGAGAAGCGGAGCTACTTGAGAAGGGAGTTGGGAAAAGAAAGAAGGGATAAGGAGGAACACAAGAGAAACTTTGAGACTTTGAGAATTTGAAAGCCTCAACGAGAAATTTGGAAATTCAATTAGGACAATTGGCTAGGCAACAACATGAGAGACCCATGGGGACTTTACCTAGCGATACCATTCCAAATCTAAAAGAGTAATGCCATGCTATATCTTTAAGGAGCGAAAGGGAGTTGGTTGTGCCAATGGAGAAGAAAAAGGTTAACAAAAAAGTGGAGAAGTATAAAACCAAAATAAGTGAGGAGAAGAGTGAAGTAGAAGAGAGTGATGAAAATAAAGAAAAAGAGAAGAAAATCAAGGAGTCAAAGAAGAAACAAATAGAGGAGCCCTTGAAATTAGAGCCTTCAGTGAATATCCCATTCCGTTAATAGATCATTGATCCAAGAAAGAAGGAGAGAGAGAGAGAGAGAATTTCACAAATTCCTTGATATGTTTAAAAAGGTTAATGTGAATATATAAGGTCCTTGGGTTGATGTTCTTATTAAGATGCCTAATTATGTGCTATTTATGAAAGATCTATTGGCAAGAAAGCAAAAGTGGGATGACGATGAGAAAGTATGCCTTGGTGCCAAGTGTAGTGCCATTGTTCAAAGGAGGCTACCCCCTAAACTCAAAGATCCTGGTAGTTTCTCAATACCGGTGAATATTGGAGGAGAAACGTTACATCGATCATTTTGTGATATGGAGGTAAGCATAAATATTATGCTGAAAGCCATCTATGACAAGTTAGGGATCAACAATGTCAAACCAACTAATATCTCACTCCAATTGGTGGATTTATCTGAGAGGAAACCATATGGTTTGTTGGAGGACGTGCTTGTTCAAGTTGAAAAGTTGGTATTTTCCATTGATTTCTTGGTGCTAGATACGGGTGAAGAGAGTGAGATTCCATTGATTATAGGGAGGCCATTCTTATCAACCGTCCATGCATTAATTGATGTGAACAAAGAGAAGTTGGTTTTAGTAGCAAGTTGAAAATGAATCTATTGAATTTGATGTGTTTGAATATAATGATAATATTCCTATTTTTAAAGAAAAATGTGCTAACTAATCTCTTAATTCTTTCATTGCTAGATCAAATGAAAAGCAAAATAAAGTTAACCAAGACAATTCACTCAAGCAAGCGTCGAAAATAAAAGAAGATGCAAGAGATCAATTGAGAGAAAAACCACTCGATAAAGGGTGTGATGTGACGAAGGATCAAAAGATTAGTGCAAGTGGTGGGAAAATTTGCGATGATAGAAAGTTGAAAAGTCGCAAAAAGAAAAGAAAATAGTTTGATAAACAATTGGAAATGCTAATTGGTGCACTAGCGATGGTTAAAGCTTGGAAGAAAGGACTTTTTCATGAGAGAACCGAGAATCAAGCTTCACTCATAAAGAAGAAGGGCATCAAGCTTTTTCCATGGAGAATAAAAGGAAAAGAATGACCATCCTTAAGTGCTTGGAATGGACACCCATCCATAGTCACAAACTAGTGACAATAAAAGAGCACTCCTTGGGAGGCAACCCAAGTTTTAATTTAGTTTGTTTTTGTTTCTTTTTTGGTGTGATTTTTAATTAGTTTATATTTTGAGTGATTTGGTTTTAATTAGGATACAAATTTTAGTTAAAAATATATGCTTTTGATTTAAATAAATTGTGCTAAAGAATGAGTGAGAATTGTCATCTAAACTTGTTAATTTTGTGTTCATAGGTTGTGCATGACTTGAAGAAAAGTGGTGAAGCGAGGAGAAATTTTGCCAATATGCCAAAAATAAACTTTATAGAAATTCATGTCCTTGTCATGATTTGGCATCGACCTCAAACTTCTGGGGGGTATTTTGGTCATTTGGACCAACTTCAAACTTCTACGAAGGCAAAATTTCACCCGAGTCGAGATCGTGATTTAGAAATCCAAATCGCGACATCGAGATCAGGCCAAATCGTGACATGGAAAAATCCAAATTGCGATTTTGATATAAACAGAAGTGCAATTTCTTAAAAGATCTCTTCTTCTCCTTTTCTTATATCTTCAAATTCTCCTCTCTTAACCATGAAAACCCCTCCCCTAACCCTTCAAATTCTTCCATTAATAATCCTTTCAAACATCATAGTTCACCACCAAAATCTTTCTACATCATTCTTGAAGCATTAAAGTGGGAATACTTTGGAGTTTGCTTCAAAAGTTGAACATCAAGGAGGGATTTGCATTCAAATTCTTGGGAAATTTTTGGCAACAATCAGGTAACATCTTTCTTAAATTTCGTGGTTGAAATTTTTCTAATTGTTGAAGATAATTTTTGGGTATATTTGAATTAGTTGTATTTTGGAATTGTTGATAACAATTGGGTGATTTTGGAACAAAAATTTTGTGCAAATTTTTTTTGGGCAAGATCGTGGTATTGAATCCATTAATTCTTTGAATTGTTGAACTGTAGTTAGATTATTTGAATTATCATTGACAAATTATGATCTTTTGTTGATAAATTGGTGAACTTTTTTCTTAAATTGGTTGTGAATTCATAAGTTTTCAATACTTATTTGTTAAATTGGTTGATAATTGCTGTGAAAATGACAAGAGGTATATATGGGAGTGCTGAGAGGAGGGCAAGAATGAGGGATAGAGTGGCAAGTTCAAGAAAAAGGAAAGCCTATGAAGGGACAAATAGAGAGGGGGATAGAGGTCAGCCTAGTGGGGGAGGTAGGCAAACAGAACCTCAATTTTTCAATGATAGAGCCCATCAATTGTATAAAAATAATGAGAAGCATGAGGTGATCGAGGAGAGGAATTTTGATTTATCCATGCATTAGAGAGCATATAAAACGGTTAGGAAGATAATAGAGGATCAGATTAGGGCCAGGCATTGGGAGGGGTTTAATGCTCCGGTTGATTCTGGGGTACTCAATGGTGAAAGAATTTCATTGCAATCTGCATGATCTTGAGAAAGAAAAAGTGAGAGTTTAGGAGGTATTGGTTGATTTCAGCTCAGAAGTGATTAATGCTTATTTTAACATAAACTTTCTGTACCTTCTAATCAATATTTTGCATTTTTGAATGACGAAAAGAATGAAATGAATGTAATTAAAAATGCTATTTGTGATGTCAAAGTGAATTGGATTCGGAGTACTACAAATGATACTGAATTAAGATTTGCTGGTCATGGACTCTCACTGGTAGCAAAATTGTGATTTTACTTTATTAGCTATCAAATTTGGGGGTCCAACTCCTTAAGTTTTGTTTAGAGGGACAAGGCATTGGTGGTCTATGCTACTATGACGGGGATACTAGTGAATATTAGTAGTTTGATTAGACAAGGATTTTTGGACAGTGAAAGGTTCGGGAGACCTATCTTTTATGCAACTATTCTAATCCACCATTTATGTACTGTTGCAGGGTATCCCATTGATCCCACAGAGCCTATGACATATCCCAAAGGTAGGATAAATCGGAAATATGTCTATAGGATGATACAAGAATATGAGAAACAACACTCCAGAGAAGGCCCTGTTCCACCACCACCAACTGTCTCTGAGTGCATCATTTATCTCTTTGCTACCCACATATGTATGTAATGCCCCAGTTAATGAAAAATAGAGGAATGAGTTGCAAGAGTATTGGACCTATAGTCAACTGGTCATGCACAATAACCTGCCAGTGATAGGAGAAGCTCTCAGGACCATTACACTTGGTACATGGGTTCGTCCACCGTCACCTCTGCTATGGTATTTTGGTCCACCTCCTGGGCAATATTATACACCACCCGCATCTTCGGTACATCAAGAAGAAGCTTAGCAAGCAGGTGAGACCAGAGGAGCTAAGGATGATGATCATGAAGAAACTCAACTCAATAATGCAGAAGATGGTTGAGAAGAAATAGAGCAGGACAGTTGAGCACCCAGTTGCAATGGATAGGGATGACCAGGGACCCGAGCATTTGAAGGACTTTGATGAAGATGGACAATTTTTCTTATTTTTCATTATTTTACATTTTATCTTTACTACTTTTTATCTTTAGTATTTTATTTGGCTTGATATTTTAGTTTTAAATTAGATTGGCTAATGGCTTTAAGCTGACACCAAGTAGCTATCTTTTTATTGCTTCATGGATTAGATCATTTTGAGAATTACTTTGTTGAATACTTGGTGTGGTTTTTGGTCATTTTCATTGATTGATGATAGTAGAGTGGCTAAGGGCCTTATGCTGATGCCATGTTTGCATTTGTTGATAACTTAATTTGGACATTAATTTTTATAGAGTTTTATTGATTACATACACGGCTTAGTTAAGTGTCCTTAGTACTTTCATTTATAATTGATTGCTAGATTAAAATTTTGTCCTAGTTTAGTTCTTGTTTAATTATTGCTATGTCTTTATGTTGGAATTTTGGGTGAGTGAAAGGATGAATTATTCATCAATTTGAATAAAAGAGACAAGTTTGTGGATATTTATTTCTTATTTCAGGAATGGTGATTTTATGTGTATTAGTGTGACTTAATGATGAGTGCATGAAAAATTTATCAATTGAGTACTCGGTGATGATATTTGACTTACAATAGTATATGATTGAAATATTTGATTGGGTCATTTGTGAATTTAAGTGTGAGTGAGTAGTTCTTTTATAACATTAAGATTTCAAAAACTTTGTACTACTATTTTTCAAAAAAAAGTACTAAAATTTTGGGAAAATTCATTTGAAATATTGTTTTTGATCAAATCACCCATATTATTTTATTAACCAATTTATCTTTTGGAAATAGTGGGTTAAATGACATAGAAGGAAATTGGGACATTTTGTGTGTTTGTATAGGGAATGTTCTTCTAATTTGTGAATAATTAGTATTTGAGATTAATTTTAAGTACATTTCACTCATTTTCCTTGGTTTAGGGCCGTTTAAAATAAAAAAATTTAAATTATTATTATATTTGCTGCTAGCAATAAGGCAAGTGCGGGATTCCTGCTTGTACCCATGCGGTTTCTCCGAAATAAGTCACTAGAGTAGCAATAAGGCGAGTACAGGATTTCTACATGTACCTGTAGTTATTTTTTCGAATTAAGCTATTAGGGGTAACGTTTTAGTATACCAATAAGTTAAGCAGGAAATGTTTGAAATACTTATCATTGATCTCATACTACGTAGTCCTTATCAGAGGTAATTCTCAAATTGTGTGACATTTGCATTTAAGTAGATTCCTAATGAACTTTTATTTTCATGCGACCTTGTCGGGATAATTGACTGACTTTATAATATTTGTGATTTGAGAAGAAATGATGTTTAAAATGGATAAAACTAAAATGTTTAGGAATTCTTTTCGAGAATAGTAATGTTTGGTGACTTGAAATCTTGTGTAGTAAATGAACGTGTGTTTTTCTTAGAAAATTCAGAAACTTGGATTGACTCAGTTAAATACACCGGATAACCACGAGAAGGGAGGAGGATGAAATTCTCGACTCTTAGACCGACTCGGGAAAAGGACAAGAAAACAGGCATCATAAAATCAACCATTCATACCAACCCATATGCATTACAATCTATAGTATCTGGAGGTATAACAACCCTAGTATAGAGGTTTTCTGGAACTCATCATACGGGCATTTCCCCTTTAACGGCTTCAACAATTACCTTGACGGGTACTTTAGAGGCCCTAGCCTTTTGTTCAGAAATTCTATACGAGGTTTATTTTAACCCAGATTTTAACCATAGAAAGGAAAATTCATCCAAAGATTGCCAACATACCTCATGGTGCCTGGAGTCCTGTTCTTGTCTGAGTATGTCCTTTGAATTTGACTTGTAGAATTTTTATGGGTTCGAGACCGTTCGGCCTCTCCCCCTGGTCTTCTTCTTCTTAAATTAAAAAGAAAACTTTCAAAGAAAAAATGAGAAAGAAAGCTTTGAAAGAGAAGTCTTGAAGATTTTTAGGAAATGGAAAAATTGATTGATATTGAAAGATTGTTTACAAGAGGAGCTAGTTGAGAGCCTTGATAATTTCCTCGATATCTATACAAGTGAGGAAATGGACCTATTTATAGAATGAATTCCGGATTTCAAAACCGGATGTTAACTAATCTAATAAGATAAAGTAAAAGATTCCTTACATTATTTTTGCTTTTCTAAAAGTTGATTAAAATAGTACAATAATTGTTACCAGCTGTCTACAAAATTTTTAAATTTTTCTAAAGTGTGGTCTCCACATTTTGGTATCCGATGCTGTCTACTCCATCAGTGGATGACACCTGGTCTTCCAAATCACATGGATTTTGTTTTTGTTGACTAGAGTCTTGAGTGGAGCTTGTCTCAGTCTTCAAGTCTTTGTCTTTGTCTTCTAGTTCTTGTTCTTTTGTCTGGGTCATTGTCTGAGTCATTATTCCACTAAGTGGAATTTTAGGTAGATTCTTGAATTCTCCAAGAAGTTGCTCTAGAATTGTCTTCGTAATGTCTTCTTTCTTTTTCTTTTTATTTTTTCTTAATTTTATTCCTCTTTTTGTTTCTGAGGAAGAGGACTCCTCTTTTTCAGAAGTTTTTGGCAAACTTCCAGCCATTAACGGATTATTGATTTTGTCTTTACCCTTATCCGTTTGTAAGGGACTAGATACAGGCTGACACCCTGTATTGGTCTGTGTGATTTTTAGTAAATCACCAACTATCAACGGACTTGTTTTGTCTTTACCGGCTGCCGTTTGATCCGGACTAGGTGTTCCTTTACCGGAAACACTGGCCTTGGTCAAATTTTTTGTATTTAAGTATCTATTTTTCCAGTCTTCTTTTTCTAGAGTTAAAACTTGAACTCTCTGTTCTAATTCAAATAATTTTGTCTTGTTATCAGAAAATTCTTGTTCTAAGGTCCTATATTTTTCATTTATTATTCTAAAATTTTTTACAAGGGTCTCACAGTGGTCACAAAAATTTATTTGGTTACCTTCATCTGTCTGAATAACAGGTCTGGTATTAATTTGGTCTGAAATATGGAACTGATTTCCTAAGTAAAATTTACAGGCTTCAAGTCCTTCTGTAATTGTCTGAAAACCTTTATATTTTGGGTTTTTTACTCCTCTTATTGCAGTGAGGACTTCAACCCATATCTTGTATAGATCATGCCTTGTCTGGAGTGCCATGACAGAAAACTGCAAACACTCAAACTTAGAAAGATCATTTAGTCCATTAAAATAAGCAGATAAAGCATTTATAAGAATTAGTAAAATGTCCACTATTTTTTCGCTGATATGAAATCCATAAATTATCTAAAATTACTTTTTGTTGCTCATTTATACTTCTATAAGTGTCTAATATTCGAAAACAATTATAAGGTGGCATGGCACATAAACTATATCCATTAAAATCATATCTTTTTTCTGTGCCACTAGATGTGTATAAGAGACAGGAATATGAAATGGATTATCTAAACTTATAAATGTCTGATGGGTTTGCTGACTGGATTCAGCAGGTCTTGAAATTGAAGATGAAATAAAACTTGGTCTGGGGGCCCTAAGCTGGGCTCTTGGGTCTGATCCAGGCCTGTAAAAATTAACAAACATTATTAATTATTATAAATTTTTCTAGATAATTCATCTGCTAATTTATTATTTTTTCCTTTTATATGTTCAAAATTAATATTATATTCAGCTACTGCTAATGAAAATTTTTGCCATCTCTTATGCCTACTTTTTTCTTTCATATTTTGGGAGTATTTGACTATTGCTTCACAGTTAGTTCTTATTGTAAATTCTTTCTTTGAAATTATAAATAATTTAAAAGTATCTAATACATATATTATGGCTAATATTTCACAATCTAAACTAGTTTTATATCCTTTTTCTCTATAGGTGCCACTAGCATATCTACATAATTTTTCTTGGTCTTTTGGAGAATATTTATGTGGTTTTGATTTTTGGAAATGGGCAAAGATTTTTTAATATAGAAGATGTCTCTATTACTAAATATTCTGTTTCTAGGGGTAATTGTAATGAGGGCATATTTTTATCATATTTTTATTTTCTTACATTTTTTTAAACAAATTAGATGTGTATAAGAGACAGCCATCATACTCCAAAACAGGAAAAAATGGTCCCTGCAATTTTTCCTATATCTTTAAGAAATGGTCTAGCATAGTTTATCATCCTAAGAATTTTTGTAATTCTTTTAAATTTTCTAATTTATCAGGCATCTAATACTTTCTTGGCTATATGATCTTGTAATTTTATCTGACCATTTCCTATTTCTACTCCTAGGAATTTTATGTGTGTTTTAAATAATTCCACTTTCTTTTTGCTTATTATTATGCCATGTTGATAAAAAATTCTAAAAACTGTGTTAAGATGTCCTACATGTTCTTGTTCATTTTTTGAAAAAACCAATATGTCATCTATGTATACTGATATAGAAGCCAGCACAAGTAACAATAATGAAGAAGATTCTCTGGAAAATACTAGGTGCATTTTTTAATCCAAATGGCATTACTAACCATTCAAATAATCCTAATGGACATGTAAAGGCAGTCCATTTTATACCTGACATACAAGGTAAAAAGATTTTTAGTAAATTTGGATTGTAATCAGGATTTTGGATAATCAGAAATACACATCGTATTCTGTTTATAAATTATACACATCTAGATGTGTATAAGATAACATCATCTGTAGTATTGTCATTTAATCTTTTATAATTTATTACCATCCTACTTTTTCCTCTAATTATTTCACTATGTTTTCTAACTATAAATGCAACTTCCTGTGAGGAGATTCTGATGGTCTTATTAAATTTTAAATTTAATAATTCTTTAATGTGCATCTTAAATTCTTCTATATCTTGCGGACTAGCTTCTATTTTTGCAGTCTTTATTATATAATCTGGATTTTTAACTTTTATTTCACAATAAATTTTATTTTTATCCCATTTTGGAGAAGAAAAAGAAAATCTTCTCCTATAAATGGTAAAGTGTCTATATGTGATTCTATTTGTGTTTTTGTTTTTAAATGTAATAAATTTTTTAGATTAATTCTATCTATTAAATATTCATTTAATTCATTGGCTTCTAAATAATCTTGTTCTAAAACCGTTATATTATTACAACATCCTTCTTTTCCTTTTGGCATTCTATACATTTTTCTTCTACTTTTTATTTTCTATTTGTTTTATCAAATCTGGATGAATGGGTGGGAGTGATGTTGGATTACAAGGGCTTGTAGTTACATTTTTAAAAATTTTTACATATTCTTTTGTTAAAATTATTCCTCCATCTAGATCTAATAAGAATTTTAATCCTATAATTATACCTACCCCGTGTTTTTCTAAGATTTCTTTAATTAATACATATGGCATGAAATAATATTGACTATAATTATTGCAATTATTCAAAAAAGCTATATTACAAGTTTTTGCATAATAATTATATTCATTTATACTTCCATCCATTTGTGTGGCTTTTATAGGGTCTTTGAATGTAACAATATTTTAGTTGTATCTATTAATTTTGGGTCTACAATTATAGTTGTGCACCCTGTATCTATAATTGCACTGGTTCCTATTATTTTATTATGATGTTTAAAAGTAACTTCTAATTTTATAGAATTTAATTTTTTGTCTTGGTTACAAAATTTTATTTTTTGTTCCAAATTGGCTAAATTTATATTTTCTTCTTTCTCTTCTTTTATTTTTTCTTTAAATTTTATAAAAGATTTCTTTTTCTATGTTAGCTACTCTTTGTTCTAGTCTAGTTATTCTATCAAAAACATTTTCATTTATCTGAAAATTTTTTATATTTTGTACTTCCTGAAATTTAAAATCTGTATATTTTTCTACACAACTTATACATGCTTCATTAAAACATAAATTACATTTACTTCTTTTATTTCTAGCTGGGTACCAGTCACAAAATAAACAAGGCTTTGAATCTAATCCTTTATTCTTTTGCCAATTATGGTCACAATCTATTTCTGGTATTTTAGTTTTTGCTTTGAACATAAAATTTATTCCTTTCAATTCATGTATAAATTCTTCTAAATCTGGTTCTTCTGGATCTAGAAATTGGTTAAGATACTTCATTTTTCTCTTCTAAATTTTGTTCTTCTAATAATTCTTCAAAACTTATAATGGAATAAATAGTTTCTGTGTCGCTAAGAGTTTCATCTAAGTATCTAGATAATCTTGATCTGTATTATTTACTAATATAGCCTTTTTATTTGCCATATTAATTCTCTTAGGACAGGCTGAACTTAAATGATCTGGACTACTACATGTGTAACAATAAAGCTTTTTCTTATATGTCCTATTAGGGTCATATTTTCTAATATGTCTGTCCTTATTAGAAAATAAGACCATCTAGCTTGTATAAGAGAAAGTAATAATTTTTTCTTTTTTGTGGTTGTCTTTAATATTTCTTATTTTTATATCTAGGTTTTTCTTGTTTATCATAATATTGAGGAGTATAAATTTGACTACAAAAACTTGTTTCATTTTTTAATTGTCTACCTATACACATATTAGACATTTTTCTACTAATATTTTTATACACATCTATACTGTGTCTTAGTAATATTCCCAGAGCTGAATCGTTACCATAGGATGGTGATATTTCTTCTTTAGGATTAGAACAAGTAAAATCCTTAAAGCTGTCTCTTATACACATCCTGCTAGATACAACACCTAATGTATAAGAGACCAAGTATACTGTGCTAAGATAGTAGTAGTAGAATATATTCTGCTAAAAAGGGTTTTATGTAATACCAATTTTTTAAATTTAATTGTTCTAATTTTATTAACGCATTCTTTTGTTGTTCTATACTTCCAAAATTTGGATTTTCTCCTGTTATGATTTGATGTATCGTATTTCCAAAATTAAAAGGATTTGTTCCTAAAGAAATTAATTCAGCTAATTCATTAGGATTTTTATCTTTCCATTCTTCCCACATAGCCTTGGCTGATTCTCCTAAATATTGTTCTAAATATCTTAACATTTCTTCTGCATCTTTACTATCAAAATGTTTTATATAATCACTAGCCATAGCATTTTTCCAAGTATCTAAATAATTATTCCATCTCTGAGGATCTATGTTTGTTATGTTTAATACAAATGGTTGTCCTCCATACTGATGAGTATAAGGAGCGTCCATATAATCTCTAGGTCCTATAGGTTTATATGGAATTACCTGTGAAAGGTGGTGTATAAATATTTCCTATTTCTGTTGGGTCTATTCTTCTTCTAGGTATATTTCCAGTAGTATATATAGGCTTATTTCCAGAAAAATTTGAAGGAATTGGTTGAGGATTATTACTGCTACTTGCTTCCATTAATTCTAAAATTTCTTCTCTTGTTTCTATTATACTTGGTTCATATTCTGATCTGTTTATTTCTTCTTCTGAAATTAAACTAATTATTTCTTCATCTTTTAATTCATATGCTTCTAAATTCATATCATCTTCTATTTCTAGAATTTCTATTTTTTGTCTTGTAATTAAATTATCATTTCTTTTATAACAATTAATTACATGTCTAAATATTATATTAATGTTATCGAATTCTTCTTTACATCCTGTACAATTAATTTTTCTATTTTCTTTATTTTTTATTTATAAGAAAATATTTTCTAATTTTATCCAAATTATATCATCTTGTGTTTCCAAATAAAAATCTATATCTTTTTCTAAGATTTTTAAAATTTCTAATGTATTTCTTTATTCATCTAATTCATTATTGTTACTTGTGCTGGCTTCTATATAGTCAGTAAATCTTATAGATTTTCTTCCTATACTGTCTTCGTAATAAATAGTTTCTTGTGGTATTATTACTCTTTCTGGTTTATTTACTAGTCTATCTCATTCCCATGGTAATCCTGATTGGTCTATATTGTCTACGGTTAATGGTGGTAAAAGTTTTATTCCTCTATTCCCTAACATTTCTACAGTATTTTTTATATTTACTTTATATCTAGGTGTATTGCTCTGAGTTAATTTTCCTAAGAATGCTGTGCACTTATCATATAGTATTAAAGGTTTCTTGAGAGATTTCTTAGTTGTTCTAAATACATCCATAGCTCATCAAGTGTTTTGTCAACTTTGGTGGTGTTTTTGTGTTTAATTGTTAGTAGGGTTCTTTTTTACTTTTTGTTAGGGTTCTTTTTTTTTTTTTTTGCTCGGGACTAGCAAAACATTAAATTTGAAGGTGTAATAACTCTAGTAAAAATACCTAGAATATTTTACTCTAAATCATGGTATTTTGTTAGTTTAAATTCTGAATTTTAGTTAATTAATTGAATATATTAATTAATTTTTGAATTATGTATTTAGATTTTAGTTATTATTAAATATGATATGCTTTGATTATAATTTTACTTAAATTGATTATTTAATTTGTTTAATATTATGCATGTCTAAATTAGAGGTTGGAAGCTAGAATGAACAAAGTGCGAGGACTAAAAGGCAATTTCAGAAGAATTGAAAACTTGTTGGAAAAGGGGTCCATGTCGCAATTTCACTTATTCCAAATAGCGACATGGACACAGAAATAGGCTAATATAATTTGTAGTTCATGTCGTGATCTCACTTATTCCAAATCGCGACATAGACTCGCTTCTAGCAATAGTAGTAATGGTAGTCTTATAATTTTCCAGAAGCCAATTCCTAATCTTAGCTTGTGTAATACTCAACTATTTAAGGTACTTTAGATGTGTACTAGTACAAATAGTTTAGGGTAAGTAGTTAGTAGCTTAGGTTAGATTAGAATAGAGTAGCAAGACTTGACTCTCAAGTTTCATTTCCTTAATACTAAATCCTCTTTAATTCTTCTTTAGATCTAACTTTTAATTTCTTGCAAGTTTAGATTTTGATTACATATTAGTTGTGGGTTAATTTTTAGCTTTAAGTAGATAATTTTTACTTGATTTTTAATTTAATTTCCTATAAATCTCTTTGCTTTTATTTCAAGTCTTCTTAGAGTATTAGGGTTCTTGTTAATTTAGTATATTTTAATTCAAGATTTCAATTCCTTGCTTTAAATTCTAGTTAATTTTTAGTGAACTTTCATAATTCAATCCAAAAATCTAAAAATATTTAGTTTAGAACTTAGTTTTTTCTCAAGAATCAACAGTTTCAATTGGTAGATAATGGTTGTTACTCTGTTCTTATGTTTTCTAATTGCTTTCCTTAGTTAAATTAGAACTCTTTGCTTCCAATTTTAGTATAAAGTTAGTTCCTTAATATTTTAGTGAATTAAGGTTAATTTTATTTTCTTTCATGTAATTGCTTTCCATAGAATAGATTAGTTAGTAGATTGATTTAGTAGATAATTGTCAGTATTACTTGCTTTACTAGGAAAGTTAATTTAATTGTTGAACTTGAATATGCAATTTCCTTGAGATTTTGAGTAGTTTAGATCTTTAATCAGTTATTTGGACTGCTTAACTACACAAAGACTTGTCAAACTTGGTATTTGCCTACCACAATCCTAGTGGGAACGATTCTGCTCATTCTATACTACTATTTAGCACAGTATACTTGCGGGCGCGAGAGTAAAAGTTAAGAATTAGTGTGGTTTTATTACTTGACATATTTGGATTGCTTTTATTCTACCCATGAATCATACCTATAGGTCTACAGATCAAGTACTTATCGAATGAAATTTTTGTTCATCAATTTACTTGGACAGAAAAAGTATTAAAGCGATTCTATATTAATAAAGTACATTCATTGAATACCCAACAGTACTCTTATAAGATCGCTTGATGTGAATAGGATCCTTTCCGTCCTCAGGAGAATGATGAAGGACTTAGTCCCTAAGTAGCATATCTTACTGCTATGGGAGCATTAATGTATCTTACTAATACTACACGACCTGATATAGTATTTGCTGTAAGTTTATTAGCAAGGTTTAGTTCTTCTCCAATGCAAAGACACTGGAATGACATTAAGAATATATTTAGATATCTCCAAGGGACTATTGATATGAGTTTACTTTATTCAAGAAAATCTATATTACAATTTTAAACCTCGATCTCAAACGAGCTATTTATTCATATGTGGAATACAACCATATCATGCCATTCAACAAAACAAACTTTGGCCATTACTTCTTCCAATTATGAAAAATTAATTGCAATACTTGAAGCAAGTAGAGAATGTATTTGGCTAAGGTCTTTAATCTAATATATCCAGAATATATGTGGTTTGACATTTGAAGAGAAGTTGCTGGCAATATTATATGAAGATAATTCACAGCATGCATAGCTCAGTTGAAGGGAGAACATATCAAAGAAGATAGAACGGAACATATTTTTCCAAAGTTTTTATACACTCATGATCTTTGGAAAAAATGGTGATATTAATATCAAACAAATTCGTGCATGTGATAATCTTGTTGATTTATTTATGAAGGTGCTACTAACATCAACAATTGAGAAGTTAGTTTACAGTTTCAAAATGCATTGTTTCAAATATATCAAGTGATGTTTTCATGAAGGGGAGTAATAGTACATACTATACTCCTTTTTCCTTGAACTTGATTTTATACAAATAGTTTTCTAGGCAAGGTTTTTAATGAAGTAGCATACAAAAGTGTACTACAAACATTGTGTACTCTTTTTTCTTCACGAAATTTTTGTCTCATTGGGTTTTTTTCTAGAGAGGTTTTAATGAGGCACATTTTTTATTAATAGACATCTAAGGGGGAATGTTACAAATTTTATATCTACTAGATGTCTATCCATGTATTTGAATTTGTATAAATTGTAGTGAAAATCTATCTATATTCAAACATTTGATAAGTGTAGATAGAAGTTACTTTATTTACATCATGTAACTCATGAGTCATTATACTCCTATAAATAGATGTATTACATATGGAATGAATATACGAACAGAAAAAAAAACTGTATGGTATTTCATATTTCTTTTCTCTTTTATCTCCCAATTTCATATGTTCTGTTTAACTTTTATAAAAGTCATTTTATTTTTTCTCCCAAACTAATGTGGGATAAGTAATCCTACCCACGAACCCAACAACATGGATGTTGACATATATTAAACATTTTTTGTAACATCACAAGGACTAGAGATGGAACAGTGCCAAGTTGGGATGGGCCAAAGGTCGATGGGTTTTCAATGCTCATAGGACAAGATGGGTTGGGCTTGGGTAACAAGATGGTCCGAGTCGGGCCGAAATGGAAAATATTAGGCCTAGACTCGGCACTCGTGCCAGGCACACTGTGGGGTGTATCTGACGGGTCCCGATGTTCAGCTAGCTCCCGAGTTGGTCTACTTTTGATTAACTGATATTTGGCTAAGTTATCAAGTATGCTATTTCAAATTAATACTTAATATTCTAAGTTTTTACTTATTACTCAAAAATAGTACTCCGTAGTTCAAGTTATTACCTATTATTTGAAGTTATTATTAATTTGTACTTCATTTTTCATTACTTATCTGTATAAGTTATAACTAAGAGAAAAAAGTTATTAGTTATTAGATCATGTTATTACTTAATATTCTAAGTTATTACTTATTACTCCAAATTATTACTTATTATTTGAAGTTATTACTAATTAGTACTTTGTTTTTTTATTACTTATTAGTGCAAGTGATTACGTATTACTTCAAGGCCTCGTTTGGTTGGTAAGGATTCTGAGTGGGAAAAGTATTTTTTTTTCCAAAATTTAAATTCTAATGTTTGATTTATTTTTTGACTTGTTGGGAAGGTAAAAATTTCCTCAAATCAAAGAAAGTGGATGCACAACACTAGGATTTATGTGTATAATAAATCCTCAAATCCTAATGGTATTCTGATTACTTTCCTTAGGAATTTAATCTCAAAGTACCCTTCAGACTCTTGAACCTTTCCTTTTCTTCTCCAACTTTTCTATATAACATTCTAGTCTTCCTTCTTTCCTCGAACTTTTTGCCATTCCACCTGTCAGATATAATCAATATGCTTTCAAAGCCTTGCCTTCTCAACATTCACCATACTCTCTTATCCAACCCAATTATTATTGTCATCTTAAATCAGAGTAGTGTTGTTTTAATTCTAGAATTTAAATTTTTATATTCAAGTTTAGTTAATTTTTTTTTTGATTCTCATGGTTCTCTTTATTTATTTATTTATTATTTTAGAATCTACAGAATTGATTGTTCAATATTTAGTTTTATTTTATTGGCACTAAATTAGACTTGTGAAAATAATAATATGATATTTATGAGTTTTGCTTTAATTTTTTTGTAGTTTGAAATCAGGCTGATGTTATATGTCATATCAATCCAGTATTTCTTAACCCCTTTTTTAATCTAGAATCGTTAAGGTTTTACTGAAGTAACTATGATCAATCATACGAAAAAGGTATTGTTAAGATGAATATTATTGAATGAGGTTAATTTATGATTCAACGAATATAATAATGGCTTCAGTTAGTGGGTTATTGTATTACTACTAAGATAAAACCTCATATTTTTTGCAAAAAACCAAAAAAAAAATTGAAACTAATTAGATTTTAATATACTATTAGTTTCAATTAATTTATTAAATCATTATTTAAGCATTTTTTATTTGCTTTTGTCATTCTTCATGCACAGCTATTGAAACATTTTGTGTTTCAGAGTTCTAATTTGAACCAGGTTAGTAGTGAATATATTATTATTATTTTGCATTCAAATATTGTTATTTAGAATATTATATTTCTGTCGTGTAATGGTAATATTATAACAACGTGTGTCTCCATCACAATCATATAAAAACTAATATTGGATTATTTGTTTTGATTCTCTCTCTCTTTTTTTTTTTTTTTTTTTTTTTTTGGCACAAGCATTAATATGATAACCTAACCATGTGTTTGTTACTAATAACGATGTTAAATGTCAATTCTGTAGTTAGTTGTTCAAAAAAATTGAATGTTATAATTTGCAGAAAAAAAGGGTACTAAAATTCATTACTTTAATGAGGCATATAACTATTTTTTTGAACATAAGCAAACACACAACAAAAAAAAAAAATATATTTGTTACTTATCTGAAATTGTACTAGTATTATAATGCAAAATAATTAAATAAACTTTTACCTATATATTATGCTTGTAGGGATATTTTTGACTATCTAGTGAAAATCTTGAATACAATTTGTATAACTTAATTTTGAACCAAACATTAGAATATGAATCTGTACAATTTTCTGTCAATATTAATTGAGTATATAAAAAGGAATATTTTTCTACATAATCACAATCCAAGTAATCAGATTCCTAATTAACTTTACTTTTCTACCAACCAAATGAGACCTAAGTTATTAGTCATTAGACCAAGTAATTCTTAATTTTATTCTAGGTTATCCTTATTAGTATAAGATATTACTCAATTTTATTTATAGTTATTACTTATTATTGAATTTAATACTTATTAGTCTAAGTTATTACTTATTAGTACAAGAGAAAAGTACATAAATGTTATACTTATTACTACAAATTAGTCTAATCTATTAGTTATACTATAAATTATTATTTATTAGTCCAATAAGAAAAATACATAAATATTATTAGAAAAAGTCATTTAATTTGTTAAAAAAAAAAAAAACTGTCAGGTCAAGTCAACGAGTTAGCCAGACTATTAATTGATGGGCCGAGCTGGGCTTGCTCATGGGTCTGTCCTGATCTAATCTGCAACAGACTATATGGGCCTAATCTGTTAAAACCACGGGTCGGACGGAGTAGGCCACGGGCTAGCTGGCCTAATGCTACTGCCTTCTCTAAAAAGGACTTACTGTGGCGGCTTTAATACGAATCATTATTACATTAATGATAATAAACTTAAAGTGGTCCTTGCAAAAAAAGAAAAAAAAAATGATAATAAACGTGGTGCAATTTAAGACGGTTGAATTACAAAGCCTCACAAATTATGGGATAAATATTAGCTATACTATATATGTTAGACCCAACTCACATATAGTCCCTCAAACGCATAGCCTGTCGTCAATAGAGACTAATTATGTCCCACTTGGTGCAACTCGACTTAGGCTTAGTTGGTTACCAAATAAATTATCTAAATAAATGTAAGGAAATTAATGCACTATCGAAATGTCAACACACTACTGTGTGCAATATAGAGAAGAGAGAATAAACAAAACCTTCTTCTTTTGAGTAAAAAACTTATTATACTAATTTAATAGATGCTTAAAACCTTGATATGAAACACAAAATGTTTCAATAGCTGTGCAATACCACCTTGTAGTTGGTTTTCATCTTTATCTTTACACGTGATAGTGGACGAATCTTATAGTTCAAATACAATTTAACTGCTATTTCAACTTGATCAAAAAGTTCGTCAAATATATTTACCCATTTATTTTTGCAATATTCCCAATCAAGACAATCCATATATTTTCCAAAATCCAAAAATTTATACATTTCTTTTTTGCAAAAATTTTTACCACCAAATAATTCAATGAACCTACTACCACAACTGTCAAAAAATTTATTCACCTCGAGAATTAAAATTTTAACACCATTCAGATATCTTTCTTAAAATAATTTTTGTACACCAATAAAATCCACATTGTCAACCCAATTAAAAAATTCATCAACCAAAGAGTTTTGAATAACGATCCCAATATCTTCAATTTTATAATTTATCAAATCACATCTTTAAAAACAAATTTTATTTCCTCATTGAGAAAATTTAAGACATCCAAAATATTTTCTTCAGTATTTTTTTTTTCAACGAAATTAATAATTTCTAGGACTGTCAATAGGCTGGGTCGGCTCAAACTCTGCCTACCTAGCCTGACAAATAAAGGATCGAGTTTACATTAAAGTGAGACGAATTGAGATTGGAATTGTCTTAATATTAGGTCCAATTCAAATACGAGTCGAATTTGGATTTCACAAGATTCAATCCGAATAAAACCCGACGCTAATAAGTAAATGAATATATATATATATATATATATATATATAAACAAACATACTCTATACTAATTAATCTATTAATTAAACAAACTCTCACCCTAATAATTATAATAATTTAATTGAAGTACTTGTTTTTTTCAACTTTTATATTTGCAGATATTACTAATTCTTGAGAAAGTATTATTTACGCTCTATAATAATTAATCTATTAATTAAGCAAACTCTCACCCTAATAGTCATAATAATTTATTTGAAGTATTTTTTCAACTTTTGTACACGCAAATATTATTAATTCTTGATAAAGTATTATTTTTCATGCTTTAATTGTTAGTGTTGAGATTTGAGAAACTCTTTTTATATTTTGTCTCTTAATTTTTAGTAATGCATGTACTGTGAATTTGGCTAGGCCGATTAAAACTCGAAATCCAAATCCGAATAATTTTGTAAATCGAGTATGAGCTACATGTTTGTGAGCTTAGCTCAAGTCGATTAAAACTCACAACTCGAATAATTTTGTGAGCCGAACTTAGGCTTTGCAAAACCCGACTCACAAAATCCAATTGACAGTCTCCAAATCCTCATTAACAAATCCGTCATCAACAATTACTTTTTCCTCTACCAAATTAAGAAATTCCTTTTCTTTGACAAATTTATCATCTCCAATTATTCCAAATAAAATATGCAAATCAAAATTTTCAATCTCATAAAAATTTCATAACTTTCCGTATCGTTAACAAATCTATTTGTCTCAAAATTTACCAACCATCCACAATCAATTCCTGGTTTCCAAACATAATTTAACTCAAATCTTTGTAAAGCATAATCGATATCCTTCCAAAATATCTAAAGCGTACTAAAATGCTGAATAAATTTTTTAAAAAGACATTGGGATATTGTTTTACACATAATCTGAAAAAATAATTGTCTTTTTCCTTCTAACTTTTTTCGGTAAAGAATCTACAATAATATAACAGAGAAAATCATTTAAATTACATTGTTTGAGATATTTTTCTAACCTTAAAAATCAATCCTGTCACAATTCAGGACTTTTTCTTTTGCCAGTCAATGTAAAATATTTTTTTAGCATTAATCAAATTTATATTCTCCTCCTCCATCACATTTCAGCAATTTACATACCTCAAAAAAAAAAAAAAAAACATCTTACAATTTTTTGACCTCCCTGACTGATAATTGAATCAAAATCCTTCAATTACGTAATTCTATAGTGTTAACATATTTACCTTTTGTTATATATGTTAAGAATATATTTAGTTGTATAAATTTGTTAAGTGTATATTATATTCCTTAATTATAGGTGTTGATTACCAAGACATTCCTTATTTGTATTATAGGGTAATCTATTTAAGAGAATTTCTTGTATCATTATACTTAGATAAGAAATATAATTTTTTTTCGAAATTCGCTCATGGTATCAGAGCCACATCTGTCTAAGTGGGGTCTGATTAGTTCATTCTTGGATTTTATTATAGAAGTTTTTTTTTTCTCCTCCTGTTGGAATTTTTTCTCAGACGGTTGCCCTGATTTTTCGTTGTTTTATCAACACCCATCATCCAAAAGGAGCTCCCCAGTCCACGACCTTGTTCTAGTAATTTTCTGGCCGCCGGAATCCACATCACGCGCTCCCACGTGCCCCCTCACCGAAATTGGACTGCACTGAAAAATAGTCTAGCGAAGGAAGAAGAAAGCAAAGACGTGTTTCAAGAACACGCCTTCTTCATTTTCTCTAAAAACGTGTTTGTGCAACACGCTTTCTTCTTGCTGGGAAGTCCTTTGCGAAATCATCAGCCACGTCGTCGCCAACGTGTCGCCACGTCACTCACTGACCCTACGCACATCCACGTCATCGGCCAAGTGTACCGACATGTCATCTGCCACCTAATTAGACACGTTATCCTAATTTGCCACGTCATATACCACGTCATCCTACAGTACCAAGTCACCTGCCACGTCATCCTCTAAGCCACGTGGCCAGACCAATCATCCTTTTTTTTTTCCCATTATTTGCCACGTCATTGCCACTTCAACGATTTTCAATCCGTGGTTCAGTCTTGATTTGGTTCGGTTCACTGGTCAGCAAGTTTTTGTTCGGTTCAGGCTATTTTTGACTGGTTTTTCCCAGTTTAGTCCGATTTTCTACATTTTTCGATCTTCTGAGTTCAACCTGTGCTTATTTTTTGTGATTCTTCTCGGAAATTTGCCTTTCTTTATACCGTTACTTACTTTATTCTTCATTTCTTGGCTTTCAATTGTTATTTTCCTACCTTGGCTCAATCAAATGTATCCTATCCTATTTCAACTACATTGGATGGACCTAATTATGTTTCATGGGTGCAAAATATCCTCAAAGGTAAAAAATTGTGGCATATTATTGATGGATCTATAGTTGTTCCAACACAACTAGAAGGCGAATCGATTGCCAAATTCAATGATCACTTTGAAATTTGGGACAATAAGAATCATCAACTTATCTCGTTACCTGGATCCGCAACACCGCTATTTCTTCCATACGTCAACAATTTGGGCATTTTAATACTGCCAAGGAATTATGGGATTTTCTTGCCCATCGATACAATGTCAAAGGTCTTGCGAGTCAATATCAACTTTTGACTGCCGTATATCATATGAAACAGGAGCCACATTAGCCTGTTCATTCTTTTATCGCTACTCTTAGTAGTCTTTGGGATCAACTGGCACTTTCGGATACCAAATAGGATATTGCTGAAGATGCTGCAAAGTACTCCACTCTTAGAGATAATCAATACTTGATGCTATTTCTCATGGGTCTTCATGATGACTTTGAGCCTATTCGTGTATCATTATTACATCGGTCTCTATTACCTACTCTTGAGACTGCCTTTTCAGAAATTATTTTTAAGGAAACTCGTATTCGCACTCTCAAGGTTGTCAGTTCTAATCCTGGACATCAATTCACTGAAACTGCTTTGGCCACACCAGTTCCTTCAGGTTCATCTCAACCAAGGTTGAAATGTCATTATTGTCATGATCCTAGTCATTGGCTTTTAAACTGTCCTATTCGCATTTGTCATATTTGTCGCAAGAAAGGACCTCGTCATTTTTCATCCAACTGTCCCAAGAATCCCAATCCCACTTCAGCGAAATTCGGACAGTTCCAACCTAAGTCTGGTCCATATCGTGCTGTAGCTACCACTGATGTTGGTGATATGCCTGCTGAATTTTTCTCTCCAACTATTACCCTCACTGATGTTGAATCAATGCCTAAACAGGTTTTGCTTAAATCTTCTCCATCTACTGCCCTTTCTGTCACTCCAGGTACTTCTTTTTGATATTTCGATTCTACTTACAGTAATCACATGACCACCGATTCTCATTTTTTTTTTCACAGTCAACAAATTCTTATTTACCACCTATCCATACAGCTAATGGTTCTACTATGCATGTTAGTCACATAGGCCATATCCCTACATCAAATATTTCTATTCCTAATACTTTTCTTATTCCCCAACTCAAGAACAGAAGTGACTTAATCTTGTCTCTGTTGGCCAATTATGTGATCTTAGTTTGCATCTATTCTTTACACCGTTTGGATATTCTGTGCAGGATCCCCGGATGGGGCAGATTCTTGGGACAGGCCGTAAAGTTGGTCGTCTATTTGAGTTGATTCACCTTCGACTTCCGCCTCATTTATTTTCTATATCCTGTTCTGCTGTTTCAACATCATCACTTGATTTATGGCATTCCCGCCTTGGTTATGTTTCCGTTGGTCGTTTAAAAACTTATTTTTCTCAGGGAAGTCTAGGTTTTGTTAAGAATGAACATTTTGAATATGTTTCTTGTCAACTTGCAAAACGTCATACTTTACCTTTTAATAAAAGTGATTCTGTTACTACTGCACCATTTGATCTTGTCCACTTTGATATTTGAGGACCTTCCCTTACACCCACTATGGGTGGTTCCAAATATTTTGTTATTTTTGTTGATGACTATTCACGATACATTTGAATTTATCTTATGAGTCATAAATCTGACATATTTATCTAAAATTTATCGTGATTTTGCTACTATGATTCAAACTCAGTTCTCTAGTATTATCAAAGTTCTTTGTACAGACAATGCATGGAATATAAAGAAAAGTGTATTTTAGATTTTCTTCATCAAAATGGTACTGTTGTTCATAGATCTTGTCCAGGTAACTCTCAACAGAATGGTCACGCTGAACGTAAATATAGGCATATCCTCGACACTATTCTTGCTTTATTAATTTCATCTTCTTCTCCTGAGAGATTTTGGGGTAAAGTGACACTTACTGCTATCTACACTATTAATAGGGTTCCTTCCTCTACCATTAAAAATCAAATTTCCTATGAACGTCTCTTTAAATCCCCTCCTAATTATACATCACTCAAAATTTTTGGTTGTACTTGTTTTGTTCTTCTTCAACCCCATGAGCACAGCAAGTTAGAATCTCGTGCTCGCCTCTATTGTTTCTTAGGGTATGGAATCGAACATAAAGGCTATCGGTGTTGGGATCTTCAGTTACTCGCAGGCTTCGCATATCTCATCATGTAGTCTTTTGGGAGCATAAAATATTCTTTTTTATGTCCAAATTTCATCTTTCCCTTACTTTTTCTCAACCCTTCTTTACTAATCTCTCGTTTGATCTTTTTCCTGATGAGCATGCTGTAGATCCTCTAGTTAACTCCACCTATGAACCTCCTCTTGATGACTTCCATGGCTCTCAAGATCGTGTTCCTGAAGGTGATCCTGCCCCAGCGATGTCTCCAGAATTGTCTCATTCATCTCCACCTCTACTTATTCTTCGTCGATCTAATCGTGTAAGAGAAATTGCTTCTCGACTTTGCGACTTTCACTATTTTTCTACTATCTTATCTTTACATGAATCTATTTCTTACCAAAAATCCAGTTCTAATCCCATTTGACAACAAGTTATGTTAGATGAGTTGCAGGCACTTGATAAAATGCACACTTAGAATTTATTCGACCTACCTCCTGTGAAGTTTGTTGTTGGTTGTAAATGGGTCTATAAAAAAAATTAAGACTCACTCGGATGGCACTATTGAGCAATACAAAGATCCTTTAGTTGCAAAAGGATTTGCTCAGGAACACGGCATCGATTATGAAGAAACCTTTGCTCCTGTTGCACGTTTTACTTCCATTCGTAGTTTACTTGCTGTTGCTGCTACTCGCAGATGGTCCCTTTTCCAGTTGGATGTCAATAATACTTTTCTTAATGGTGATCTTACTGAAGATGTCTACATGAAACCACCTCCTAGTTATTCTCATCTACCAAACAAAGTCTTCAAATTTCGACGAGCTCTCTATGGTCTTAAACAGCTCCTCGAGCTTGGTTCTCCAAGTTTAGTTCTACCATTTGTTAGTTTGGGTTTACTTCCAATCCTTATGATTCGACTCTGTTTCGTCGAGTATCTGATCATGGTACTATTCTTTTATTATTGTATGTGGATGACATGATTATAACTGGCGATAATATTGCTGGCATCACTGATCTCAAAAATCAACTTCATCAGCATTTTGAGAACTGATGAAGGATTTGGGTATCTTGAGTTATTTTCTTGGTCTTGGGGTTTCGTCCAACTCTGATAGTTACTTCCTCACTCAAGCTAAGTATGTTTCTGATCTTCTTGCTCGTGCCGGCCTCACAGATAATACCATTGCCTCAACTCCTATTGAAGCTAATGCTCATTTTACTCCTACTATGGATCTCCTCTCTCTGATCCTACTTTATATCGTCAACTCGTGGGTAGTTTAGTCTATCTTATTGTCACTCGCCCTGACATTACTTATGTTGTTCATGTAGTCAGTCAGTTATGGCAATTCTGCGGACAACTCATTATACTACTGTTCTACGCATTTTACGATATATCAAGGATACCCCTTTCATGGTCTTTATTTTTCTTCCTGCTCTCCGCTTAATCTAAATGCATACTCTGATGCTGATTGGTCTGGCAATCCAACAGACAGACGATCTATTACTGGTTTCTACTTCTTCGTTGGTACTTCTCTCATATCTTAGAGGAGCAAGAAGGAGACTGTCACTTCTCATTCTAGTACTGAACCTGAATATCGGGCTATGGCTGATGCTACTCAAGAACTTGTTTGGCTTCGCTGGTTACTCAAAAATATGGGTGTTACTCATTCTTCTGCTACTCTTTTTCGTTGTGATAATCGGAGTGCTATTCAAATTGCTCACAACGATATTTTTCATGTGCGCACTAAACACATCTCATTTTGTTCGCCAACCTCTAGTTCATGGTACTTTTCAATTACAATCTGTCTCTTCACCTGATCAAACTGCTGATATCTTCATTAAGGCTCATCCACCTAGCCGTTTTCATGCTCTTTGTTCCAAACTCCAGTTGGTTTGCGTTCAACCGCCTTGAGTTTGCGGGGGGATGTTAACATATTTATCTTGTGTTATATATGTTAGGAATATATTTAGTTGTATAAATTTATTAAGTGTATATTATATTCCTTAATTATAGGTTTTGATTAGCAAGACATTCCTTTTTTGTATCATATGGTAGTCTATTTAAGAGTCAATTTCTTGTATCATTATACTCAGAAATATAATTCTTCTTCAAAACTCGTTCATGTAGCAATGAACAATTCTAACAGGATCCTTATCTGATTTTTGTTCTGACACTTATAGTTAATCTGACAATTCAGGACCAATTTTATGGCCTTCTCCTCAATAACTGAGGACTCCATGACCAACTTTTTTGTCTAACTCTATCAACTGAATACTCCCGGACTAATCTTGTGTACTAACTCTAACAGCAAAAAAACTACGAGACTAAACTCGTAGCCTAACTCTGATACCAATTGTAGGACTCTAAGTTTTCAGAGTTCTCTGATACCAGTCACAGAATTAGAAAATTGAAAGAATAAAATAATTATGCATAAAAATATATGAGAGGAAGAAATAATTTTATTAATATTTCAAATAGACAAACTCTCCATAAATTCTTTAGACTCTCTCAATAAATTTTTAAGAATCTCTCAGAAAAATACTCCAATATGTTCCTAGGCTCATAAACTTGGCTGGTAATGGATAACTGTAGGTAATAATTACTAAATAACTATCGACTACTAAAATAATTAAATTACTAAAAATTGACTCTAATAAAAATACTAAAATTAATTAGGAAACTTGTAATCTTATGTCAGTCTTCCAACAATTCAGACGCCTAGTAAAGTCTGATGCATCGGACAGCCACTGAAATTTTTATAGCTGGAATTCTCGTAGCTGAACGTGGTAAAAGTTGAAAGATTTGTTAAACCAAATAACCGGTTGTACACCTTTAACGGGCAAGTGGCAACGTTATGGGGCCTAGAGGATAAGAAAAGTGGATATGGTGCAAAAGTTATTGCCACATCATTTTTTCACTAAATGTCAATACTACCCTTACTTTAAGTCAACTCCCAGCCCCAAAACTTCCTTCATCATCAAAAAACTCTGCCGTATCCAACCCACTCCACCACTCCTACCTCAACCAAATCTAATAGCCTCTTCCCTCTAGCTCAATCTGCTCCTCCTCTACAATCCTTGTATCCAGTTGCCCCGCCAAAAACCAACCATTTTTTAAAGAACTCATCAAGAAAATATCGACGTAGAAGAACATACTAAATCTTTGCCCCAAATAAAAAACTTAGTAACCAAATCAACGGTGTGTTTAGTGAGAAGAGTAGTAATGATGATGGTGCAAATGACCAGCTGCAGTCGTTGTCTAGGGATTTAAAGAGAGAAAGGGTTGTCGAGTCAGATATGGAGGAGGACAGATTTTGGAAAGAGCTTTGGCAACGTGTACGTACTGATGGGTCATTGTGTAAGATTTGAATAGCAACTGTAGTAAGGCGGGGAGGATGAGTCAAGAAATTTATGGCCTTATGTTTTGTGCGATTTCCATATAATTCTAGATTAATCACTGGGATGATGATGGTAAGGTCGGGATGGAGATGTTTGTTTTCTGGAGGAGAGAATGGAGTCGATTGTTGGGTTTTCAAATGGCGGTGTGCGAGCGGTCCACTACAATGAGGATAGTATTGTCATTCGATGAAAAAATGCTAACATATTGACATTGATTTGTTGTGATGTGGTTAAAAACCAAAATGTGGAACCAAAGGTCCAACAAAGTGATTAGAACTAGTGTCATTGGCACATCTGTGTGCAAAATTTTATCAAAATTTTCTAAAAAAGCCTAAATACTAAAATACAAGTTAAATTAAAAGATGTCGAATAATAATTTTGGGATAAATTGAAGAAAGTTATTTGGGAGGGTCGAAAGATGTGTAAATTATACCAAAATTCAAAAATAAATAAAAAATACTCTTGTATTATTAAAGCAGTAATGAATCAAATAAACATAAGTACAGTATTCCTTTCACTGGTATTCAACTTTTTTTACTTATTCGACTTTTGATTTTTTTGATATGATATATGTGAGATAAAAAAATAAATGGAGAACGTTTATGAAATGAATGTAAGATATTATTGGAGAATAATGGAAAAAGAAACCCATCCAAACAAAGCCAAGAAATTAAAATTTTAACTTACAAGAAAAAAAAATGATTCATAGGTTACAAATTCATAACTAATACAAACAAAATACATAGCCAAATACATAATTAAGTTATAAAAGATAACAATTACAACATTCTTGTAAGTATTAAAGTATATATAATTATTTAAGTCTAGTCTCTATATGAACATTAGGACACGTATGTATAGATATATAGATATTTTATTTCAATAAGTATTTAAATGTGTGTGTGTTCAATTTGAACCCTCTTCAATTTTCAATTTCAACCAAAACTTTAGTGACTTCTTTTTATTTTTGATTTGACCTCAAAACTTGCTAGACACTTGAATTAGTTAGAGGCATATATTATGACAAATAAAGATAAAAACAAATTAAAAGTTATTGTACTCAATTAATGGAAAGTGAATCATTGATGTATTCAATTGGGGGAAAAAAAAAAATCTAACATTGATATAATTAATTGAGACAAACTATATGGTGATTTACTCAATTTAGAACAAACAAAAATTTGACATACTCAAATTAATAACAAATCAAATGTTGTTTCTACTCAATTGAGGACAAGTCAAATGTTGATATACTAAATTGAAAAAAATAAAATAAAAATTATTGTATTTAATTCAGATTTAAGCAAATGTTATTATACTCAACTACTCAAGTGAGAATAAATCGACAACGAACCAGTGAAAGTTAGGTGGAAATATACTTTTCTTATGACCTATTGATCATGGATTAAATTCACTAAAGTGTTTAAAAATAAAATTAAAAAAATAAGTTTATATATATTCATTCGCAGTATAAGTCATAAACATTTTGGTTAGATTGTTATCTATTGTGTCAATACTTATAAAATACATAATACATGTATGCACGTTATCAGTATCTGTATCTTAATTATATGACATCATAGTTTTGTAGTAAATAAAATATTGCTAGTTATTAAATTATTACTTATAAATTTATATATAGCCTCAAACATTATAGTCATTTAAACATTTTGGTTGGATTTTATCTATAATGAACTAATATATATATATATATATATATATATGATATATATATATATATATATAATTGAATGTAACAACAGTGTTTTCCTCTAATAGAAAATTATATTTGTGAATCAATACATACTCAAATGATTTGAAACATTTTTTATGATCATATTTATAACTGAAGCAATTGAGATGAGGATTATAAATAAATGATGGAAAAGGCCAATTTGGTCCCTTGTATTATAGGTATCGACCAATCAGGCCTCCTACCTATCACAAAGACTAATTTGGTCCCCTATCCTTAAGAAACTTAACCGGTCTTAAACATTTGATAGAAATTATGGACAAACTAATAGAGTTGTTAAGAACACATCTACTATAAGTTAATTGGTACGTGATTATCATGTATCTTGACTCTGTTTGTTCACTATTTACGCCATAGGCCTTAGATTAATTAATTTTTCTATAAAGAAGGGACCAAATTGATCTACTGTAATAAATAAGGAATAAACTAGTTGAGGTCCCAAAAATTAGGGACTAAATTAGTTTTTCTTTTCTCAAATACTAAATAGTAAATGATTACAAATAATATATGTTAAGAAATATGCTCCAATTAACAAAATTTGCGTCTAACCACCCATCTAGTGAAAACCAATATGGAACACATTAAAAAATTATTTGGTTCAATTTAGACCAAAACAAATATTATTGTACTCAATTGATGACTAATCATACGTTAGTGTACGCAACTGATAACAAATTAAAAGTTAATTTATTCAATTGAAACTAAACCAAAAGTTATTCTACTAAATAGTGAATAAATCAAATATAAGTGTACTCAACTGAGAACAAATTAAAGTGATCGTATACAACTGATATTAGAACAAATGTTATAGTATTTAAGTGTAAAATAATTAACGTCGAAGTACTCATTACTCAATTGAGAGAAATTAAAAGTTATTTTTTACAACTTAATGTACATGGACCAAATTATAAATAAAATTCTATTATTTTATCTTACCAAGAATTAAATTTAAAATATTATTCGGGAAACAACGACTCAGTGAAAGATGGTTGAAGTCTGGGGTCATTATTGAAAATTTAGCAAACATTAAATTTGTACTGTGAATGCTTCGAATTGTTGGGCGGTATTGTTTGGTTTATTAGTGTTCCCGCCAACTTGAAATGATCCAATATGAAATTTACAATTGCCATGTTTTTAATCCTTGATTCCCTCCGGTAATGTTTAATTGAAGAAACAAAAAAATAATTTCTACCGAAATTTCCTACGTAGCAAAGGCAAATTAGTCTACAGAATGCATATTGGTAATAAAGCAATTAAAATTGTGTTTTCAAGGAATCAAATAGAATTTTACTTAAACTATAAGGTTGGTCTTATAGTTAAGTTATTTTGGTTTTTTATTTGAAAAAAAAAAGATTAATTTAGTCCCTTTATCTTTAATGTATCGATCAATTTGATCTCTTATTTATCACAATAGACCAATTTGGTCATTTTTAAAAAAAAAAATTAACTAGTCTAAGATCTATAATATAAATCATAGGCAAATTAATGAACCAAATCAAAAACGTCATAATTAGGTGGTTATTAATCTGTAATAGACGTGTTGTCAATGACCTCGTTAATTTGTCCATAATTTTCATCAGAAGATTTAAATTAGTTAATTTTTTTAAGGTTAAGAGACCAAATTAATGTTTTTGATAAATGAAGAACCAAATTTATTGATACTCTAAAAATAAAAGACAAAATTAGTCTTTTTCCTTTTACTTGTTTGGTTGTAATGCCTAAATAAAGAAAATGATAAGCATTCATAGTTACTCTAAATAATTGGAGAAACCAAAATTTTTCATGATTATTAAATAATTGGACAACATATTTTGCTCTTCTCAATTTTAGATTATTTTAATATTAGACATGAGTTGTGCTACTAGTACTTTTTAGTAAGGGAGAACCATTGCCTTCTTAATATCTTTTTCCTTCGTATGAAGTAAAAACAACTCATCTAACGATCAAAATGAAATCTCAACAAATAAACGGACAATAATACTTGTCTGATATATCAGACGGGTGAGGGGATGTCTGCTAATACAAACAAATGTTATCGTTTGAATAATTGAGGCATAGAAAAGAGCACACATGCTGGGAAAATCAGTATTAGTGGATGGTTGGAACAGAAAACATATTTATTTTTTAATGCCAGATGGAAGGACGATTACAACGACAACACGAAGATCGCCACTAATATAGACGACGCGTTTTATTTACAAACTGGGAAAGCATCCATTACGCTCCAAGTCGCCCAGCATCTGAATGATACCTTCTCTGGCCAGATGTGATATAAGGCATGCAACCAAACAAGGGTTGAGTTCGGCTCCAGATTATTTTATTGGTTGTATAATTGAACAATTTGATCTCGAAAATATTTAGGTAAATTTAATTTTAACCTTATTTATAGATTCGTATTAAATAAATGATATATAAGTAAAATTATATAACATTTAGTTCCGACCTTAAGATTTATAGATAAAATCTAAAATTAAATCTATTTAAATATTTTTTATTTAATTTTGGGAATAATGATTTAGTTTTCTAAGTAAATAGTCGGAATCATCCCTCAATTTTAAATAAAAATTCTATTTTGTCCTTAAATTATAAAAGATCTTATTTAATCTTTAATGCCTACATATTTGATCCTATTACTGCCCCGTGCAGATTTCCCTAACAAGTGCGACTAACAGACAATAGTACACGCAATTCAAGTGACGTCGGACAACTTCTTTTAAGCAAATTAACATGCGGAATAGTTTGCGACCTTTTTCTAGAAGAAATTTGCATTGATCCTTAATACGATCAACCATGTGACCTTAGAGATATAATATAATATATTAATTTCAAGGACGAAATACGGTTCAACCCTAAGTTGAGGGACTATTATGGTTATTTACCCTTACTTCTCTTGTTCAACTTAAGAATACATTAACGAATAACGAGGCACATTTTTATTTTTTTTTTCACACTGGGAATAGTGGAAGCATTTCATTAGAAAATTTTAGTCAATTAGAGTACAAGGAATATAAAGATAATCAAATTGATGCAACCATGCATCGATCTATATACAACTTTTTTACCCTTAATTTTATATGTGTTGAAATATTGGCATATACAAGAAAAACATTTTCTTTCTAATTGCCCCCATTTTGCATTTAGAGTTTGTTTCAATTACGGCTCGGCTCCATGGTGTTTTGAGAATGACTTATACTCAATTTTTATTTTGTACTTTTAATTTTAATTTTAAATACTTTACACTCTCAAATTTTAAATCAGTTTCACTTAAGTCAAACTTTTAATATCGATCTTTTCATGTACACCTAAAATAATTAGGACATACTATTGTATACCATGTTGATTTTCTTGTATGTATGTTAAAAATTTTGTTAAATTTGGTGATAGTATTAAAAATTGAATAAAGTGAAACAAATTTTAGAATTGAGGGTACAAAATTTTCGGAGTTAAAATTGAAAATACAAAATAAAAACTAAGTATAAAATAGAGGAGTACAAAATAAAATTAATCCTTTTAAAAAGACCTCTTTTGGTCAGCAAACCCTGGAAAAAGCAGCGGTAACATCACAAATCTAGGCTTTAGATATAATGGATTTATGGATGTACTGTCCTGCTTTTTGAGTGCTAGTAAAAAAAAAATGGCAATGAAGTCAAGGCACCCCGGGAATCATCCATTACACATCTAACTATAACTACTATATAAGAAAGAAGTGCCATTATTATAGCTTTTTAGTGTGCCATGTGGATATCTTTTGCTGAATTGGCGCTGATGTGGCAAGAGTTTTGGACTCTTTCAATGTTTTCTTCTTAGTGCAGATTCTCACCCTTTCCATATTTGTCGTAAAATTATCATAATGTCCTTTTACATCAAAGATTTACAGTATAAATTGGTGGTATTTGTGTAAAATTATGACATCCTATACCTGTAAAGAGTAAATACATACTATCTAAAAAATTAAACTTTTTGTTAATCTAAAGTTTCCCTATAAACTTATGCATTAGACCAAACCCTCTGTCAAAATATGGACCATTGGATATTTGATCATTAATTTAATTACACACAATAACAGCCTTTGGATTATTTTAATTCTTAATCAATCAGCCTTTAGAAGAGTAAACACCATACCTATTAGAACCTCTTTCTTTCAACGTAATTATGATGAGGGTTTCAGATTATTCTCTATATCCTCCTTCTCTAGAGTAGCCCTACCGCCTCCATTTCTTCTCTTTCCCTTAGGTTTTCTTCATTGAACCCTCTCCTACTTTCTCCTTCATTCATGGCTTTTGGGTTAGAAATCTCCATACCTATACAAAGGATATGTACTACAACCTATCCTTTACGACTCCTTTCTACCAAAACTATCCACAAATCATGGGATTTGATTATCCAATTTTACACCTCATAAAGGCCTTCAATTCCTCAGATGAGAGAAAAATTAAACCTCCATTTGCTGATTTTCACTTCTTGCTTTCTAGTGAGACTTTCTTCTTCTTTTTTCTTTTTTCAAGATTTAAGAAAATATTACAGAAAAATTATAATTTCTTACTTCTTCTATTTGGTAGATAAAACATAATTTAATGAATCTTTCCTGTATATTTCTTCAATGCTATAAAATCATTTTTTTTTAATTTTTTCCCCAGATCTATTCTCTTTAAGTTTCTACAGTTGTTCCATGTTAGGGTTTTTAACATATTAGATTGTCTTTATATTGAGTGCATGTTTTTTAAAATTTCTTAGATGTTCACTTCATATTTATTGCTAAAGGGTTAAAATTAGGAAACTTAACTTAAAGGAAAACTAACTTTGGTCGGTTCAATTGAGATATTTGTATTGTTTTGTTTTTTATTTTTTATTTCTTTTGGAGATATTTGTATTGTTGAACTGCTGGAATTCATCTATTCATGTATATTTCTTCAGCTATAAACTCATGTTTTTTTGTAAATTTTTTTTTCCCGAAATCTATTATCTTTAAGCTTCTACAGTGGTTGCATCTTAGACTTTTTAACATACCTATGTTATTAGCTTTTTTTATTTACCTATTTTCATCTTATTAAATAGAGACCTTTTAAGCATATTTGTTACAAGTAGTTAGATCTTTGCATTGAATGCATGTTTCTTAAGATTTCTTAGATGTTTATTTCAGAGTGTTAGATGTTTTCTTAAGATTTCTTAGTTATTTCTTTTGGTTTTATCATTTTTTCAATTCTGTTGTAAACTTGGAAGATATATTATTTAAGTTTTATTTGTTGTTTAACTTGGCAGATAATTAAGAGAAGCATACACTCTCTTGTTGTTGCTGTTTGAGTGAGTTTTTCACTATTTTTTTCCTTTTTTTTTTTATAGATATGTTATCTAGCTTGGACGAAAATATTGCTGAAATTTTATATTTTGTTTAACTTGGACATATTTGTTGTTTTTGTTCCATCTCAGAGTTACTGGTGCATTTACAGCCACCTAAAGTTTCCATTTTTGGATTTTATCTAATGCATGTGGAGTAAAAGTTATTATTTTGTTTGTATGATTTGTTTGGGCTTGTTTCCTTGCATTAGTACATGGTAATGATTAATCGGGGATAACACATTAATTAATTAGAAAGAGGAGTTTTTTTCATACAAAATGGTTTTTTGTTTTTTTTGGTAGTTTGATTATATGTTATTGCACATAGAGAAACTCTTTGTTAGAAAATGCCAAATGGAGAGATTTTTTAAAGAGTTTTTTTTTTTTTTTTTGGTTGTAGCTCTCTTTCTATTTCTTTATTAAAAAGCAAATAAAAAAAATAGTCAATACACAATACAAAAAATAAATTTTGCTTGAAAAACTGAGGTTTTACATGAATTGATCCAAGCTCAAGATGTTATATAATATTCAAATGAAAATCTCACTATTAAAAAGAATATGTATTTTCTTTTGGAATGGAATGCTCCAAGTGTAGCAATCAGTTATCCAAGATGGCCTTGAAATTTGTTGTTAATAATCTGGAAAACAATTGATAGTGATGTATTTAGCCTGAATTATTTGATGAATTGAATGACTGAAAATAATGGGATGAACCTTCTTGTTTTTTTGTTTTGTTTTGTTTTGTCTACTTTTCATTGTTTATTTGCTGTTTGTTAAGGTTTGAAGTTTACTGTAAATCATATTTTTGGGATGTGGAGTAGTCGAAATTTAAGATCCTTGCATGCTACTATGGCCAACCATTAATTGCTTACTTTAATATAAAGTGGTCATTTTCCTTAAATCATGAAAACTTACATTCACGATTTACTCAATTGGATTTGTAAATTGTTGATGTTTACTTACATTTGCCAGGAATGTTCTCTGAGTTATGGAAATTGAATGCCAAATAGTAGCTTAAATGATTTTTTTTACCTTGCAAGTATGCATCTTTTTATATGATTCTCAACTTCTATTTGATTTATGCCTGATCATGAAACAGACAGGGACGTAATTTCTCACTGGAAAATTGTGGACTAAATTGGTAGATAAATTAACCAAAAAATAAGTTGTTGTCAACCAAATACTTGAGTTAAATGGATGTTAAAGCCCCATTGTTTTTTTTTTTTTTTAGATGTTTCATCTTTGTAGGACATAGATTAATCATTTGCTATTGAACCCCATGAAAAAAATAGAAGTTCTTCTGAATTTCCATCCATTTTTTTAAAAAAAATATTTAAATTATTTGAATAAATGCTCTAGGGCTACTTTATCTATTTAAATGTTATAGTAAGTATGATTTTATTTTTGTTTCTGATTGCATTTTCTATCACTCTTGCAAAAGTGGTATGACAGAGAAAGTTATAGTTGTTGTAATAATAGAATTAAGTAGTTGTTGAGTCACATATTAGGCATTTCACTGGAAATTGCAGTTTCATTTGAGAGTCTTGCATTTTATTCTAAAAAAAAAAAAAATTCAACCTTTGTACTAAAACTTGATTATGACAATCTTGATTCTTTAAGCAAGTTGTAATTATTTTTTAGATGTTTCTTTGTATTTAGGTATTGTGATATATTGTGCTTAACAAACATTTCAGTTTCTTGGAGTGATCCACTTATTAATTGCTTAAAAGATATTTAGATTTCCATATTTAATTATTATTCTATTACCTTTAATTGTCTATGATGCAAACCTTAACTAACTTTTTTCTCATTGAATTCCTTCTACTTATTAGGATTTGCGCATTGTAAGAAATCTATATCTACTAAAATTGATTAGATGTTTTTGTTTGTATATAGGCTATGATGTTATTATACTTCAGGCCTGTAGCTAATCTGATCCGTTTCTTGGCGAGAAAATCTTGACGATATTTTTGGAAAATTTTCCCTTTAATGCAACTTGATTTGTAGCCATGTCGAACCACTTCCTCATTTGCCTGATTTTTAGTATATCTGAACCTTTCTTTAACCATATCTTTTCCAAACCTTGAAGGTGACTAAAAGGGGTCTTGACATTGCATAACATTTTATGAGTTATATTGTACTAATTTACTATTGTTCAATAAAAGTTAGAATTTTGGACACTATGCTTTCTACCTATTCGGAAAAATGATTTAGTAAAGAATATTTGTTTAATAGAGAGTGACGTTGTTTTTTTTGGTTTAATTAGTATCATATTATGCCTTTATTCTTTTCATGTATTGAGCTATAACTTTCAAATTTATCTTACTTTTAGAGTTGTTTTGTGAATCTTAATTTTTGGCTTGTAGTTGTTCTATTTTAAGTTATAGAACTTAAGGTACGTATATTAATAGACTTCATGTTTTCCTTGTTTTAGTTAGCTTTGAATAAACTTATGTGAATATATCTGCAATTCTTTATAATTATGTTTGCTCTTAAAAGAATGGGTTGTATGTGTTTCTTTCTTGTGCATCTACATTCTCTTGGTGCTTAGCTTCTTTAATCATTTAATTCTTGATTTACTATGAGCCTTTTGTTAATATCTTGTGGGATGTATTTTTAATAGGATTCAAGAACAAGAAACAAATGACTATGTAACCTCTAGAATTTGATGAGATTCTTGTGCTAAGTGTTTTATTTAATCTTTTCAAATTTTGTTGCAAAAAAGGAGTAAAGATATATGTGTTTCTTTATTTCTATTTGCAAGTTTTAGAAATTAGATCCAATGATTAAATGACTGTCCAAAAAACTGATTTGTTCATTTATCTTGCTTATATAACGTCACTTATAAATTCGTAAGTGCAGATTTTCTCATCAAGAAGTCCACCGTAAAAGATTTTATACTGTATCATGAATTCTTTAATCTTTTTGAGGAGAATTGTTGGAAGTAGATACATAAAAGTGCAATTTGACATGAATATTTTTTCCCTTTATAAAATGACAATGTAAGTAATTTTGTGGATATAGAGATAATATTGAAGGTGGTGCAAGTATTTGTAATATGGAGACATTGTTTACCTTTAGTTATTATTAATGTTACAAACTATTGATAAATTTTATAGATTTTCAAATGTTCACAAAAAAACAAGACTGTGTGAATTACTTAGTGAATTTTTTGCCGTGATCTTTATTCTTTTGCACCTTGATGTTTGGTTTAAAGAATTACGTCTTTTTAATATTTCACTTCTAAAGATAAATGGTGGCAATTGGCACGGCCAGGCTTCATCTAGTCAATACAAAGAAGATAGAAGTTGGAATCTTCATTTGGCTTCCGGTGCCCTGGTGGAGAAAAAGCATTTCTTGTATATATATATATATACTAGCTAACCGTGTGCTATTTTAACAATCATATACTAGGGTGCTTTTCATATCTCGAATTAGTTTGGAACAAAAATATTAAACAAGTATTGTTGGTAGATCTTAATTTTTAATATTATGACAATCAATATTACTATAACTTGGATTCTTTATGTTTAATCATCAACAAAAATAAACTAGATTTAGATGTGAAAACGTATTTGAATCCATAAGAACATGTGATTCTTGTGTATCCAAATGTGATTCTTGAGTCTACGGTTTTGATTTTTGAGTATTGTGCTTATTAATTTTCCAAATTATGACGTATGTATTTTAAAGAATAAGGTTTTCACTTATCTGAAGATGAGATGTCAGAAAAGTAAAATACATAAAATTTGGGGACCATAACCTGTATATATGCACAGACTTCATCGTAACTCTCATGTTTTTCCCGTCATAAAAAGGGAATACGACTTTAGAGTATCTATGCATAAAAGTCAATACTAGTTAGATGACTTAGACCTATTTAACTTAAACCATACTCCCTTCGTCCCATTTATTTTGTCACAGTTTGATTTTTGTGAGCAAATTGATCAATTTTGTAATCAATAATTCATATAGATTTATTTAATTTTTTATGAAATTATTTCATTAAAAGTGAAATTTATATCAAATATTACCACATCAAAACATAAAATATTTTAAAAAGTTACAAAATTTATAAAATATTAAGCATTAAAAGGTTAGTTATTGACCAAAAAAAGTCAAATATGACAAATATACTGGGATTGAGGAGTATTAGATCAGTTTATATGGGTCATTTAGTTATGATAGTACATATTACACAATTTATATATATATGTAAATGTGAAAGCCCAAAATTCTCCCACTTGGACTACATATATATCATTGTTTTCTGTTTCATTGATTTTGGTACTCCGGATCCTCATTTTCTTTCGAAAAAAGGTAAGAAGAAGTATCTTCTTCGGTGGATCCCTCTTGTTCCTATTTAGTTCCCTTCATTTTGGAAGTTGTTTCTATTTCTACATCTTCTGCTTTGTTTTTTTTAGTTTCTTAGTAAGAATGGGAGATGGTATTCTACCTAAATAATAAATACAGGTAATAAATAAGAGAATACTAAAGATCTGAACCATAAAATTTCTCAATTTTGATACAAGGTACCAATTAAATCGAATGTATAAATCGAATATACTTATTCGATTTAATAGAATCATTCTGTCGTATCCAGAATAATACTAATCCAAGCCATTTCATGAATAAAATGGGACTAATTAACCAACCAACAAAACTACTTGTTATATATAGCATCTTGTTGTTGCATCGAAACATATAAATGTTGACTAATCTGGCTAACATTGAACTTGGTAAAATGAAATAGTTGAATAATTGAAAAATGAGATTATTCAGGAATACACATTGAATAGCTCCTATTATACGATGAGATTACGCATTAAATTCCAGAAGAAATGAAACAAAAAATATGGTAGAGCTAGGACAGTTATTGTATGAGGTCTACCCAATGCTAAATGCAGAGGCGTATAATAGATTGATATAAACATCATGAGCTGTCCCATAATAAAAATCAGTTGCTGCTGATACCTTGTCGTTCATTCTTCCTTAACCTAAGCTCAGAGAAGGAAGAGATAAAGGGGCCCTATAGAGAATGTGGTCAGAAATCCATAATAGAGTCCAACCACAACGACTAAATTGATTATCTTCATGCATAAGGATACTATATTACCTAGTAGAAAAGATTGAAAAATCATCACAAACCTCCCTTATTTCTTTTCTATTGCAATTTCTAGATTATGATATGACGATTTTTTAACTTTCCATACATAGAAAAGAAATATAGAGTAGAAACAACATCTATTATGTCAATGACACCAAGGGGATATTAAATGATTGGAATTGGGTTATGGATGGAATATAATGAAATAGGAGCCACTTTGAGGTTCTTCTAAAATGAGGCAGGAAGGGAGCCACTACGAAAAAGTTCTGGGGGTTACGAAGGAACCTTCTAGCTTATATTGGTCACGGGTTGAGAACATGAATTGAACTTTATGAGATCTAATTTCTCATTGTTCGTCAATAGCTCAGTAGTAGAGCTGTCGTTTATTAACTGATTGGTCATAGGTTCGAATCTTGGGAAGATTTGATTCATTCTGAATTAAAGAATTCAGAATAAACGGGCTCACTTTTACCGTTAAGAGTAGGTAACCTGCTCCTTGTCTTTGTATTCTATCTCATCCTATTACATTGTCCGTGATTTTTAAATCACCACTAGTACCTTGGTGTAGGTCTAGGATAATCCTTTGTTCCATAGCCAGGGGGTTACTTACAACTAGCCACTTAAGAATTCTCAGATGTACTAGTACTAGCACTGCATCTTTGGTGTAGTCATTGATTCTGCTGAGAGGTCACAATTGCCACGAGATGTTAATGACGAGAAAAGGCTATTTTGTTATGCTAATAATACTTTTACTTACTTTGCTATTCTACCCAAGCTTGGCTGAGAAAGATTTATGGAGTGCAAAACAAAAAAATAGGCTGATAAGGTCGTGGCATACTATGTATAATGATTACACCATTCACAAAATAAAAAGAAAAGCCATTCCATTTCAACGAAAGATTGACACTCAAGTTCCATAACTTTTGATCCGCTATCCCTATCATTCTACCCGCAAAGGGAAAGGTACTTCTCCTTTGAGCTAGTAGTGGGCGAGAAGGGATTCGAACCCTCGACATCATGGTTCGTAGCCACATGCTCTAATCCTCTGAGCTACAGGCTGCATCTCGTCTCCACTAGATGTATTCCTGGGAGTACCCTAAAAAAGACACTTTTCTCTCCCCAGCAATTTCGGTTTAAGAAGATATGAAAGCGCGTTTATCTCCATAAGAACTGTGCGTTCCAAGATGTGAAGTGGGAGAGAAGGAATGTCATAACGGCGGTTTTGAATAGATGAAGACAACCATTTGATTTTTCATTTTTTTTTGTTTTCATATATTGGAAAAAATATAAGAATGAGAGTTCTTAAGCTTTTCATTATCATAGCATCATGCTATTTTTTCGCAAGACCTTCCCTACAATATTGTTACTGTAGTTGAGTTTAACTACCAAGTTTGGGATGGATTGGTGTGGTTCCTCTACGCCTAGGATATCAAAATATCGAACCATGAATGAAGAAAGGTATGAAAGAAAAGTATATGGCTTAGTGATTATGAGATCCTAATTCTTGACTGAAGGGGATACCAAAGACCTTTTCCCTTCCATCCCTTAGATAGAGAAGAAGGATAGAGCTTTTGGTTTTATGTTATCAAAGAGTTGAACAATAAAAATAGATGACGAGTGCTTGATCGAATTGATCAGGTCATGTAAGAACAAGGTCCAAGTCTACCAGTCTGTTAGGATGCTTCAGCTGCATACATCACTGCACTTCCACTTGACACTTATTATAATGACAAATGACTTTTCTCGCCATAACCTTCTTTTGAATTTTCAAAACTTCTGTCACTCAATCCCTGTAGGGATAGAGAACCCGTCATAGTCTCAGTTGTGCTACTGGAGGCTTTGGTAAAGTTGAAATAAAAGAACGCTTATCTTGGGGTGGGCTTACTAAGATACTTTCTGCAATTATTCGCTCCACGTTTGACTACTCAGCGTTTACTGTGTGCACAATAACTGGTACACCAATGGTGCGTCCTTCCCGGTCTTTTTGTACTAGGGAAAAGTTCTCTCAATGCTCTAATACCTACTACAGATATGGACAGAACTATCTCACAACATTCTGAACTCAGCTCACGTACTGCTTTAATGGGCGAATAGCCCACCCCTTGGAACGTACTACAGCCCCAGGTAGTGAAGAGCCATCATCAAGGTGACAAACTTTCCCGTCAATGTGAGCTCTTGGGAAAGATCAGCCTGTTATCCCTAGAGTAACATTTATCCGTTGAGAAAAGGCTCTTCCACTTGGCACCATGTCGGAAAATTAAGGTCGACTTTCGTCCCTGCTCGACGGTGAGTCTCGTTGTCAAGCTTTGTTCAGCCTTTACACTCGAGAGCCAATTTTTGTCCTGCCCGAGAAAACCTTTGCACGCCTTTGTTAACTTTGGGAGGAATACTCCCCATAGAAACTATCCCTTAGCCCGGCAGTCCTAACACAAGGTTAGAATCTATCTATTCCATAATGGTATCTCACTGAAGGCCTGGGCCCACCCAGAAGAAGGCTTTCTTTACCTTCTACCTAAGCTGTGTAGGAAAGGCCCAAAGCCAATCCTAGGGAACAACGAAGCTTCATGGGGTCTTTCTGTCCAGGTGCAGATAGTCCGCATTTTCACAGAATGTTTATTTTATCGAGCCTCTCTTCGAGACAGTGCCCAATTCGTTTTACTTTTAGTGAGGTTCAGAATATACCTGACAAAGAATTTCTCTACCTTAGGACCGTTATAATTATGATTGCCGTTCACTAGGGCTTTGGTCGCCAGTTCAAAGCAATCCTATTATCAGGTCACAAACTTTCTTAACTTTTTGGCACTAGGCAGGCTTCAACCTGCATACATAGTCTTACGACTTTGCAAAGACCTGTGTTTTGGTAAATTGTCACCCAGGCCTGGTCACTGTGACCCTCTTTGTGAGGAGACACCCCTGCTCCAGAAGTTACGAGGCTATTTTGCCGAGTTCCTTAGAGATAGTTGTCTCGTGCCGTTAGGTATTCTCTACCTACCCACCTGTGTTGGTTTTGGGTATAGGTACCTTTTGTTTACCGTCCATCAAGCTTTCTTGAGAGTATGGCATGGTTTACTTCAAGTGTGGTTGTGCCTGGAACTCGAACATTGGCTCAAGGCATTTTCTCTACCCATTCTTACCCTGAAAAAATAGGGCACCTTATGTTTTTGAACCCATGACCATCTTTCGGCTAATTTAGTCTCCTTCATCCCTCGAGATTGACAAAGGGTAGTACAGGAATATTCACTACTTATCTATTGACTACTCCTTTTGGCCTAAATAAAATATCTTAGGTCTTGACTCACGCTTCATGGACAAATCTTGTAGAGGAACCCTTAGGTTTTCAGGGTATTAGATTCTCACCAATGTTTGCGTTACTCAAGTTTACATTCTTGCTTTCGCTTTGTCCACCACTGCTTATGCAGAGGCTTCTTTTTAAGGCAGACCGCTCCCCTACCTATATATTTTTACATCCCACAACTTCAACAGATGGCTTGGGCCCATTCATCTTTGGCGCAAGAGCGCTCAATTAGTAAGCTATTACGCACTTTTTCAAGGGTGGCTGCTTCTAGGCAAACTTCTTGGCTATCTCTGCACCCCTACTTCCTTTATCACTGAGCAATCATTTAGGGGCCTTAGCTGGTGATCTGGACTATTTGCCTTTCGACAATGAAGCTTATCCTAAAACCTTATGAGGTCAAAAGTTTTTGCTATCATGACTGAAGTCATCCCGAATAATCTCACCCATTAATCATGTAAATATAGGATCAAGACGAATTTCGTTATATTAACAGACAGATTGTAACTAAACCCATTCTTGGCCACGTACATCAACACAACCAAATGATATAGATCAAGCATAAATGTATAGCATGAAAATTACATGCATTTGTGATGCAAATGTATCTATTTCTAATTAGTCCAACTTTATTCTATAGAGATCATGCCAAAACACATCAGAGTGAAAAATAAATCGGATACTTTATTTCTACAAAAAATATTCGTAAACATAAGATGTGTCTCAAAATAAAAAAGCATATAAATTCAAACTCCACTAATGCTGAACATCCTTAAAAGACATAACGCCCATATTAGCAATGTGCTCACGAAAGATCTTGGGTCGTAAACCTTTAGTAAGCAGATTTGCAATAATGGAGTTCGTGTCAATGCATTCTATAGACACTAGATTACTCTAAACTCTTTCTTTAACAACTAGGAATTTGATGTCTATGTGCTTAGAGTTGGTTGAGCTCTTATTGTTGTTGCAATATTAAACCGCTGATTTATTATTACAAAATAACGTAAGTGATTTTTCAATGCCATTCATAATTTGCAGCCCTATGATAAAATTTTGCAATCATATTCCATGATTGAAAGTCTCATAACACATTATAAATTCAGTTGCCATAGTGGAAAGACCTTTGAGTATTTCCTTAACACTCTTCTATAAGATAGCTCCACAAGCAAGTGGAAAAGTATATCCCAAAATTGATTTATAACTGTCTAGACATCCAACAAAATTAGAGTTTGAATACCCATTGATCTCTAACTTATCCGACTTCCTATATGTGAGTATGTAATGTTTTATTACCTGAAAATACCCCATGTACCGTTTGGCTTCTTTTCAGTAATCCATTCCTAAATTTCTTGAGTATACATTCCAACATTGTATAGAATATTTGAAAGCATACAAATTTGAGCATACGTCAGATTCCCTAATGCTAAAGTATAGAGTTTTTTCTGCATTTCCTTACTTTGACAAACATTCTTGAGTCACTTAGCGAGACAAAACTTGTTTTCCTTCTAATAACAGGGGTATCTTCTGGTTTGCTATCCTCAATGCCCTTTTGTGATAACCCAAGCATATCTCGAGAGTGATCTCGATGTATTTGGATTCCTAATACAAAATAGGCGTCCCTAAGAACTTCCATTTCAAATTTTTTGATAGAAATTTCTTGATTTCATACAATAAACCTATATCATTGCTGGCTAGCAATATGTTGTCAATATATAAAACCATAAACATGTGTTTACTCCTGTAAAATTTGTGGTATACATAATCATCAACCAAATTCATCTCAAAATTAAACGAGATGATAATTTGACAAATTTGTGATAACGTTGATGAGAATCTTGCACAAACCCATAGATGGATTTCTTTAATTTCATACCATATTCTTTGCATCTTTGAACACAAAGTTTTTTGTTTGCACCATTCAAATGGTCTCATTAATGTCATCATTGAGAAACATAGTCTTTACATCTATCTGATGTAACTCACGGTCAAAATGTGTCTCTAAAATCATTAATTATCCTTAAAGAGTCTTTCGATGAAAATGGAGAAAAAGTTTCTTTATAATCAATGAGTTCCTTTTGAGCAAAACTTCTTGTGACAAGACAAGTCTCATATCGCTCCACATCACCTTTCGAATCCCTTTTGGTTCTAAATATCCATTTGCAACCAATGAGTTTCGCATCTTCAGATAGTGTGATAAGTTCTCAAACACCACTATCTTTCATGGACTTAATTTTCTTATTCATGGTATCAATCCACCTTTGAGAATTAATATTTTGCATGGTTTGGTAATGTTGATTGGATCATTTTCTACCAATCCAGTGTTATACTCATGTTCTTAGAGAAATATGATTTAATCATTCAGAACCGCACTTCTCCTTTCTCTAGCGGATCTCCTCAATGGCATTTGTTCTTGAGGTTGTTAATTTTGTTCTTCAGGAATAACCCGTTGTTTTTTATGAGAGAGATTTTCAACAATGTCTTGTAGTCTGGTATTGCTTCTTGAACAATGTCAGGAAGTTGACGGTTAATCATTGTCAATAACAATCGTAGGAAGAGAAATAGATTCCTCTTTAAAGATAAAGTTTCTAACCTTATCTCTTTCCTCAAACTCAATATCCTAAAAAAACTGGACACTTCTCGTCTCAAAGAAGGGTCCGGATATAAGATCATAAAATTTGTACCTTTGAAACCATTCAGAGTACTCAACAAAATAGGTGCTAACCGTATTTGAGTCTAGTTTCTTTTTATTTAGCTCATAAGATCTTGTCTCAACTGGACAACCCCAAATATGTAAATGCTTTATACTGGCATTTTTCTCCTCTGTAATTAATAACGAGGTTTGGTCATTGCCTTAATTGGGACTCCATTAAGAATATAAGTCACAGTTTTTAATGCCTCTTCTCAGAGTGAATGCGGTAAGATTTTATGACTAATCATACTCCTTACCATGTCCTTTAATGTTCTGTTTCATCTCTCAGATACCATTCTTGCTACGAGATGTCGCCATTGGTGTTTGTGGGACATGGATTTCACATTTCTCTAGGGATTTAGCAAAAGGCTTTGGACGTTATCCACTTGCTACATCGTATCTGCCATAGTGTTCACCGCTATAGTCAGATCAATAACCTTAATTCTTTTGCCAATTTGATTTTCAATTTCAACTTTAAAATTCTTGAACACGTCTAGTGACTAAGACTTCTCGTGAATTAGATAAAAGTAGTCATAACGAGAAAAATTGTCTATGAATGTAATTAAATATTGTTAACCATTTTAAGAAGCCATAAGGAAATGGCCCACAAATATCTGTATGTATTAATTCTAAAATGTCCGAAGATCTGTTGGCACCTAATCTTCTTATGTTTGTTTTTTTCTCCTTAATGGGCTCAACTCAGACTTGAAAGTATGACAAATCAAGGAGACCAAGAATTTCATCTGACACAAACATTTCAATTCTTTGTTTATATATATGACCTAAACACTTGTTCCATAGTAAAGTGGAATTCTTATTGGTTAATTTACGTTTAATAATTTACCACGTGTTATATGCAAGGTTTCATTACAAGATAAAAAAGTATCAAGTAAATAAAGGTTATTATAAGAAGACACATAACCGGTATCAACAATATTTGAATTAAAAGATAAAATTGACTATTTTTAGATGAACAAAAATAACTAGATTTGTCCAAAATAGAAATAGAAACCAATTCCATCTAAAAGATGGTACAACTTATGTCTCTTTCAAAACAAAATAATAACCATTCTTTAATAATAACCTAGAAGTCCTTATTGTTTCAACTTTAACTAGTTTGCCATCATTCACATAGATGAATCTTTCATCATCATTCACCTTTAGGCAATTCATGCAATTGTGCATACACACACATATTTGAGGAGTAGCACTGGATTCTATCCACCAAGTGTGTCTAGGCACTAAAGCTAAATTAACCTCACAACAAAGCAAAGCAAGAAGTATACCTTTCTTTGTACGCCAAGTGTGATATTTGGTATAGTCCTTCTTTATGTGTCTAGGATGATATTACAAAAGTAACAGCCAAATTTCTCAGTTTGTTTCTTTTGAAATGGACTATCCATAGCATCTTTATTCTTTTTCTTTTTCTTACTTCTGTCCTTAAACATACTTGCCAAGTGAGTACTTTCAATTTTTTCTTACTTCAACCTTTTTCTTCTTGCACACAATGAGAAATGTGCTTATTAAGAGGCCATTTTTCTTTTTGACAGTTATAACTGACTTTAAATTGAATGAAGTATTGCAGGAAGATAGTATAAAACTAAATGCACGAGCAAGTCCTCATACATTTCCAACTTTAGTGCCTTAAGTTTTGAAATAAGATGAGACATCTCTAGGATGTACTCGCTTATGTTTCCTTTTCCTTTACACTTTGTTGAAATCAAGTTCGATAAAATCGTACCTATTTCAACCTTAGCATTTTTAACAAAACGCTTTTCAATTCCCATAAGAAACTCCCTGGCAGTCATATTTTTTGGACACATCGTTCTAAAGGTTTTCTAGAATTGCACAACACTTCATGGTCATAATACTCATGCGATTTGAACGATCTCACTTATCATAATCCTATTTTTCCTCTTTAGAAATATTATATGTAAGAGTGTTGGGTTGTTCAATCCGTAACACAAGGTCTAGATTCATTGACAAGAACAATTCGAATGTTCTCCTTCCATTTTTTTAAAGTTGGTTCAAGTTAACATGGTAATAGAGTTGATGTTTTTAGATATTACAGAAGCAGATGGATTAACTAAAAATAGAACAAAACAACATATTCACATAAGTTCCAAATAACATAAATAATTTATTCAAATAATAGTAGGGGCCATCACAAGATACCTAACACAACATTAATATTTAGTCTTTGGACAAAATATTAATTTGTATGTGGTACTCTTAATGTAATCATCAAATATTGACAATAAATCCCGTCAAACAATAAGTTTATCTTTGTACTTACTTATTATTCGCATAATAATTGTCACATATTTATTATCACCAATGTATATGAAATTTGGCTAAAAGGAATATTAACCTTCTTGTGAACTGATAAGTATCCGTATGAATTACATACATACAATATCATCTTGATGTTCCAAAATAAAGTGATCTGCACAGGAAGAATTGTTTTGATAGTATGTTGTTTCAATCAATATATTTTTGAATATTAGACATTCTTAATTAATTTATCAAAATTTGAATTTAAAATTTTCCAAAAAAATTAACACTTCATGACCTGTTCATGACCTTTACGGTACAACTGGTCCCGAATTGACCATAACTCATAATTTATGGTCACGTCCATAACTCCTTATGATAGTATGTTGTTTCAATCAATATATTTTTTTAATATTAGGCATATTTAATTAATTTACCAAAATTTAAATTTAAATTTTTTCAAAAAAATTAACACTCCATGACCTATACATGACCTTTACCGCACAACTGGTTCGAATTGACCATAACTCATAATTTTTGGTCATGTTCATAATTCCTTATATGGTTAATGGACATCCGTCATATGTATGTTAAGACAAGACTCATCTAAAGTCATTTTTTATCATTATCAATGACCACATATTTCCTTTTGGTCATGATCTTGGTCATGATCGTTCGTGACTAATTATGCTTTCTGATTATGAACGAAAGTTCATGACTCTGATTCAAATTAATCGGACGAAACTTTTCTTTTTTTCTTTCCCAAATTCATATACCAAATAGAATCCAAAAATAAAAATAAAAATTTTGAATCCAACAATTAAATTCAAATAAATATAAAAAATTATTAAACTCAAGAATTTAATCTATAATATAACCACAACTGTTCTTAAATACAAGAAATTAAATCTAGATAAAAGTATGTCCTATTCAAGAACTAGATCTATATGAAATCACATTATAAATGAAATCGAAAAAATGGTTTCTTAATGATGCAACATGAAGGTGCTCTAATACCACTTGTTGGTGGATCTTAAACTTTAATATCATAATAACTAATGTTACAATAACCCAGATCCGTCATGTTTCATCATCAAGAACTATCATAGGTATTAATTGAACTAAATCTAGATATGAAAGTGTACCTGAATCCATAAAAGGATGTGATCCTTCCCAAATGTAATTCTTGAGTCTATAGATTTGATTGTTTGAAATTATGCCATATGTATTTTAGAGAGTAGGGTTCTCACTTTTCTGATGATAAGATGTCGGAATAGTAACATACGTAGAATTTGAGAATAATAACCTATATATATGTACACACTTTCCTTATTCCAATGTAAAAGAAATAAAGTTTTAGAGTATCTACACATAAAATCTCATATTAACTAGATGACTTACTTTTAACTTAAAACTATGTTACATCACTTTAGATTTGCTATTTTATTAATCATTGCATCCATACAAAGTGACAAAGTGACAAAATCACTAGGTGTCACTAGATCTGAAAAAAAAAGGAACAAAATCCAATCGAATATCTAAAGTCAGAGGGTTAGTGATTCACTATAATTTTGACACGTGGAGTGGTTTTAGAAAATGGTCTTGGATTTGTGACTTTATGTAAATTATTTCCTTAATTATAATAGCATATATTACACAACTAATATCATATATATAAATGTCTAAAACCCAATGAGTATTTCATGTCAAAAGAAGAATTGCAAGGGAAAAGTCTTGCTCATAAGAAGGAGAGAAGTGCAAATATGTAATTATGCTAAACTTATTTGTTTCCAAAACATGTAATAATAAAAACTCCATCGTATTATGGTAAGAACAAAAAGTCTCACATAAGTTTCTCACTATATTTGGACTAATTATTAAAATTTTTGAGTATCTCTACTTATAATTAATTGAATTTGAGATGGAACTCATATTTTTATATAGTATCGTGTGGGGCTTTGGGTTCAAATTCATAAAAGCTCTACCACTCCATATGATACTTCTTCTAAGTGGGGCTATCTACTACATTGAGCTCCCAACAAACCCTTAACTAACCCAAGTCACAGGTCAGAAATTTTAATGAATATGGGTTCTCGTATTAAAATCAATTATTAATGAGTGAAAGCTCGAATGATCCATAAACTATATTAATTAGTCTAGAATTTCTTGGTATACGAACGCTAGACTTTTTATCCTTTGACATACTTTCTCACATGTGAGTTAAGTTAATTGAGAGCTCAGAGCTAATAGAGAGTCCATGAAGTAGGAAGAAGATAGCGAAAACCCGAGGCACATGTAGAGTTGTGGGGATTATGAGTTTAAATCAAAGGTTTACCTTTGGTACCATATTAAAGAATACGAGTTTCTATCTCAAAACAAATTGATTATGTGTAGATTGATCCATGAACTTTATTAATTAATTCAGGATTTCTTGAAAAATAGATATGGGCATTTTGACTTTAAATACTGTTTCACACACATACCTTGGGTTAGTTGACAATTCGAGATTTGGGTTAGTTTAGATCTTAGAACTAGCAGAGAGCTCAATAAGTTAATTAGAAGGTATTCGGAAAAACTTAGGAACGTGGTAGTATGGGGATTTTGTGAGTTTAAACACAAGATCTAAGGTTATTCCATCTTAAAATTAAATTGGCATTGAGTGGAGTGATCCTTGAAATTTATTAATTAGTATAAGATTTCATGAGAAACTAAGATGTGAGGCGTTTTATCCTTTGACATAGGGGTGAACATTGGTTAAACGATTGGTCAATCGATCAAATAATTTGGTTGAAATTAGAAATGAGCTTTATAATTATTAACCAGTTTTAATTTCGAATTGAATTTAAAATAAAATTCAGTTAACCAAATTTGAATTCAGTAATTTGTCTTGAATTCGGTTAACCACATTCTCTAATTGGGCCCATTGACTTTGAACCAAAATCCTTTATACAAAAATTGAAAGACCTATCTAAATCAAAACCCAACGAGCAATAAATTAGTCTATAAGTTCATATCATCAAAACTATATTATACTTAAATGGATGCAATGTTTTCTTAAGACTATGTGTGAGTGTTTGTATGTGTGTGTGCATGCATGTGTGTATTTGTGTTCGTGTGAACATATGTAATATGGTGTAAATTACCATAAACTCTCATGTGGTATAACTTTTTGACCCATAGCTTCCATATATTTTGGAAATATACCATAAACCCTTATATGGTTTGTCTCAAAAGGTGAAGTAGACAAAAATCATTTAAATTAACAGTGTTTGAAAAGTACACGCTACGAAGTGAGTGTTTAATGAAAATATAATTTTCTCCCAAAAAGTTTAAAATAAATTACCATAAACCACCATGTGGTATGAATCTCAAACCCATAACCCCATATATTTTTTGTAAGTATACCCTAAAGTCTCATATGATCTAGACTAAATGGAAAAGCAGACGTAAATCATCTATATTAATCCTATTTAATTATACATAGGCGTCCCTGTTGCGAGTTGTTGCCTGTTTTTCCTCCCAAAAAAATTAATATTTTATATCCAACCTACCCTAATCGTTACTTAAATAAACCTATCGGTAAATTACTGTAAACTCTAATGTGGATATCCATATGATATATAGTCCCCATGTATTTCAAGAAAATAAAATATACCTTAAACCACTTTGTACTTTAGACTGAAAGGTGATACAGATGTAAATCATCCAAACTGAAGGATTTTATCAAAATTACTTGTGTACCCTTGACCTATTGTTAGCTAAATGTGTCTCTTCACCCACTATCACCACCAACCACCAGGCAGCCCTCCCCTCCCCTCCCCTCCCCTCTATCATCTACTGCTACTGCTACCAACAAATAACCACCATCTCCCATAGACCTCTATCAAAAGGCCAAAAATAAGCAAAAATAAGAAAAAAGACCCATTTAGCTTGGCAAGGTGTTGCAGGGATAGGGGAAGGGCGAGGGAGGTGGCTGATGGAAAAGAGGGCGAGGGAGGTGGCTGATGGAAAAGAGGGAGAAGAGGAGCTCGATAAATGATGGGAAATAGGTAGAGGATAAGGAGGAAGAGGAAGGGAAAGAAAGGAAAGAAGGGAAAAGGGAATAGGTGACGGGAAAGAAGAGGAAGATGAGGATAAGGATATATCAATTTAGTGACCCTTTATTCCGTCAATGATTGAACTAAAGTGGTAAGGAAATTATATATTAGGGTACAAAGAGGTCAAAAAATATTTTGAGTGTAATGCGAAAATGGTAACAGGCAAGATGCTAAGAGGAATTATCCCAAAGAAACAAAAAATAGAATGCCAATTAGGAAAAACAAGTTGATCGGACAAGGGAAGCTTCTGGGCCATTCATTAGAGTTCATCAAGGTGATGAGACTTACTCTAATTGAATTTGATTGCTAGGAATAAGGGATAACGAGAATTGGGTACGTGAACTGTCGCGCCCCATTTTTCGGAAAATACCATATAGTTATATAAAGGGTACATGGGCAGAGTATTCCCTCAACTTAGGATGGAAATCTTATTTCGACCCTTAAATTAAATTGATTCTATTTTGTTCTAGCATTACACATTTGATTCTATTAAGACCGTATGCAAATTTATGCCAACGAACAGATGTTAGAGTATACAATTTACGTGACTTGAAAAAGGGTTTTCAAGTTTGAAACATAATAAAATATCGCGTGGCGGTTCTTGAAAAGACCTTGTTCCACGTCATGTAAATTGCCCCTACTAATATCGATTATTTGCAATATCTAGGGAAATTTGCATAGGTCCTCAATAGGATCAAAGTAATCTTGAGGGCTAAATAAGATTTTTTTTTTCTAAATTTAATAGGTGAACTAGGATATTCACCCAAAGAGAAGGGTAAACTACTCTAAGGGTAATTTAAGTATCATTTCACATTCGGTAAAATTAATTGCATGATTTAATTATTGTTTTCTAAAAGTTAATCGACCCCTAATTTAAATTAATTTTAGATGTATGTATATGAATATAAATAAAGGAAAATATATGTGAGAAACAACAGGAGATGGGGGGCCTCATTATACTAGCACAAGAGGTTTAGCTTCTTTAATGGTGTTGGACCAATATGAAAGGGATGAATTTCTACAACATTGAACTAGTGTAGACGTGGCAATATTTACAAACAAATTAAATATGTTAAATAATTTATTAAAACGCATAAGCATATAAAATCACATTGAGCACAAAAGCATTTGAACATGATATCTAACATGCAAGTTCTAAGGAAAGCAGTAAAGAATATAACACATAAATCAAATATACCCTATTTTTTACAATGAGTCACATGCCTCCGTTAGGGCTGTATCCAGTGTAGAAATCACATTATAAAACAATAATTTAAAATAAAAGCAATACTGCTAATAATGAAATAAATCATATAAAACAATTTAAACAAATAACATATAATTCACATAAGCACATTTTTCACGTAAATAATTTAGGTATACCTGTTGGAGTGCCAAAACTAATACGGGGCAATTGTCCTAACTCAAAATGAATGAATACATTGACGTACCTCTATCACGGTACTGAATAGCACTAAAAATTATTTAAACTAAAGAATTATACTATTTAAACACAAAAATATACAAGAAATATTCAATAACTAAATCAAAGTGCGCTAAAAGAATATAAATAACAATGGGTAATCGATTTGTATTGAGGTAAGTAAAGAATTTAATTAAACTAAATCTAGGTTGTTAAAGGCTAAAGATGTAATTTATCAAACATTGTAGGGCAAAATTTTAATTTTATAAAACTTTGGGACCAAATTACACTTACTAAATAATTTAGAGAGAAAATGGAATTATTAAAAGCTTAGGAGACAAATCACAATTTTGGAAAAATTTTGTGGCAAATATATAATTATTGAAGAGTTTAAGGGACAAAAAGTAAACATTAAAAGCAGGCGTTAAAAAATTAAATATTGAATAGTTTTAGGTCAAAAAGTAGTTATTAGAATGTTTGACTGTTAAAACTTTAGGGATCACATTGTGAAATTGAGGAGATGTAAGGTAAACATGCATTTTTAAGAATTTAGGGGTCGAAATATAATTATTAAAAAGTTTAGGTACAGAAAAGAAATTATTTAAAAGTTTAAAGATTTAGTGGAAAATATTTTATTCACTAAGTAATTATTAGTAGCAATGAAATTAAATTTATTGTTGGGCCAATTATATTTATTAAGAAAATTGAAACTAAAAATCGAGTTTTTCCATTAAAGATTTTGGCTAAAACTATGGAATTTCAGCCAAAAACCTTTAAAAAGTGTGTTTTAGAAGAAATCATCATTTCCTTTTTTATTTTCCCTATTTTTCTTTTGAATTCTTCAATTTTCTCAAATTTTTGATATTTTTTATTTTTGATTTTTCTAATTTTATTCACTTTTTTTTTTCTCTTTAATATGAGATGTATTCCATAGATTTTGCAATAAAATGATCAATTTTTTTTATTTTTTTTTAAACAGACCTAAACAAAATGAAACCAATTCTTCATAAAATAGCCCATAGTGAAAGAAATCAATCCAAAACCTTTTCATTTAATTAATGAAAATGCTTAAATCAGTTTGAGCCTAATATTTTGACAAAAGTTGCTGAAGGCTCCTTGAAATTGAGCCCATCTGTTAGCCGGTAGTGCAATTGACAAAAATAAGAAAAAATTAAAATACAACAAATTCTAAAAATCACAAAAAAATCATGAAAATTCTAATATTATTTAAAAAGGTTGTGGAAAAATTTTCATCAAAAAAATACCTAGAAGGTTAGTTTGGAAAGCTTGCACTCGACAAAAAAACAAGAGAAATAGCAAATTAGAAGACTCCAAACATTATGCAATTTTCATATAAATTCAAATAAATTCTTTGATGCTCATACAAAAAGTTTCATAAAAAATATGACATACAAGGAGCTACTTTTAGGAAAGCTTGCTTGGTGCGAAAAAATGAGAACAAAATGAAAAACTAGACAAGTCTAAGAATTATAATAATTTCACTAAAAATTCTATCTTGAAGGTTGCTTAATTTAGAAAGCAAGCCACTAATTAAAAAAAAAAAACACAGAAATCCAATTTTTCTTTTTAAAAACAAACTCTTATTTTGACATAATTCTCACACACACTTAAAAACATAAAAAAAAAATTTAGAAACTACAAAGGGAAAATCGCCAAAATAGTCCCTCATAGCACTTTTTTTTTTAGCCAGAATAGTCCTTCAACTTTTATTTTTTAGCCAAGAAAGTCCTTTTATGGTGGAGCCACCATAAAAACCTTTTTCTTTTTTTTGTTGATAAATTTCACATACACCCCTTAAGTTTACTTATTTTCTACATAACCCCTATATAGTTTAAAATGGGAAGAATAAGAAAGAAATTAATTTGAAGGGCTGAAAAAAAAACTTCAAAACAATTTTAATAAAAATGAAACTTTATTTTTTACCAAAAAAAGTCTTAAAATCCTAATTATTCCTTCTTCTCCTTTTCCCAACCCAAACTATCACCCACCCAACTCTAGAACTAGCCCTTCAACCACCCAAACGCCTCCCCCCACCCACGAGATACCAACTTCTATCCACTAACGCTACTGCCAGATCCCTTCAGTCAACCACTAGAGTCCTTTTTTTTTTTAAAGTTGGTCATAAAGTTTTGTAAAATTTTAAATTAGTCCAATGTGAAAAATAACTAAACCACAGGGGGTGTATGTCGATGAATTTATAAAAAAAGAAAGACATTTTTGTGGTGGCTCTACCACAAAAGGACTATCTTGGCTAAAAAATAAAAGTTGAAGGACCATTCTGGCTACAAAAAAAGTTGAGGGACTATTTCGGCTAATGTAAAAAAGTTGAAGGACTATTTCGGCAATTTTTCCTACTACAAATACCTGAAAACAGAACTTATAGCCCAAATTCCCATTTTGGCATTATTTTTCCAAAAATTAAAATAAATATGTAATGCACTCAAAAAAATTTCAAAATTTGCAATATAGAGGTTATGAATCCATAAAGTGCATTTTGGGACATAGAAACAAAATTTTAGATCAAAATTTTGAACCTTTTCTGAAAAATGTGAAATTCGCAAAAATTTGCCCTAATTTGACTATTGACTCCAATAAATGTTAAAAGTTATATCAAAATTCGGTATCTACAAAAACTATACACGTGAATAATCTCCTAGAAATGACATTCTATCTTGTGAGAAGTAGCATGCATTTGGTTTTTAAATATTTCTCTTAATAGAATATATCAAAATTCCTTAAAAGAGAAATTCCCCTCAAATCGTCAACTAGAACCTATATTGCCTTCAATAGAAGGGTGGCAAAAGAATGCTAAATTTATTATACAAACCATGCCCAGTGTTGGACATTACATTGGCAACTTTGATGCCTTCTCTGATAAATGTAAACATCATACATGTCCAGTTCTTCCATATAAGCTCATTTCATAATTGCAGCTGCTATAAAAGTCATTTTCTTAACAGAATAGCTGCAATTAATTAGGGGTGTTCAAATTTTTGTTTCAGGTTGAACCAAACAAGTTTAGTTTATGATATTTAGATAATCAGTGTTTGATTAAATTAAACAAAAATCAGCCAAGGATACTGGTTTACAATTTTGGATTTAGTTATTGAATACCAATGATTGATTAATCGAATAATCGATCAGAATTTTTTTTTGTTCGATTCGTTAATTGATTTACCGATTAAACAGTCTGGGTCAACATTTTATTAGTTTATATTTCTTAGTTTTTAGCAACCTATTCATATTTCGGACATTCATACTTAGAGATCTTTTTTAGTTTTAATTTTATGAGTTTATATTCAATCTTTTAATTAACTAGGAAATTTCGTTTATTTCATTAAATCGAATATGAATAGAAGAATTCGTTAACTAATCCGTTGAACCAAAATTTGGTTTGAATTTTGTATTGATATCTTGAACGGAAAATAGAAAAATAAAAAAAATAAAAAGTTTTAAGCGAATAATGGATAATGATTTCCGTCCAATAAACACCCCTAAATGCAATAGTAATGGATTCCGTAAAAATTAAATGGTACTCCTATTTTGGCCCCATTATTTTTTTCTTTCTTCCTTTTTAACCTCTCTCACCACTTCAATGTGTTGGGACATTTCTTAAGGGCTTACTCTAGTTTGCACCTCTTAATTTGAATCCGATTATCACTTTATTCTCATACTTATTTTTTTGGCCATATTACATGCTGAAACTCTTAGATTTATCACTATTTCAACATTCTTTAAATTTTTTAACACTACTAAAAATTGGACTAAAATTAGGCGAATTTAAGAGTTAGGGATGCAATATGTCCAAAAATTAGAATTTGGAGATACAAAGTGAAAATTGATTATAATTTAGAGAGTGCAAAGTGAAATTAGTTATGACTACTTCTAGTGATGCAATATGTGTCTAAACAAGTGCGTGATATGCACATACCTGACATCTATAATTTTAGTAATGGTGTTAAAAATTGAATTAAAGTGAGATAAATCTGAATTTTTAAAATACAATATATCCAAAAAATAAGTGTAGGGTGTAAAATAAAAATCGTGTGTAAATTAAATAGTGCAACGTTGAGTAAGACCTTTTTCTTAAAATCACTTTTCATCGATCCATAACGGTTCAAATAGAAATAGAGACCCTAAATCTACACTTTTATTAGTTCTAAGGGCGAATTCAATTTAATATTTGTACCACAATGTTATGTTTTGAAGCAATTAGGATTAACCCATTATTTTTTCTTTTTTACCTTTCTCTGCAATTATCCGTTTTTTTTTCTTCTTTGCAATTTTCTTTTTTCTCAATATTCAAGTGATGATTATTGATTAATGAGACGAAAATATTATACCAACTGAAGTCTAGAGCAAGGCATACATATAAATTTTTCAAAAATGTCAAAAGGGTAATTAAAAAGAATGACTATTGTCGAGAAGTTTTATTTTGGAATACAACAACTACTTGTAGTTGTTTTTAGACTAATAAGAGTTTTGTACATAAGGTGTAGGGGTGTTCATGAGTTGGGCTATTGGGTTGACAAGTTTTCGAGTTCAGATTATCGGACTGGCGGATTGAAAATTTAAAACCCAACCCAACCCAACTCAACTAATATAAAAATCTAATAAACCCAACCCAAGTGTACTCGCATGGGTTACTCGAGTTTTCGGATTTATTTAGGTTAGAATCTCAAAATTGTAAAAAAAAAATTATTGTAAGAGCATCTATTGCAAAGTATATTTGTGATTTAACATGAAAAAATAAAATAGTTAGATGAAGAATGAGAAGGGAAAATTATATAATATGTTAGATAAATATTATGTTAATAATGAAAAGAAAAAAGATTATAAGTTACATGATATTAAAAAAAAATTGATGAAAAAATTTATATTTGGATTATCGGGTTATCGGGTTGGGTTGGGTTGGCTTTTTTATTTTTTATTTTCCAAAATCTAACTCCACCCAACTAAGTTTGGATAACCCAATCCAAATAATCCAAAATTTAATAACCTAACCCATTTAGTTTCAAATTCATTCAGATTGAGCTGCGTTGGAATACCCATAATAAGGTAGATGGGGATGTTTATGGACCAGATACCCAACCCAGTTCAATATTACTCAATTCGATCCAATTATACAGGGTCGAGGAAAAAGTGACTCGGTACCCGATTCACATGCATATGGTACCTGATCAATCGAGTACCCAGTCAAAATAGGTCGAATGACCGGGTACCCAACCCGATCTAATATTATATTTTTCTTTAGTTGCCAAAATTTTTTAAAAAATTTAAGATAACTTGTAATCACATTTATACCCTTATGAATTGGAAGAGAAGGAGAAAAAAAAAAAGCTATTAATATTGATGTCATAATATGAAAAATTATATAGTCACCCTTATATATTGACCAAGTCGAATATCCGTCGGGTCACAAATTCTAAATCCGCTATCAACTTGATAATAGTAATATCGAATACACTATCCGACCTGATTTTATTAACTGATTTAAATATCATATTTTTATACTACATGAACAATCCTGAAGGTGGGAGACGCACTTTGTAAAAACTAGGGTGCTATTAAAGATTAGTAGGTCATTTACTCCTCATATGGACGTATGCCATTGATTTAAGAGAATTATATATTACACATATCAAATAATTATTTTAATCCAAAATAAAAAATTCAATTAATGGTGCACACTTACGTGCGCGTGGACCTCATATAATTCGATGATTGAAGTGAAATCGTACCCGTCATTATCATTATTGATATCCAATCACTTTAGTATATCTATAGAATTGGTTGGTCGGTTTATTGATAGCAATACACAAAATTTTTATTATTATTTTTTTAAAAAATTTTTGAGTGCATCTTCTGTTTCCTCTACATTTGAAAAGGTTTCATGGCCGTTGCTAGTCTAGCTTCAAAAAAAAAAAAAAAAAAAAAATTAGACTTTTTGTTCGGAGCTTTTTTAGGTCTCCTAGATCTATTTATAGTGATTAATATATTTATTATATGTTGTGATTAAAATATAAAAAAATTTTATAGTTCTTTTTATGAATCATTTCCTTGTATGTTAAATACTTGTACAATACAATATCATATACTTTAAATACTTATATTATATAAGTTTTTAAAAATAAGGGAATGATTCATTAAAATTTAAAAAGAATTATAGAATTCTTCTAAAATATATCCATCCCACTACGAATTGGTCGAAATGGTCAAAAATCACTATTACTTAGCATGTACATAGGATTGGGAAATATTTAGATAGATCTATGCGTCTATACTCTTATTTGTAAATATTATTAAATCATATGGAAGAAATGACATCAAGTCATATAAGTAAATTTTTATAAAATTTAATTTTGATCATAAATCATTTAATTTTGATCACAAATCTTACAAGTAGGGTCCAAAGTTAGATTTACTAAATATTTTCTCACAGGATTAACCTAAGAGGTAGAAATGTTTGAATGGTTTTTTTTTTTTTTTTTTAAATTATCCTTCAAATAATATTTTACAATCATTTTATACACATTTTTCAATTACGTTTTTATCTCACATATATCATATAAAAAATTATTATAATATTTTTAGAATAATATTACAAGAATAATAAGTGTGAATATAACTAAAAAAAAAAAATCTATCGTCAAATGTTCGCACAAGAATTGACAAATAAACACGTAACACACATGAGCTTTAAGACTCCACCACACATCTCTGCTATTTAAAGTAAATAGTAGAATCTAGTAAATGTACTAATTATTCGATTTTTAGACCTACAATAGAATGCTATTTTTGCAAACAATTCGAGCATAAAGAGTTAAATAATAACGTCATTGAAGAACTTAATGCAGAAACTGATTTTTAATCAAAAATATGAAGTCACGATCTATAATTTATCACTGAGTTGATGGGAATAATTCTTTTTTTTTTCCCCTGAAATTAATCTATAGTTCTAAACTTTGTTTTTTTTTAATGGTAGTACTACAGTTTTTAATTGTTATTATTATTATTATTATTTTTTAAAAAAATTAACCTTACCATATTTTTTAGTGAATCGAACTCATTACTAATAAATCGTAGAGAAGCGTCTTATTACTTACATTTTGTTAAAGTTTTTTAATCAAAGACTAATAGACTCTAATGTCATTAATTATTACTATAATTGGAGCCAGGATTGGTGGTAAAATCAAATATTTTCACGGATTTGAGTAGTACAAAATATTGTACGCATTATGAATCCAATCGAATCAACGAGTTATTGCCTTATTGGTGCAGAATATTATTGTATCAGGAAATGTCCAAGCACAAAATCAGAATTATTTAGTATATTATGACACAGAGGCAATTCTCAAAAGTTTCTCAAGATTATAGTAGGGGTAAACCGCGCTGGTAATTTTCACATGATCTGATAATACGACACGAAAATGATACAAAATTAATAAATTATGACATAATTCAAATTTTATCGAGTCATTACTAGATCAATTCATTTATGACACAAAAATAAATGGGTTAGGTTGGTCAACCCGTAGGTTGACACGATAATCCTTTAATTACTAATTGAACAGATTTTGTGAAATGTTACTTCAATTATAATTTAATTTAGCTTGCTTTAAAATTGTAAATAATGGTTTTAATATAATATTATTAAATCAAACATAATAATTATTTTAAATATTATCTAATTTTTTTTAATAATTTTAATAATATGTAAGATTAGTACTCGTAATTGTTTAAATTATTAAAAAAATAAAATTTAAAATACCCTATAATATTAGATACTAAAATTTTTACTACAAATAATTTCCCATAATGTTGATTTCCAAAATATTTTGGCAGCAACCAAAAATTTTCAAGATGTTTCCTTGTAGATAAAAGATGAACTTTCATTAAGTGTAGCTCAAGCACAGTTACGTGGCCTAATAAATTTTCCAACAGTTAATTAAGATATGAAAAATACAACATTAATCTAATAAATACTACTACAATGTGGACATTGTGTACAAAATTTGATGAAAAACTAAACATTAGTGAAAACCGACCTAAAAAAGTTTTACTTGAAAAAACATTAGTGAATCATAATCGTGAAAAAATTACAATAACATTGATCTCTTATTATTATTTTTTTAAATAAAAAGATGATTTATAGTGAATTTTTACCTACCTTTAACGCCTCGAATCCATAACTTAAATCAGAGAAAAAACGTAATTTTAACATTTTAACTACACTTCGTTGTCACTCAAACATTGATCTCAAAATACACATATTAGTATATTATCATATCTATGCGACAGAAGATGTGCCTAACATTTGGATAAATTTAATATTTGGTGTCGACAAAGATAATAGAATTATGAGGTAATCCGGAGGTGAATTTCTGAAATTGTAAACCATATAAGAAGTTATTAGGTTATGCAAATGTGCTTAGACTTAGCATAGTATGAGTTATTGTGCCTCTATTTCTATTTATTCAATTTAGAATTGTTTTGACTAATGTAGTACGCATGGAAAAACACAACTAACGACAGCACCATAATAAACTCCCGTATTAGTGGCCCCTAATACATGAGTTTATTAAATTTTTTCCCTGCTCAAATTTGGTCCAAATTGTAGGCACTACTCATCAGTCATCATAAAGTCTGAAGAACTAAATGGAATCAGTCATCATAAAGTTTGTCCCAAAATCTTCAGTCATCATAAAGTCCGAAGAACGAAATTGAATGATGTTGTCCCCAAATCAAATTGAGTTGATACGGACATCGATATTTTAGTCTTATGAGATATTATAAGGAATTTTGTTTGGAGTGTATATTGGATTGTAATATCTATGCTTGAATTGATCCAATAACTTTTGAGTGAAAATAATAGATTTAAAATATTTAAATCAAATTATTAGTAACTCATAAATAAAGGTGTTATAAATAATATAATATTTTCTCTCACTTTCGATGTGGGACGGGGCGTCACAATCACCCCTCCTTTAGGTTTTGCGTCCTCGCAAAATTCAAAGTCGAGGCCTAATATCGTGTCACATACATTACTTAGTATAATTCAATACCACTGATCTAATCTTACCTTGTGCATATATAACACGAGATTCATTCTGATACTAATTATAACACCCCGTGTCTATGCTGACTCACTAATTTTTGAACAATTTTTAAACTAAATTATTAAAAATTCACGATTTAAAGTGTTATAAATAATATAATATTTCTTTCCATTTTTGACATGGGATGAGGCATCACATGGACACTGTAACTACATGTATTTTGGACTCAATGACTCAACAGATATGATAAAAAACCCAAAACAAATTTTACGATTCATATCTCTGTTGTACATTTAAAAAAAAAAAAAAAATTCACTCCTCCCCTATCATCTAATGACTCGAATGCATGACAATAGATTATATGAAAAGTGTTTTACTAACTAAATTGCATTTCGTTGTCATCTCTATTGCACAATCATTATTTAAAATATTATTTAGAATAATTTTTGTAGTAATGTTTAGAATATGATATACGTAAGATAAAAAGATATATAGTTTAAAATTTTGTTCTTGTAAATATTAGTATTTGAAGATTAATGAATAATTTAGTTTTTCCAAACAAAGCAAATTACTTTTTGTTGTTCGTTTAAATTTGACCACACAAAGAATTTATTATGTTGTGCTTATTCGTTTGTCAACAAAATGTTTGTTTCTTTCGTCAATACATCAGGGGAAAATTTCTAAAGTCTTCTCTAAATATCATATGGTTAGATTGTAAAATCAGGACGCTAACTATCTATGTAAATGCGTACATTAGAATCTCAAACTGACCAACCTCTACCGCCAATTATTTTGTATGAAGGCTTTAACAGATTATTTTTGGCACAAATCTATCAATCTATTCTTTGTAATTTATTATTTCTATAAACAGGTGAAGACTAAAATCTAAGGGAAAGACTTAGGTAGATTTGATTTTTGACTCCACTTGTAGACCTTGTGGTGTGGATTAAATTTTATAGAATCAATGATATAAGCTGATGTAAATAAGATTTTATAAAATTTAATTTTGACCGTAGGGTCTATAGGTGGGGTCAAAAATCGAATTTATATAAGTTTTTTCCCAAATCTATTAACTTTTAGTTCAAGAGCCTTACCAACTCAACGAAGAAAACTAGAATAATGCATAGTTGATTTATCACTTAGAAATAAGAAAGACTTACTCCACTTTACATCCCTGATTTATACTTAATTTTCACTTTATAGCCCATCCTTTAATGTTCGGCATATTTCACTCAAAACTCTCAAATTTATTATACTCAATCCAAATTTTAACAGTGTCTACAAAAATTGATGGATACTTGGTATATGCATTACCATGCTCTTATTTAGGAGCATATTATACTAGTGAAAGTAATTATGATTAATTTCACTTTGCACCTCTAACTTATGATCAATATTCTCTTTGCATCCTCAATTCGAAATTTTGGATACAATAAACCCCTAATTCTTAGATCAATCCTACTTTGGTTTAATTCTTGATAATATTAAAAATTTTGACAAATATTCTACTTTAGGTACATGATATGCATGGTTTGAACTATTAACTTTGATAATAGTGTTAAAATTTGGATTGAAATGAGATAAATTTAAGAGTTTGAGGTGCAAAATATCCAATAGAAGTATGGGATACAAAGTGGGATTGAATACGAGTTAGGGGGTACAAAGTGGAGTTAGCCATAAGAAATTGGAGCAGGGCATAAAGTATAAACAAGACTAAATAAGTTACTTGATTAATTTAATGACATTATAAATGTGTTTAAATTTAACTTATTTATCTTAACCTAATAAAGAGAATTCAAATGACTTTTCATCGAGTCGAGTTTTAATCGATTTCGAGTAATTTGAAATTTTTATATACAAATTTAAACTTTTAACTTTAACAAATCGAGTTCGAATCGAATTTAAAATAACAAATATTAAATTTTATTAAAACTTGACTTGATTATTAACAAAATCAAGGTGAAACGGGCTTTTAAATAATCAAGTTCACTTTGAATATATGATGTAGTTTGGTTCACCTTGGTGCCTTTCCAACCCACAACATTCTTTTTAGACATTTTTTCATAAAACAATAATACCCACACCAGGAAATTCTAACATGAAGCGAATTTATGACATAGTGTTATGGATTATTTAATTCTTGTTAAGCTACCTTATCCCATTTTATCTCAGTTTACTCGAAATAGTAAAGTAACTTAACATAAATCAAGGGGTTCTTGATACTATACAACGAATCCGATTTATATAAGAATTTCTCTACCGAACACCTATATAGTACTACCAGAGATTATTTATTTTTGTCGCAATGCGTGTTGAGCACATGCAGACAGTAAATCAATCGAACCAAAGCGTATAAGTAGTAGATGTGTGATGCCTTCCGCTCCAATCTTCACCCCCTGCGCTCTAATAAAGGAGGCTATAAGCTTACAATGGAGCGCAGAGGGCTCCTTTTGAAGCGTTGATATCAAACTCCGGACTTGTAATTCCTTCTTCATTTTAGTGAACTCAATCATTGTTCTTTCACCCATATCTTTCTCTATATAAGATGCCAAAACTTCATCGCTTTGATTGAGAAGCTCATAGCAGCCGGAGGGATTCACAGAGATCACCAGCTTCCTTCTTCTAAGTAACAATACCATTTTTTTTTAATTAATTAATTTTTTTCCCCCTATCTACTTGGGTTTGCATTTAAAATATACAAGTACTAACATAACTTCCACTTGTGGGAGCTCTTTTGGTAGCAATTTTTTTAATTATAATAACTTGGATTTTGTTCTTAATTTAATGTCCAATTCAGACAAGAGGTGAGTGCATTTATTGTCTTTACAGGAACTCTTATGTATATTTTCTCATGGCCCTTTTGCAGAGATTTTAAGTAAATCTGTGTTGATATGATGGAAAATTTAGCAGCTACATCGTGGTTCTCCGAACTGGTAATAAATTTCGTTTCGTGCTAAATTGCGCTCCACACCTAAAAAAAATTATTGCTCCACATCTTTTATCTCAGTATCTATTACACCCTTTGAATATTTTACTATGTGTATTTTAGGTTATAAACATGTACTAAATATGCAAAAATATATGTGGCGAGAATTCAAATAGTGGTGGGATAGTAAATTCACACAAAAAATGAGATAGAAAATCCTTTACTATTAAATACGGTGGTGATCCGTGAATCGATCAATACCTCTTTTTCTTCTTGTATGTAAAATAAATAAAATCTGTTCTTCTTAATAATCTTAACAACATTATACATCCATGATAATTAAAAGCTTTTATGGTGGACTATTTGACTTGTCGTGCTTGTTATCTGAGATGTGTATAAATGGTTAAACTTAATATGTTGTCGGAAGTTGGAATGTGCATTTTCCCGTTATAAGTTGCATCAGAAGACATGTATGGATATTGTGAGGGTAAGATCTATCTTGTCAAAATGAGCACACCTCCACTCTGATGATCATAATCCTTTCATTTACCCATCATTCCTTCGACACTTTTCCAAGGACTTAGAAATGGTTCTAACAGTCGATATTTTTTATTACTTGAGAGTTTTGACAGCGAAAGTTTGTCATTTTGATATATATATATATATATATGAAAATTCTACAATTCCTTTTAAGAAATCATTTCTTTGTATTTTAAATATTTGTATAGTACAACACCATGTGCTTTAAATACTTATACTGTACAACCTTTTAAACCAAAGGGAATATCTCTCTAAAAGAGACTGTATAATTATCATATATATATATATATATATATATATATATGATGTTTCTCAAAGATGAAAAATAGTTATCACCAAATTCTGCAAGAATATTTCACGGCCATGTCTAAGAGGCGGATTCAAGTTGGAGATTGGGGTGAAGATAAGTGCATATGTGACATATTGGTGGTGCAATAAGTAATTTTGAGAAAAAATTTAGGTGAGAAAAGTGAACGTTTAAAAACATGTCTACTTTCCTAGGGGTAAAAAAGTGAACTCAGAATCTTTGGGCCGGTAACCCGGATAAAATTACTCTTGATTTACTTTGATTATTCAGCTAGTGTTTTAAAAAAGAATAGTCCTATTCTACTCTATCTTAACAAATAGAAAAAAAATGCCAATTGTTATCTTAAAAAATAGAAAAAAAAATGCCAATTGTTAGAAGGTTGAGGAGTTCAAAATAGAAAACAAAAAAAAGTTGAGGAGTTGAAAGATATTTAGCGAGTGTTGGCGCAGGGCGCAGTCACCTTTCATTGAGGTTGTGCAATTGGCTCCATCAACTTTGAAAATATTGTAATTTGGTCTTTAAGTTTTATAGTTTTTAATTTTTTTTTTCTTTGAGTTAAACTTAATTACTTAAAAATCTGTAAAAGTAAATAGCGGACTCGAATAAGAACTTCTTCGGTAGAATTTAAAGATAAACACATACAGTGACTACATAATTTTAATGCTAACTTTACTTGAAAATAAATTGAACTCGAGGAAACATTATTACTTTTACTTTTACTATCTAAAATATTGCTGAAATTGTAAAAGAGTGGGATAAAAGCATATTTAATATTTAATTTTTTAGGGTTAGAAGAATTTATTGTTATTGCAAAATGATCTTCAAAACTAAGGATTCCACAAATTCTATGAGAAAAAGGGAATTGAAATTTATTCTTGAAGAATCCTTGCAACTAAAAATCTCTCGTCTCTTTCCGTTTCAAACTGAGATTGCTTATCTAGTAAATTATTTACCGTTACTTAATTTGATTATGTACCCATGGATTCATTTTTTATCTTCCGATCCCTTAATTAAAACTTAAACTATTAATTAATGGTAAAACATTCCTATGTTTGTGAATTAATTAATCTTAGGCACTTCAGGTTAGATGAATAAAGGAGGTGTTTGGTTCGCATGCGGAAATTGGATTTGGAATGAAAATTATACACTCTACTATCAGTATGGGTTTATATCATTCTCTCTTCTCTGTTTGGTTTGAACAATGAATGTGTTTTATTATCTTAATAAGTTAATAAATTTGAATGCATAACATAAATAGGGAATGAAAATGGCATTTCCAAGTACTTTCTTTCCTATAGAATAATTCTCACAGTAATTAACCAACATCTATAGGTATCGTTAACGTTGATTCCCATTCATTCCCCTGTACTTATAAACAAAGCACCTCCAAAGTCTTTTGTAAGCGTTGCCTTTGCTTTCATTTTCCTTTATTCCCTCTAGTTTTTTTAGCTCATAGACAGGTATATTTCAACCATCAAGAATGAATTGGAAGCCATATTGATCAAATTGGAGGATGGACCGTCAATTAACAATTTTGATAGTTTATAGAACTTACTAACTTATGTTTTAATTAATTAACAGGGAATAATTATTGGAGGATCCATTTCTCAATGATCAATGTGATATCATGGACTTCTTTGACGAAGATATATCTTCTGTGCTTGTAGAAGGCAACTCATCTTTCTCCACTACGATTCCTACAAGCAATTCGACTTCCACCTTGTGTGTATCTTCAGCCATGGAATTAGCTCCTCCAATTGTGATTGATCAAAGACTAGCCAAGCGCCACAAGACCAACGAACATAATTATTTTTCGAATATACACAACGACATGCCTAATTTTGATCAATCCTCTTCTTCTTCTCCGATAATTCTTACTTTCGGTAATCCAAATATGCCAGAAATAAATCCTCAACAAGTAACCCTAGGAACCTTGAACCCTGAGGATAATGATGCAGTGTCTGAGGTTTTGACATCCCATGGTTCATTTGTAAATCTTGGTGAGGCAACTAAAACAACCGTCCAAGCAAAAACAAAGAAAACAATACGGCCACCATCACAAACCTATGATCATATTATAGCTGAAAGAATGTAGCGACGCGAGCAGCTTAGCCGGCTATTCATGGCTCTATCTGCCATTGTTCCAGGCCTCAAGAAGGTAATTTTAAATTCTCAAAGAAAAAAGAAAAAGGTAGAAAAGAGCCTAAAATTAATTATGATCAAACGAAAATTATTTATACTGATATAATGTCACATGTCACATGTCACACGTGTATGTAGGCATGTAGCCTAACTATGCTAATTAAAATGATACCCAATGTAATTAATTAACTAGACCACAACTTAATTTGTTCATATACTAATTCAGGTATATATGTCTTCTTGTCATTTCTACTTGACATTTTACTATGAAGAAACAATCTAGGGTATATTAATTATATGCTTCATGCTTAGTTGGAAAAAAAATTTGTATAAAGTGGACAATGATATATATAACCACTAACTTTTTCTAGGCATGCAGGTTTCCCAACCTATATATATAGAGATACACATCTCACTACTTGATCTACATATCTAATTCTTATCCAAATAATTCATGTTGTTGACAATATTTTACATTATTCCAGATGGATAAAACTTCTGTTCTTGGAGATGCTATCAAGTACCTAAAGCATCTTCAAGAAAGAGTAAATACACTGGAGGAACAAGCGGCAAAACAAACCATGGAATCTGTTGTGCTTGTGAAGAGATCACAACTGATCTTACTTGAAGATGAAGGATCTTCAGATGAGACGGGCGGCGGCCCCGATGAGCAGCCCCTTCCTGAAATTGAAGCTAAAATTTGTGATAAGAATGTTCTTCTAAGAATCCATTGTGAAAATCATAAAGGGGTGCTGATCAAAATTTTTTCTGAGGTAGACAAGCTCGATCTTGCTATAACTAGTATTAGTGTTGCACCATTTGGAAGTTTGACTCTTGATATTACAATTATTGCTGAGGTGAGCTTTGACATATATAGCTCTAGGAACCAATTTAATTTACAAAATTGATCTCCTTTGATTTATAAATTTTTTAGATTTTTCATGTAATTAATTATTGAATGAGTCCCCGGAATTGATCTTTAATATCCAGATGGAGAAAGAATTCAATCTGACAATTAAAGAACTGGTGGAATGTCTTCGATCCTCTCTGCAGCAAGTCAAGCAGTCTGTTTAATAATTTAAAGTGGCCAGGAAAATAATTCTTCCCAAGTGTCTTAGTAAATATAATTAGTCCTATTAGATATCCTAGTTCAGATTTAGAAGCCTATCTATGAAGAGATTTAAATAAGGATTATTGAGCATGGATGTAGATGAAGGTCATGGGAAGCTGTTATCCTTACCTTAGGTTAACTTTTTCTTTTTCATTTTTTTTTTCATTTTTTTTTTTGGGAAAAAAAGCAAAACTTTTGTGACAATGATGTTTTGGTTTTAGACGATGGAGATAAAGTAGTACCTCTCATGGGTCTCGTGGGAATTTGGTTGCATGTGTACTATTTGTGAATAATGTCTGAGAATGCTGCCTATAGTGTCTTCAATAAATGCTTATTTGATGTCTTATGGTCCCATTGACATTTGAGACTGAAAAGTGAACAAATAGTGCTCGAATGAAACTTGTCTTATTGTTCGTTCGTACGTGTTTGATTTATCAAAGATTAATCTTAATTTAAATAAAATTTAACGTTGTTAATTTTTATATTTGATTTGAATTCAGTTTGATATGTTAAAATTTAAATGTTATATATAGAAGATCAAGTTATTTTAATTTTATTCGAATCCAATTCAATAAAAATTTATTTAAAGAGATAACAATTCAAATATAAATAAAATTATAAATTTATTAAAATAATTAATTAAAAACATTTTACAATCTCTGCATTACTTTGATTGACACCGATAGCACCACTACATCGTCCCACCTCTCTTCCTTCTGCTACAGGGCCAACACTTCCAATCACCACGTACAAAAATAATCAACATAAAATTGGTTTGTTATAAATTATGCATTTGGCATAGCACAAAGTCATAAATCATAATATAGAAAAATAGTGAAATGATCAAATTTAAACAAAAAGAAGTCGAGTTGATTCTCCTCCGCCATTGATTTTATTTAGTTGTGAAATCGGAAAAATATAAAGAAATGCAAAGTTGGGATTTTTTTAAGCCAGAACCAGTACCAGACACTTAAAGAAAATAAATTATTTTAGCCATAAACATACTAAAAAACAGCGGAGAAAATATATTTTTCTATCTCAATTAAAAGGGAAAACTAGTGGTTGTTGTACCCCTAAATGCCTCCCAATTTTGTGTACATAAACTAGATTTATTGTTTGAATTGATAATACATAATTAATAATTTTCACAAATTACGAGCAATTGCAATTTTTAGGATTTTAGTTTTGGAAAAATCATACAAATAATCCATCGAATATTCATAAATTATTTTTTCAATCCCTTGAATACAAAATGATGAGTTTTTGTCCCTTGAAAATCTAAAATACATGTTTTTGGTCCCTAAGTAAAAATCAAGTGGTGTTTTGGAATGAAAAAAATATTTGATCATCACATATCTATATTTTTAGTTATGAGGGGTAAAATTGGAACAAACTTTATTTTGCTCTAAATAAACTATGTGACCTGGTTCTCTTCTTCTCCTATATTTCCCTAGAGTCAGCCACCCTAACCCCTATCCCTACCTCTACTTCCATCACCACCTCAGCCGTCGCTGTCGCCAACTCCAGCATCTCACCGTCAACACGAGTTCCTTTTTCCTCCTTACCCCTTATGTCTCTCTCCAGCTCATCTCTTACCACTCAATCTTTCTCTCCCAGGCCTTCAGCCTGCCCTTTCTTCCTCCCCCATCCCCCTAGATCTCCACTACGTGAACACTAAAATTTATGCAAAAACCATCAAAACTCTTAAATTTCAAATGAAAAAAACACATCAATATCGTGTCAATTGGATCTGGGGTGACGAGTTGGGGGTGGATAAAAGTGACGGGTTGAAGGGTGGACGTTGTTAATGGCAGTCGAATTTAGGGTGACAGGTTAGTATAGATGAAGGTAACAGGTTGGGATGGAGGTGGCCAATCACAATTCCTGATCTAAGGTAAGATGAAGGGATGGAGGTGGCCAATCACAATCTGATCTAAGGTTAGATGGAGAGATAGGGGAGAGGATAGGAATGGATACGAAATCTGGGGTAGGGTAGGGAGATGGGGAGGTGGTAGGACTGGGGTAGAGTTGGAGTGGGGATGGTGGCGGCGGTGGGGATATGGGTATAAGAATGGCGGCTATAGGGAAGTGTAGGGAAAGAGGAAGGATGGATGGATGGGCTTTTTTAATTCTTAATTTGACTATAATGCAAAATAAAATTTGTTTCCAATTTTATCTTTAAAATATAGACATATGACGATTACATGTTTTTTTCATGCCAAAACACCACTAAAATTCTGCTTAGTGAATAAAAACATACACTTCATATTTTTGAGGGAACAAAACTCATAATTTTGTATTAAAGGGACTAAAAAATATGTTTTAAATATTCGAGGGACTATTTTATAATTTTTCCTTTAGTTTTATGACTATAGGATAGAAAAACGGAAAGGGGAGTGAGTAAATCTGATTGACTTAATTATGGTGGATCTATTGCTATATCCTAGGTTAAAAGCAACAGTCAAATACGTCTTACATGACTTTTCTTCTATGTGATTAACGGAAATTCTAAGTTTATTCTAAATAGATTGAAATAAAAAACTATGAGAAATAAAAGTACTCTATATGATACTTTGGGCACAAGATTGGACTACATACGACCCAAAATTTAGAGACCAAAATTGTAGTTTTTTTAATCATGGTGGGTTTGTTGTTATACCTAGGTTAAAAGTAACAATCACGTGTCTTGCATGTGACTTATTCTATTTGTAATTAACTGAAATTTCAAATTTGTTCTAAATCAGTTGAAATTATAAACTATGAGGATTAGATGTATTTTATATAATACTTTGGGGACTTGATTAGACCATAATCCAAACTTTGAGACCAAATTGTATTTTTTCCTAAGTTTTAACACATCTTAGTTCAATATTCTATATTCTATTTGTGAGTTAGTGAATCACATTACTTTCGTTGCTTTCTAAAATCATATTATTGAGAATAAGAATAATGACTAAAAATTAGTGCAAGAAAACAACAGAAATAGCCAGGTGGATAGTTGAGAACTTGTCGCATGGTTTCTTGTAGATTTAAATATACATAATGCGTAAGGATCAAGTGTAAATTACTAAATGAAAGTGTGCATTAATGCCTCAATGACATAGATTATCTCAACAAGTGGTGTTTGATAATGATTTTAGACAATAAAAGAAAAGAAAGAGAAAATTGTCTATTCATAATCATAAAGAGGGCAGAAAACAAAATAGAAACTTCAAAGTTATATACCAAGTCAATATGGACCCTAAGAAGTGGAAATGCCATTGGTGAAAATTCCCCGGAGGACGTGCGAATGTAATAATATATGCTGTACATGAAAATACAAAAAGTACCATTTAAAATTAATCAAAAGCCCACGAGACCCTCGAGGGGTACGGCTTTTACTGTTTACTCTAATCTTGCTAGTGATTCATTTTTCATTAACAGTACGATCGGTAATTTTGCATTCATATCTTGTGAATCTCAAAGGCCTTGCTCAATTTTGTAACCCCTAACTCATACATAATTTTAATTTTATATCTTATATTTATTTTTTAGACATTATACTTTAAATTCTCTTATTTATTTTATTTTAATTTAATTTTTAATACCGTTATTAAAGTTAATAAACGTTAAATAAGTCGATAATATGTTCTTATTTAGGAACGTAGTACACCAATTGAAGTAATAGTGACTAATTTCTTTTTATATCCTTTAATTTATGATCAATTGCTCACTTTGCATCCCTAATACTAAATTTTGGGCATGTTGCACCCCTAACTTTTATATTCATCATACTTTAGTCTAATTTTAATAGTGTTGCAAAATTTGACAAATATTTGAATTTATGTGCAGGGTGTGCATGGTTGACACATCCGTTAAATTTGGTAATAATATTAAAAATGGATTGAAATAGATAAATTTGAGAGTTCAGGATATAATATTTTAAAAAAGTATAGACACAAAATGAGAATCGGATACAAGTTAAAGGATATAAAGTGGAATAAGTCCAATCTGAAAATATCCCGTGATCTTCAACTTTCTTCTTCAAACTAAAATCAATAGACTGAATTCCTTTATACAGAGTCTTTATTAATTGCACGATTTCTGTACAAACTTCTAAATATGTAGTACTTGGATTGGAATAATTCTTCTGAGGATCGGCTTCTACATCCAATCGGCCTGTGTGCCTCGCTGGAGAGCAGATCGAAGACTAACTAATTCTCGCATTGTCAGGCTGTATTCTTTCTCCATCTGAAAAGATTTAAAGCAATCAATTAATACTCAAAACTTCTGCAACATTTGACTCCGGTGGTTAAATTATAATAGTTCGTATTTCATCATTTATAGTTCGCATTTCATCATTACGCGTCGTGCTCTGATCAAGAATCAACACTATAACAATTCATTTTCTTTATTCAAACTTTGAAAGGGAACTTTTTCCTCTATCATACAAGTTTATTTAATAAATCTGGTAGGAATTTACACCCAACCCCACCACTCAGTGGTGGTTTAGATAAAAAAGAAAAGATTAAACTAAAATTGGTTGTTCATCAGCTCACCTCAGCAATGATGGTAATATCAAGAGCCAATCTTCCAAAGGGTGCGACACTTAGGTTGATAACAGCAAGATTGAGCTTCTCTACCTCAGAAAGAATTTTGACCAACACCCCTTTATGTTTTTCACAGTGAAATCTCAGAAGAACATTCTTATTGCAAACTTTGGCCTCTAGTTCAGGGAGTGGCTGCTCATCAGAACCGCCCATCTCATCTGAGGATCCTTCATCTTCAAGTAATATCTGTGATCTCTTCACGAGCACCACCGATTCCATGGTCTGTTTCGCGGCTTGTTCCTCTAAAGTATTCACTCGCTCCTGAAGATGTTTTAAGTATGTGATTGCATCTCCAAGAACTGAAGTTTTATCCATCTCATGGTCCATGACTGCAAGAAAAATAAGATAACTCTTAATGAACAGTTGGCAAAAACCAATTTGTTAGGAGTTGACAGCAGTTGTACAAACTTCACTATTTCTTTAGGAAAACACTGAGATTCGATTTTTAATCTGCAGTAAAAATCTTGTAATTAAAATTAAATTTAAAAAATATTATTACATTAATTAATATCATAATTTTTTTAAAATTTAATTTACACCATAATATTATAAATAAAATTTAAAATCGAATCTATTTAAATATTTATCATTTCTTTATAATAACTGTTATTATAAGAGATAAAGCAAAATTTTAAAATATCAATAACTTCTATGTTGGATTAATTTAATACGCATCATTTGACTGATGACGTGTGAGATGACATCACAAATTTCAATGTTCTATTAAAATTTTAAAAAATTATAGTATCTCAAAATTTTGTTATAATTTATACATTGTACAATATATTATCTACATGTATATTAAAAATTGATATTATACAAATTTTTAAATTATAGTGAGGATGCAATAATTCAACCTTGGAAGGGTGCAAGATTACATTGACATAATTTTTGTAAAATATTAAGAGAGTAAAATCTAATTTTTACCGGACTATAATTAAATCTTTAAAATTTGTCAAGTAAAATAATACAATTTCGAAACCTGGGACAAGATTATATAAATATATATTTAAAAATATAGTTTTTGAAAATTTTAAGGGACAAAATTTAGTTCTTATAAAAATACCATAAACAAAATATAATTTTCAATGGGGGCCGCCCTTGCCTCCACGTCCACGCATGCTTTCAAAGGGGTGGCAGGAGTTTCCTCAAAATTTTGTATCATCACAATAATTGAAAATTTTAAAAATTGAAAATGGTGATAGTTTTGATTATTTACTCTATGATGCAGTGTGTATAACAATCGTTGAAATGATTAAAAAATAAAAATAATTTAGTACTTTTTAATCGTTCAGCGATTAAGAATACTCCACCTATATCGTAGAACGAGTAGAAAAATGTGAATTTTTCTAACGTGGAAAATGAAAAATAAAAAATAAAAATGGCTTACCTTCTTAAGGCCGGGAACTATGGCAGAAAGAGCCACAAATCGCTGGCTGAGCTGCTCACGTCGCTTTCTTTCAGCAATTATGTGATCATAAGTTTGCGATGCTGGCCTAACACGACCACCAGTTTTCTTTTTCTTCTTGGCACTTTTTGTTGCCTCATCAAGATTTGCAAATGAACAATTATTGTGGTGTGTCCAAACCTCAGGCACTGCATCGTCCCCAGGGCACAAGGTTAATTCTTGAGGATTTATTTCAGGCAGAATTGGATTGCCAAAAGTGAGTGTCCTTGGTTGGTTATAGACATTAGATTTTTGCTGTTTTGCCCGTCTTTCAGTACTATTTATTTGAGGAGCTTCCATGCCAGAAAGAGCAGATAAGGTGGTAGTAGAATTGCTTCTTGGAATTAATGTGGAGGGAATTTTGTTGCCTTGTGGAGACAAAGTGTTTTGGAAATCCTTCAATTTTTGCTGATAACTCTTCATCAAGAAAGTCCATGATATCACATTGATCATTGAGAAATGGATCCTCCATGTCCTGTGATTACAATGAAAGTGGAGTTTTGAATAACCATTTGTTTAAAAACAAAGTAACACAATAATAAAGATAAAGAAAAACAAAGAAAAAAGGAACTTTATTATTGATAATTTTGTAGATAAAAAATTTGAAGTTTTTCTAGAATAGATGACTAAGGAATCACCGGTCAGATCAGAACTTACAATGGTAGCACTGAATTTTGAGTGAGTACTTTGTCTATTATCTTAATTAAGGGCTTTGAGTAATTACTTGGACAAAATCGTGCAACTTAATTTCAACCTAATGTTTGGTTCACAAGTGAATCTTATACTGCATTATTACTAAATTAAATTTTATTCCATTTTATACATTGCCTGAGATGAAAGATTGTTAATTTTAAGGAAATGGAAATAGGAGTAAGTAATTAACAAAATTAGTTAATCAGTTAAATTGGTTGTTATATATGCATTATCACAAGATTATTACTTTTATATTTTCATTTGTACAAATTAAACTCGAAAATGATTGGTGGAGCCAATTGAGCTCATGGTTAATACCCTATTATCTCAAGCTTTTCAATGTCCAAGAAGCCAAAAATGCTGTTGATGTTATAGGCAAAGGAGGATTAAATAAACAAGAAAAAGAACTGAGAAATGCTTACCAATTCAGAGAACCATGAACTCACTGAATTATCCATCAACCTTGATAGTTTTATTAGATCTGCAAATGAAAACAAGATACTCCATCACGAAACTTTATTATGGTAAATGAGCTACATTTGTATTTGGAAGAAAGGAAGAAAGAGAGAAAAAAAAAACCCATATATAATAGAGATCTAAGGAAGAAGCTCACTATTATCAACTCCAGGTGCAAAGAGCTTCTCTGAAAAAGCTAAGGAAGATTTGGCATTTTATAGTAGAAGAACAATCATTGAGTTTATTAAAATTTGGATGAAACTATGGAGATTGATACCAACGCTTCAAAAGGAGCCTTCAGCCCTCCATTGCAGTCTTAGAGCCTCCTTTGATGGAGTTCAGAAAGTCAAGAGTGGAGCGGAAGCCGTCACACGCCAATTTATACCCTACGGTTGGCCTGCATGTCAATAAAAAAATATTGTTGGTCCACTATTTTAGGGTGTTTTTCTATCAAAAATGTTAGTAATATTTTTGGGTTTTTCCTTTTCAGAAAAAGAACTATTTTATACTAGCAGTATCTTAAAAAGCAGGTTTATTTGGGGACTAGGATAATTACACCTGTGTAACTTGAGCATCAATTTCAATATATCAATTCGGAGAATTCTCTAATTCTATTGAGAGGGTCATTCCGTTGGCTTTAAAAACTTATAAAATATAATATTTTAAAGTATATAGTGTTCTATGGTATAAATTTTTAAAGTATAACGAGATAGTTCCGTTATGGGACTGTAAAAATTTCCAATCAATTATTGGTCAATAATGTTCGTAAATGAAGGGATTCAGTTAAATGCTTTTTCAAGTTGGTAGTAAGGGTGAGCACGAATTTAGTTAATTGAATTTATAGCTGTTTTTATTTTTTGTTTGAAATTTTAAAACTAATTAATTGAAATTCAGTTAGTTAATTGGTCTGATTGAATTTTGAAATAAAAAAATCGATTATGAAACTAAAATTAAATTTTGAATTTAGAATTACCCGATTTCTAAATTCAATTCGATATTTGAATGGCTTCATAGAGTTTCTTGTCAAAATATATACCTAAAGTTTCGAACTCAAGATCTTTTAAAAAAAATCTTTAGTATTTGATGCCAGAAGGCTTGCAACACTTTTTTTTTTTTAAAAATAAATGTATTTATTTATTTCATATGGCCTTACAAATTAAAACTATAATTTTACTTACAATAGTTATATAATAACACAAATTTATGATATTGTATATATATACCTGATGACAAACACATACACATACACACATTAGTTTGGAGATAGTTATGTTTTCACTTTTGTGTAAAGGATTTCATTATAATGTCAATGAATCCAAATGATTTCAGATTGATTATCGAATTTGTATTTGATTAATCAGATTTAACAATGAAATATAGTTTAAGTAGCAAGATACTTTTTTTATGACTTATTGGTCATGAGTCAAGTCACTAAAAGATAAGTGGAAGGGGTAATTTTTTTTTTTTAATAAAAAAACCAAATTTATTTTGAATTCAATTCGAAATTGAAACTATTTAATAATTTTAGGATTTATTTCTAAATTTTGACCGATTTATTTGATTGATTGATCGATCGATTTACCGATACTCACCCTTAGTTGAGAGTATACTTTGTTAAGATTATTTTTTTAGTATAGCGTCCAGATGTTTTAGCCTTTTAGTTCAGGGTACTCAATTGAAATTCTGTTAATTTGGAAGACTTATTTGGAATTAATCAAAAAATAAAGGTGCAGACAGAACTTGTTCACAAAATATGGCAGTCTGTTTTTTGAAAACTCATTTGTTTCTTTTTGTTAGGAAAAATATTGATCATTGGTTATACGGGTAAAGGACACAAGAAAATACTTTTAACCAAAAATTTCACATATAACAATTATTGCAGAAAGTAAAAGGTGCAATGACATACATAAATATCATCAGGAATTGTAGGACAAAAAATTAATTGCCGAGCTGTATATATTTAGCTCCTTTTGAGTTTATATATTGGTGTCAAAAAGCTAAATGAATAAATAGAACAAGCTTGATTTTACCTGAGAAATGCAGCACACTTAGTTCTGAAAAAACCCTACACATGTCACATGAAGGAAACATACTAAAAAACTGTTGTTTTTTTAACTTTTTCCGGCTATGGTATTCACGTGCACACAAATCACTTTGAAGAGGAAGATGAATTTGTTTTACAATACATTTCTGTTAAAGAATTCTTCCCATCTATTTGAAAGACATGTTATATATGCATATTGCTGTATGATTTTGGCAACATGTCAGTTGTTTAGTATATGTTGAGAAAGATCGATATCACATGATAAAATGGTATCCTATTATACAAAATTAAATACAAAAACTAATATTGTAGAATACGTTAAGAACATTGTTGAACCCCAGTTATGATAATCATGTTTTGATGATGACCAAATCGCAATAATGGTTTTAAAAGTGCGCAGAAAAACAAAACAACCAGAAGACTCCACGGACGCGAATGACTGTCCGAAAGACAGAGTTTCGGACGATGGTAATCGTCCGACACAAAGAAATTGAAGCAAGTTTCGGACGAAGAACAGCGTCCGATCATATTTCCAGAAGACTTTGCTTCGATCGGACGCATGTTCGGACGCATCCTCGGACGTTCGAACGAATACCCTCAGAGAACTGACGCAGTGTTGGACGCAAGGTTTAGCAGCTGCCGTCCGAACGGTCCAACGGCTAGTTTGTTCGGACGAACTCTTGCTGCATCGGCCGTCCGAAAGGTCCAACTGCTAGTTTTCCAGTAAACAAAAAATAGCCGTTGGGAAGTTGTTGGAAGCAAATATATTTGGCAACTATAAATACCCCTAGGTCTGAATTAAGAAAAAAGGGACTTCTACATTGATTACAAATAACTCTTGAGCTATTAGGGAGAAATAGTGGGACAAGTGTTGTAATAGTGTAGGTAGTTTTGTGAAAAGAGTTTAGAAGTGTAAGAGTTCTTCAAGTGTAAAAGTGGAGAGATAACTATTGTAACAAAGGGAGGTTGTGAGTGTAAAACTCTTGGCTCAACTAAAGGTAATTAGTGTGAGCAAGAGTGATCCTCATTTGTGTACAAGAGGTTATTGTCTCACCTACTTTGAAGAGACTTTTAGTGGCTAAACTTCAAGTTGTAAACTTGGTAGTTGCCTTGTAAGAAGCTCTTTGTAGTTGAAAGTTCCAAGCTTGAGAAGCTTGGGAGTTTGGTTTGATTCTCTTAATCTCAATATTCTTATTTGTTCTTTAAGCTTAAATTGTTGAATATCTATTGTATTCATTTGTGCTTAAGTTTTCATTTGGTGCATAAAGTAACCTGTTGTGTTTTCATTAAGCACTTAAAAAGGTTTGTTTTTAGATACAACCTAATTCACCTCCCCTCTTAGGTTGCTTTTGGGGCCAACAAACATAACACCTCAGTTGACAGGTATCTCATAATTTGTACCTAAGTTTCACTTTGAACTTTTTGGTAAAAAGTGGCTAACGTAACCAATGGCTCATATAGTTACTGATATCGACCAATTCATTCTGATAAGGTGTATCTATACCAATTGTGCTATTACTATTTGTGTTGATTGATTTTTATTGTCAAATCAACAAGATAACAAATCGGTATAGGTATGTTGATACTAGTAGTGCCGATTAGGTATTATTATCAAATCAGCCCTCAGGGCTAATCCAAGAATTAGTGAAAGTAGTGGCAAGGGATATGGGTCAACTACCGTGACAACTGGTACAACTAAAATTTGCATGGAGTCAAATCAGCTTACAAATAAGAACATGGTTAGCTATGGCTAAGTAGGTGAAAAAAGAGGAAAAAGTTCAAATTTGAATGTGACAGTTGCTGATAACAGTTTTTAAAGGTTGAAAAGGCCTATAAAATATCACAAAAACATTCAAGGAAACAACAACATCAAACTCAAACAAAAATCAGTCAAATAAAATGGTTTAACCTTAGGTAGCTTATATCTAGTTTTAGGCAATTCATTTTATTTCAACAAGTTTGTGTTTATTTTAGCAAGCATTTTATGTAATTCAACATTTTAGCAAGCATTTTATGTATTTTCAGCAAGCATTTCTCTTTCTAGTTGTAAAATTTCACTTCAAACTTACATTTCTTGCCGACCATTCTAGATTTAAGTCTTTGTACAACAATTTTAAATCCTTGAAGGTTCAAGGCGGATGAATAGCAATCATTTAGAGGTCAGATCCACATTTCAGTGCACATTAAAATTTTTTAAATATTTTTCTTACGTAATAGCACGCTCAATATTTTAATTGGCATGTTTTCCATTTTCGGCCTAGCGGTATCAAAAAATGCCCGATCAGTTCATTTAAATTGGCACACCTGGTAGCACGTTGTTAAAGATTTTGCATTTCAATGGAATGACGTTGTCAAGGAAGGAAAACCCATGGAGCAATCCTCTTCAGGTAGCTAAGTCAATCTCGTAGAAGACTCTTCAACAAAGTCCTTTCTAGAGAGGATATGTGCATCATGGACACAATTCAGAGCAACATGACCATGATGAGAGAGGACATGGCTAAAGAAGCCACGAGAAGGCGGTCTGAATTCAAATGATGGTACGCTACTTCGAAAGAATTGGACATGGAAAAGAGGGTACAGATGTGAAGGAGCTAAATAAGATGGGTTCAAAGTTGAACCAAATCACGAAGGCCATAGATGAGATGAGTAGACAGTATGATAGTCGTGCGGATTACCTCAATATCAGCTTCAAGAAGACGAATTCATCGGTAGATTCAGAAATAGAACAAGTTGGCACATAGCTTATATCTACTTTGGATAGTGAAGAGGTGCCGTTGATGATAAACAATAAATTTTACCGATACATGGATTCGACACTGACAGAATGAAAGTGATGTCCTGGAGGGGTAAACTTTCCTTCATGAGAAATCGGTTGGCAAAAGTATATTTTTAGATGTGGTTGCTGAGTCGGTGACACGCATCGCTGATAATTAAAACATAGATGTTGCGGATGATATTGTTTGTTTATCTAGTGAAGATCTTTTCAATATTTCTCATAACTAGGATAGTAAGGAAAAAAATGTCTCAACTTTTACGGATGACATTGATTCTTATCATAAATCGGTAAAAGATGAAGTGTCTTTAGTGATAAATGTAGATATCGGTTTTCATCAGCATATCGATATTGACATAGAGTGGATCGATATACTGAGTTCATCAGCGATAATAGATGACTTTCCTATTTTGCACCAACCAAAGTTTCATCAACCATTTGATGTTGGCGTTATGCACCAAAAGGCCACCTAACAAGGTAGATTTTTTAATTTTAGAGTTTTATTATTTTAAGAAATTTAAACTCCAAAATTCGATTTGATGTTGGTGTCATGCACCAATGCCACCTAACAAGGTACGATTTTCATTTTTTGGAGTTTTATTATTTAAACAATTTAAGCTCCATAAATTATTTGATGCAAGCATCATGAGTCAATGACAACCTAACAAAGAAGGATTTTCATCAATGGAGTTTTACCATGCCAATCAATACAAACTCTATCAAATTTTCGATGAAGGAGTCATGCATGGGCGACCAAATAATATGGAACAATTATCATATGGTATGTCGAGGGCCAACAATGAACATGACTTGCCGTATTATGATACTATCGGAAAGTAGTTCATATCGATGTCTATAGAAGGAGTTATCATGAAAGTCTTTGTTGATTGAAATAAGTTGGCCAAAATACTTGTCCAAGATCGATGGCGCATAAGGTTCTATTAGAAATTCAATTACCAATATCGATCCAAGAAATGTTGATCCTATTGATTGACATTCATCAATCTTTATATCAACTCTTAAGAATACAAGTACAATGAAATCCATCAAAACTTTACATGCACATTGATAGAGTGTTTGGGGGGCATCTATTAGTACAAATCAGCCAGCATAGTTAATAACCAATATAGTTGCCGATATTGACTAATTTATGCTGATATCAATTGTATCTATACCAATTGTGTTGATAGTTGTACTAATTGAGTATTATTGTCAAATCATCAAGGTAACAAATCAATGTAGGTATGCCGATACTATCAGTACTGATTAGGTTTTATTATCAAATCAGCCTAAGGGTTGATCTAACAGTTAGTGGAAGTAGTGGTAAGGGAATGAAATTCTAAGCTAGATGTCACTAAATTATTAAGAACCATAAGAAAGCATAGAATGGAAGTTACTAGATTTTTAAGAAATTCAACTAGAAAGTAAGTAAAAATTATATGTACTTATTGTTTTTGATTTACCCACTAAAATTATCTAATCAAAATTAAAACTTGGAAGGAATTTAAAGCAAGATCTAAAGGAAATTTAAAGAGAACTTTTATAGGGTAATATTAAGAGAAATTTGAGTTCTAAGCTAAACAACAATTAAAACTAATATAAAAACTAACTACACTCCTTGGTATACTTGCTTGTCCTACAAGAGTGTGTTTGGAGAGTTGTCAATCAAAATTACAAGATTACCCTATACATTATGCAAAAGCGCTTTGATGTTGTGATACCAACATCGAGTTGAAAATTGAACTTCAAATTTCCGCCTCGATGTCACGACTTCAATTATTAGGTGTCATACATCGAGCTCTTTTCATCTCATGTATTCAATATTTATTAAATTGTACTTTACTCCTCGGCTACTTGAACTCTTGATTTTCATCCCCTAAATTCTTCTCCTGCAAAACACTTAGTAAAATAAGCTATTCTAATTAAACCCAAAATTAACAAAAGTTCGTATTAATAACTAAATATTTAAAAGTAAAGCTAATGCGAAAATAAAATAAACACAATTAGATCAAAACACTCAATTAAACACTAAAAATACGGATTAGACTAGATGTGTCTAGAAAAATGTGGACTCAAAGGCTGTAGTTTAAAGATGAAATAACTCTAATTTACTAGAGTTATCACATTCTCAAACTTAGCGTTTTGCTAGTCCCGAACAAAACAAGAAATAAAATGGACTTTACTAAATAACCAAACAAGCGCACCACCAAAGTTGACAAACAAAAGATGAACAATGAATGTAAAGATGAATAATGAATGTAATTATGAATAATGAGGAAATCTCTCAAGGGACCTCAAATACAAGCAATTGGACCATTTCAACTAGTCACTCCATGTTTTCAAGTTTCCTAAAATCATAAGTTCAAATGATACATAATATTTGAAATTACTAAGCATTAACTATTCTCAAAAAGGTTTTCAAAAAGTATGTTCTATTCATTCAAAGAATAATCTCTTCTCAAATCACAAGTACTACAAAGTTGTTCAACCATCCTTACAAGGTTGCATGGAAATAGAAATTCATTTGGAATCTATCTACATACATATATCACACAATTTGGGAACATTAACCCTATCAAGGAATGAGTAGTATGATATCAACGATAAGTATTACAAACATTCTTCCTCGACTTGTTGATATTCTAGAATGTAATTCTTAATGGCTTAATTTGGAGAAACAACATGGGTACGTGCACGGCTCTAAACCAAGGAAAAGGAGTAAAACGTACATTATATTAATATCTAATACCAATCATTAACAAATTGGAATAACATTCCCTATGAAAATACACAAAATGTCATAATTTCCTTCTATTCTATATAAACTATTTTTTTCAAAAGACAAATGGACCAACAAAGTAATATTTATGATTTGATTAGAAAGAATATTTCAAATGAATTTCACCCAAAATATTAGTCCCTCTTTTTGAAAATGGTAATACCAAGTTTTCGAAATTCTTGCGTTGCAAAAGAACCACTCTCACACACTTTAAGTTCATAGAATGTCCTAGTTCACTCATATTGTATTGCAAGTCAAGTATCATCATCGCATACCAAATTGATTAATTTTCATGTATCTCCAAGTACCATCAAACACAAACATGCAAATATAAAAGGTCCATTCATGACACAAATAATGCACACACCCAAACTTGACACTTTTATTCACTTGATGAGTAAAACTCATCCATCACTCACCCAAAAGTCAACAAACAAAACCAATGTACGATTAAGCCCCAAGTTATAATAACATAATATAAAATAAAGCCTAATCAAAAGAAGTCACTAAGAGAAAAATTAAGCTAAGAACCAAGTAGGCATCCATGCAAGATAAAAATTGTCAATCTAATCACTTAAGTATAAAAAATACAATACTTGACATCAGCCTAAGGCCCTTAGACACTATCACCACTCAATCAAGTAAACCACTAAAAACACGAAAACTCAAAAACCAAGCATTCATCATTAAAGTTCAAAGTGATCAAATCCAATTCAACCATCAATAATAAGTCATTTGGTATCAGCTTAAGTCCCTTAGCCAATTTACTCAAAAGAAAGTTTTCAAACCAAACTATCCAAAAGTATAAAGTAATATAATAAAATACTAAAGTAACTAAAGAAATGAAAATAAAAATAGTCTTCAAATCCTTCAAAGTGCATACATTAAAGTAAGATAAATAATCTTCTCCGTGACACTCGAACATCACTCTTCATCTTCCACTTTATTTCTATCTCGCTCCATCTCTTCTTGTCCATCCTCAGTACCACTGTGCTGGCTCTCCTCAAAATCTTCTTCTTGGACTGCATCAATGTCACCTGCTTGTTGTGATTTCCCTTGATGTGATGGTTCCTCGAGTGGTGTGTAGTAGACATGACTGCACTGGACTATAATACCAAGCTAGGGATTGCCTTGGTTGAGTCAAGTGTTGAGCGATGTGACCTTCAGAGCTTCACCAATGACCGCCAATTGTTGTGAAGGACAAGTTGGTTGTATGTCCAATATCCTTGAAACTCATTGTGTTCCTTCTTGTTGCTTCATGCACTAACGACATATTTTATTGGTATAGGAATCTGAAGTGCTTGTAGAGCTGCTGTGATGGTGGCATATTGGCTCTTTCGAGCAGTTATGTCTTTCAAATTCTTGGACCATTTTGTAAACATATTTTTTGTTGATTCTACCTCTTGGATGGGTCTGTGGCTCTTTAGGAGTGATGGGAACTCTTGCACTAATACATAAATAGGTTATTAAACTGGGCGTATAAAGATTGGTCTCCCGGATCTCCCATTGTCTAGGAACCCCTGTCTAATTAATCTACCAACATCAAAAGGCATCCTTGCAATGATAGAATAAACAAGGCATGCTTTGTCTCTCAAAATATAGCTTACTGAATTTGATCCCCAAATTCTACAACTAATAAAATAAAGCCACAATTTAGCAATCAAAGATAAACTGCTACAAGAAAATTTGAGCTCTACAGTTCTCGTCGCATTCATAACCCAATCAATATTAGAATAACGCAGAGTATTTTTAACAGCCACCATATCATTCTCTTTGTTATTTAGGAACTCCTGATATTCCACGCTATCAACAGATGTTATAAGTGTGTTAAAATACTCATTAATCCTTTAAGCACTGAAATCCACTAATACTCCTCCAACTCTCACATTGCCTTCCTCAAGCTCACACACATTGCAATGAAACTCTTTAACCAAATTTATATACCCTGATGCAACCTCTTGATCAAAATTCTGCCAGTTTCTAGCCCTAAGTTGTGTTTCCAATTCCTTTCTATCATCCTCGTAGTCCCCCCAATGCATACATAAATCAAATCTTCTGTCCTTAATGACCTTGTGCTGCTTATTTGCACGAAATACATCATGAGCACAGTCACTAGCAAATCTAAAACTAGTTCATTTTTCTTATTTTGTTCACCAATCGCTCCTTCCCTACTCGTCCCTTCCACCATTTTTCTTTTTTTAGTATTCTTTGCTCTATCTCAACCCCTACCTCTACCTCTAATACCATAAACTCCCCTTGTCATTTTTGGAGCAAATTAAGTAAAAAACAATAATATTCTTTCCACACGATGTTCAATTGCACAGTCAAACCGACAGCAACCAATTCACAACAAAATTTCACCAAAAATTTTACCAAATCCGAAATTACCAAATCAAATAATGAACCATCCACCACCACAAATAAACTTAAGTGATTCACAGTCAAATTTACAGAACAAATTCATAGAAATTTGTCAAAATAAAATTTTCAAAAATCAGCCACAATTTCTTAAAAATTCCAAGAAATTAATTGGCAAATTTAACCAAAATTCTAACCAAACAATCCTCAACAATAACTTATGGGTTTAAGCACAAGAGAATTGGAAGATATTAGCAAAGAAAAACCCACACGAATATTTGAAGATTACTCATTTGAAACTTGAAAATTTTCCTTTGAAAAAACTTTTTCAAAGATAATTGTTGATGATTAGAGTTTGTTAGGGTAGATTATGGTGGTTTTGTGGAGGATTATCGGAAGAAAAAGATGTGTTGGAGAAAAGGAAAGAAAGGGTGTGCAGTCTAGGGTTTTTGGAAATTTAGGGTCGAAGTGAAAGAGAAGAAGAAGAAGAAAAAGTCGAATGAATTTGTATTCTGTCCATTTTGGTGTTGCGAAATCAAATTTTTGATGTCACAACATAAAAAATCATATGCCACCCATGCGCGCCTCGATATCACGAAAAAGAGTTTTTGATGTCGTGACATCAATTGGTAATGTGCCTTCCACGTGCTCAGTGTTGCGACATCATTCCTTGGCGTTGCGATATCGAGACAGAACCAAAAATATGCCTTCCCGAAAGTTTGAGCTTGGTCTTGCAACATCAAATTTGGTGTCGATTGAACTTCTGTACAGTTGAGTTCTAAAACTTAGCCAATTTTTTCAACTTCTTTTTTCACTTCAAGTCTTCTCACCACCTACAAACATTAAAAACACAAATGATAGAAGACCATTTCACTTCATTTTCTTAGCACAACTTATTCAAATAAAAAGCAAAATTTTCAAACCAAAACTAAACTAAAAACAAACCAAATCACACCAAATCAAATTAAACAAGAAATAAAAGTGAAACTGGCACTAAAACAAATCAAAATGTGAAATTTAAAGCTTGGTTGCCTCAAATGAAGCGCTCTTTTATTGACACTAGCTTGACTATGGTATGGCTTGATCATTTTTTAGCAAATTGGACAATTTCACATCCATCTTCATTGGCTCCTCCAAAATCATGTTTGAGTAGATGCCCACTGGCCTTAAAATTAGATTCCTTTCCTTCAAGCTCCACTACTCCATAGGGAAAAACTTGACTACCTTGAACGGTCCATTCTATCTTGACTTAAGCTTCCCTAGAAAGAGTTTGACCCTTGAATTATCGAGCAAGACCAAGTCACCGGCTTTGAATTCCTTCCTTAAAACGGACTTATCATGCCATATTTTTGTCTTTTCTTTATAAATCAAGGAATTTTAAAATGCTTCACTTGGGAACTCATCCAACTCATTTAAATCTAAGAGTCTCTTTTCATATGCTTCTTTAAGGTCAAAATTTAGACTTTTTACTACCCAATAGGCCTTGTGCTCCAAAATTGGCTTCACCGGTAAATGACATGCCTTACAATAGACTATTCAGTAGGGAGACATTCAAATTGGAGTTTTAAATGTCGTACGATAAGCCCATAAAGTATCATCAAACTTCATTGCCAATTTTTTCTTGAGTTGTTGACCGTTTTCTCCAAAATTCTCTTCAATTCCCTATTCGACACTTCAACTTGACCCAAAGTTTGAGGATGATATGGTAGACCGATTTTGTGCTTCACCCCATACTTTAACATCAAATCTACAAGTTGAGAATTTTTGAAGTGTGTTCCCTAGTCACTAATAATGGTTCTTGGAATACCAAACTAGGAGAAAATGTTCTTCCTAAGGAATTTGGTCTCAACTCTTACATCATTGGTTGGTGTGGCGATTGCTTCTACCCACTTTGGTACATAATTCACCGCAACCAAAATATATTTGTTTCAGTATGATGTTGGAAAGGGTACCATAAAATCAATGCCCCATGCATAAAAAATTTCCAACTCCATAATCCCATGGTGAGGGGCATCTCTTGTCTCCTTTAAATTTTGCCAATCCTTTGACATTCATCACATTAAAGTACAAAATTTCAAGTATCCTTAAAAATGTTTGGCCAATACAAAACACTTTGTAGCACTTTAAATGTTGTTCTTTGTTCTCCATGGTGACCTCTTACGGGTGACGCATGACAATGATACAATATATCCTTAACTTCCTCTTTCGGTACACATCTCCTCAAAATTTGATCGTTACACCTCCGAAAAAGATAAGGGTCATCCCAAAAATAGTACTTGATCTTTGCAAGGAACTTTCTTTTTGCATTTGCATTCAACTTGCTTGGCACCACCCTTGCTACAAGGTAATTTGCAATGTCTGCATACCAAGGAATTGACTCCTTAACTTCAAACAGCTTTTCAATTGATGCCTCTTCTACAATGGCCTTTCTATCTTGACATCACAAACCTAGATTTTTCAATCCTTGATAAATGATCCGTTACAACATTCTCAACTCCCTTTTTGTCCCACAACCTCCCAATAAAACTCTTACAAAAGAAGTATCTATCTTAGTAAGCGTGGTTTTGCATCTTGTTTAAAAAATAAATACTTCAATAGAGAGTGATCTGTGTAGACAATGGTCTTTGAACCAATAAGGTAAGATCTAAACTTGTCAAATGCGAAAACGATAGCAATTAATTCCTTTTCTGTGGTAGAATAATTGATTTGTGCATCATTTAAAGTTCTACTTGATTATAATGACATGCAATATTTTATCAATTTTGTTGACACAAAATAGCACATACGTGTTTTAGCTCATTAAAGGCACGCAAGCAAGAATCATCAAATCTAAAAACACAATATTTTTGGAGTAAAGAACATAAAGGTCTAGGAATTTGTGAAAAGCTTCTAATAAACCGCTTATAAGACCCTGCATGTCCAAAAACTTCTCACCCTTCTAACATTAACAGATGGAACCAACTTCTCAATTACCTCGACCTTGGCCTTATCAATCTTTATGACCTTAGATGGGCATGACTCTATGTCCCAAAACAATCCCTTCTTGTACCATGAAATGGTATTTTTCTCAATTGAGAGCCAAATTGGTTTCCACACTTCTTTTCAATACATGAGACAAGTTCAGCAAACAATCATCAAAAGATTCAACAAAAACACTAAAATCATCCATGAAGATCTCTATACATTTTTCCACCATGTCAGGAAAAATGGCAAACATGCAATGTTGAAATGTGCTAAGAGCATTACAAAGCCCAAAGGGCATTTTCCTATATGCAAAAGTTCCATATGGGCATGTGAAAGTTGTCTTTTCTTGATCTTATAGGTAAATGACAATTTGAAGATACCTGTATTATCTATCTAAGATGCAATAATATACAAAACCAGCCAACCTTTCAAGCATTTGATCTATAAAATGAAGGAAAAAATGGTCTTTATGGGTAGTTTCATTCAATTTTTGAAAATCAATGCACATCAGCCACCCCGTGATCAATCTAAAGGGCAGGAGCTCATTGGTTTCAGTTGTATTCAGAGACTAAGTATAATGGTGATACCACCATTTTTTAAGAACAACTTGAATAGGACTAATCCACTCGCTATCACTAATAGGTAGATTATACTAGCGTCCAATAGCTTCATTACTTCCTTTCTCACAACCTCTTCAAAGTAGGATTCAACCTCCTTTGAGGTTGCCTTGCTGGTTTATTCTCTTCATTCAACAAAATCTTATGCATGCACACGGAAGGGCTAATTCCTTTAATGTCATCAATAGACCAAACAATAGCATTTCTATACATTTTAAGCACCACAATCAATTTCTCAAGTTGTTCATTGGTCAAGGAAGCATTCACAATCACTGGATAGGTCTCATTTTCACCAAGATAAACATACATCAAGTGAGTAAGGAGAGTTTTAAGTTCCACCTTGTGACATTCGTTGTTCAGAGACCCCCCGTTACCTTTACCATTACCATTCTTTCCTTCCTTACTCTCATGAATTGTGACATTGTTTTCCAATTGGTGCAAATATTCCACTACTCTACTATCTTCATCTTCTTGGACTATATCACTTGGATTCAATAAAACTCTTTTCAGTTGAGATTTCTCCAATTTGTACCAACAATAGCCATCAACTAAATTTATGTTCATAATATTTTCATAAATAGAAAGAAGTTTTAATGAATCAAAAATATTGAAAATAATAATTTCATCATTAATTTGAAATGCCAACTTCCCTTCTTGTATAATCTATGAGTAAGGAATGGACTTCCAAGGATAATGGGCATTTCCTTATCTTCCTCCATGTCCAAAATTATGAAATCTGTCAGAAGATAAAGCGTGCCTATCTTTATGATTACATCTTCAACAATTCCCCTTGGACATTTAATACTCCTGTCTGCAAGTTGCAAGGAAACACTTGTGGGCTTCAAATCTCCTCCACTAAGCCTCTTGTAGAGCAAACAAGGCATGAGATTTATGGAGGCCTCCAAATCGCACAAGGACTTCTGAAATTGAACCCTACCAATTTCACAAGGAATGGTAAAAGAAGAATAGGGATCTTTAAGTTTGAAAGGCATCCTATTTGTGATCAATGCACTACAATTCTTCATCAAGCATAATATTTCATCCCCATGTAATAACCTTTTTGACGTGAGAAATTGTTTCGTGAATTTGGCATATGAGGGCATATTTTCAAGTGCCTCCATGAATGGTATATTGATTTCAATTTTCTTAAACACCTCAAGAAACTTCTTGAATTTCTTTGCCTTTTCCTCTTCTTTCAACTTTTGTGAGAATGGAACTCTAACTTGCTTTGACAATTGGAGTGTAGGATCCTTGCCTTCATTATGTTTTCTCATAGGGCTTACTAGGTTTTTTGGTCATTTCACCTTGGCCCTTTGAAGATTTCCATTTTTCTTCACCAATTTCCTTAACCACTCTCTTTTCTTCGCTTCTTGAGGATGAACTGTCACGAACTTTCCCCTCCAAAGCTTTGCCACTTCTAAGTGTGATGGCTTGTACTTGCTCCCTACCATTTTGCTCTCTTGGATTGGGTAATTGTATCACTTGGCAAGATACCCGAAGGTCTTTTATTTTGTTGCCTAGCCAATTGCCCCAATTTAACCTCCAAATTCCTTGTCATGGCTTTTAAGTTCTCATACTCCTTCCTTTGGTTTTCAATCTCCCTCTTTTGGTTATCATTTTCTCTTCTCAAATTCCTAAATTATGCTTAGAGATCATTACCCTTTCTATGGAAATTTTGATTGTAATTCATGGGTGGTAGAGGGTTGTATTGTTGAAATTGAGACCTTGGTTGATTGTCATGATAGGGAGGATTTGAGACAGGTGGATAGAAGGTAGCTTGAAAATTTCATTGGTGAGGTGGTTGATAAAGTCGAGAAGATAAAGAAGTTGAGGTTTGGTTTTAAAAATTTTGATGTGGAAGATTGTGTTGGTAAGGAGGATATTTTTTGGTTGTTGGAATTGCTCCAAGAAAGGTCAAGATGGTTCCTTCATGAAGTGTTGTAAGTATTTCTAAAGCTTCTTGAGGAATCCTTAACTGCTGTTGAAGGTTGGTTAGATATATAGTTAATTTGTTCACATGTGCCATAAGAAACCTCACATTGACCATTTTGATGTCTACCACCACACAAATCACAAACAAGATGTATTTGAGAAGAAGTACCCACAGAATTTACGGTATTTGATCTCCCAAAGTTCTCCAAAGCTCTTGTGAAATTATTCACAACATTCATAAACATGCCTTGTTGAGCAAGTAATGCATCATTTAGGTTGAAATTCAAAATACCACCATGTTGAGCATTGGCTTGATTGACATGTTGTTGAGCCACAGATTGAGCAATAGGACCGTGAGAGTAATAGTTAGATGCCGTGACATTAAGTAGTGCTTGAGCTTCTTTCGGCTTTTTGAAAAAAAATTGAACCATCTGTGAATGCATCGACCATTGATTTGGTCTCTTGAGTCAAGCCATTATAAAATATCTGGATTTGCAACCAAAGAAGAATAGTGTGATGTGGGCATTTTTTCAATAATCCTTTGAACGCTTTCTCACTCCTCACTAATACCTTTACCCATATCTTGCTTGAATGATATGATCTCATTGCGAAGTTTGGCTATCCTCGAAGGAGGAAAATGTTTGGTCAAAAATTTTTGGGCCAGTTGATTCCAAATCGTAAACATTCCTTGAGCATGTGATTGTAGCTAATCCTTTGCTCTATCCCTCAATGAAAAGGGGAAAACACTTATGCCCACACAATCCGGATGTACTCCACTGAATTTAAATATGTCCAACACTTCTTCAAAGTTCATTAAGTGCATGTATGGATCCTCGTTAGGGCCTCCACCGAACATCGAATGAGTTTGTAACATTTGTATAAGAGCGGGTTTGATTTCAAAATTGTTCACTTGTACTAGCATACGTGCAATACTAGAAGTAGCCCCATCGAAATTAGGCATTGCATAGTCTCTAAGAAGACAACCATTACCATGAATTCCATTACCATTATTCCCAAGTCCTCCATTGAAGTTAGCTCCTATACCATGATCTTAATGCACGTTCCAATCCCTTCTACTTGTTCTTCATCACCATTATTATCCAAATTTTCATTCAATATTCTAGGATTTTATTGATGATTCTCTATTTGAAGTCTTTCCAACTCTTGTCCCACTCTTTTTGCTTTTTGAATTTCCCTTAATTCCTTCACTCTTTCGTCATCTAAACAAATTAAAGGCTCTTTTTCTCTTCTAACCATCCACTACAAAGAGTAAATTCAACCAATTAGTCACAAGTGCCACTACAATTCACAAACAAGAACTAGCAATATAAGCAATTAAAAACTACTAACTATGAACTAAGACTAACTACTAAACAAGAAAATGTGCCTAATCTACATGACCCTTAAAGCGCTTTATATTGCCAAAATACCAAGGATAACCCCCAGCAACGACTCCATAAAATTGTTCATGCTACAGATAGAAATCAATCAATACAAAAACATGTAATAAAATTTTTTTACACAAATCTTTTAAGCTCTATCCTCACACTAGCAAGTATATGGGTCGATGGATAATCCAACCTAAACAAATTCAAGCAAACAAGTAAACTAAATAACTATTTTAACTACTTAAAACAAGGAAATTAAGCGAGAAATTTATACTCTAATTAAGCAAGTAAACAACTAACTAAACGACTAACTAATTTATTCTAATGAAAACAAGTAAACTATTTCTAAATCAACTAAATTAACTAAAGTAAAACAATAATTAAAAAGCAAGTTATTCTATATTAACTAATAAAAGCAATAAAGAAAGCTTGAAAATAAGGCAATTTCCATGTTTTTACTAACTTAAAAACTATTTGAATTTGCAAAAGGAAGTAATTTTAAACTAAATATTTTTAGATTTTTAATTTAATAAAAGAATTCCCACTAAGAAAATTACTTGAAATTAAAGCAAGGAAATGAAATTTTAAGCTAGAAATCACTAAACTATCAAGAACCCTAAGAAAGCTTGGAATTGAAGTAACTAGATTTTCAAGAAATTCAACTAGAAAGTAAGTAAAAATATTATATCTATTTATAGCTAATGATTAATTGACTAAGATTATCCGTTCAAAATTAAAACTTACATGGAATTCAAAGCAAGATCTAAAGGAATTTAAAGAGAACATTTTAATATTAAGAGAAACTTGAGTTCTAAGCTAAACTACAACTAAAACTCATGTAAAAACAAACTACACTCCTACTATGTGTACTTGCTTGTCCTGCAAGAGAGTATTTGTAGAGGTGTCAATCAAAATTACAAGATTGCCCCTATATATTATGCAAACGCACTTCAATGTCACGACACCAAATAGTTGGTGTTGCGACATCGAGCTAAAAATTGAACTTTGTATTTTTGCCTCGGTGTCGCGAGTCATGACATCAATTATTTGGTGTCGTGACATTGAGCTCTTTTCAACTCGTGTCTTCAATTTTCATTAAATTGCACTTTGCTCCTCAACTACTTGTACTCTTGATTTTTATCCTCTAAATTCTTCTCCGGCAAAACACTTAGCAAAATAAGAAGTTATTCTAATTAAACCCAAAATTAACAAAAGTTCATACAAATAACTAAATATTTAAAAGTAAAGCTAATGCAAAAACAAAATAAACACAATTATATCAAAAGACTCAATTAAACACCAAAAATACAGGTTCAACTACTCAAAAGCTATAGTTTAAAGATAAAATAACTCTATTTTAGTAGAGTTATCAATAGGTTCAAAATTGAAGCAAACCACGAAGGCCGTTAACGAGTTCGGCCACTCTTAAATGATCTACTGATAACTCTAGTAAACTAGAGTTATTTTTCTCTAAATTATAGCATTTTGATAGTTTAAATTCCAATATTAGATAAGTAATTGAAGATTTTAGTTAATTTCTTTCATATGTATTGGTATTTTCATTTTTTAATTAATTATGATAATTTTGTGTTAAATTTTTAGTTAATTAAGTGCTTAATGTGTTAATATTATGCAGGTTAAAAATTAAATGTTCGAAGCTGGAAGGAACAAAACTCAAGGGACCAAATTGCAAAATGGATGAAATAAAGATTGATCGCGGTCTCGACTGTTCCAGACCACAATCTCGACCCGGGAATTAGCTTTACTATTTTAGAGTCGAGATCGCGGTCTCAAATGTTCCAGACCACGATCTTGACTCGCTAAATGCTAAGTTTTAAGGGCAATTTTGTAAAATTACAGCCCAAAAACCCTGATTTTGCCTTGTATAATGCTGCACTATTTAAGCTAAAGTAGAATTAGTTTTAGAGAGTTAGAGAGTGTTAGATAGTTTACAGTAGAGAGCTTTAGATAATTCTAGATAGATTAGGATAACATAAACTACAAGTTACTTTTTCTTATAGAAATTTCTCTTAACTTTCATCTTAGATCTTCTTTAAATTTCTTGTCAAGTTTAAATTTTTATTAGATAATCGTAGTGGATTTTTTGTAAGTTTTAAGTAGATTTAATTTTTATTTGCTTTCTTATCCATTTTAGTGAAAATTTCTTTACTTTCAAATTAGGGTTTGTAGGAAAAGAATTAGGGTTCTTATCAATTTCTTACTTTCTATTTAAGAATTTTCAATTTCTAGATTTAATTTTTAGTGGGTTTCCTTAATTCTAATCGAAAAATCAAAAAAAAAAAAAAATTTAATTTCCTAGTTTATCTTTATCTAATTTTTACTTTAGAAATGAATGCTTTTAGTATTAAATTTTTCTTTCTCCTTTAGTCTTTTTAGTTGATTGATTCTCTTGTTCTAAATTTTAGTTTTAAATTAGATTAAATTAGGTTAGAATTAAAATTATAGCTTTCATTAGAATAGTTCTACCATCTACCAATTGATTTAGCTTAACTACACAAATACCCTTAAACCTTGGTAATTGCAATCGACAATCCTTGTGGGAACGATCCCTACTTTCCTTTGCTACTAGTTGACAACTGTATACTTGCGAAATACCATCTAGTTAGTAGTAGGATTTAGGTGTTCATTGAATTATAACTAGATGTGTTAAAGAATGCATCATCTACTTCCCCTTGATGACACATTCTTATGTCGTTAGGCTTTCACATTCCATCTAAATATTGCTTTTGCGAGGATTAGGATTCTCTTGTCCATGGTTTTCCTTTTTGTCCTTTGGCTGCTTGTTTGTGGGAAGAATTGGAAACTAATTTCGATGTTCCATGCATTCAAGTAGGTTCCATTCAGCATAAGCTCCAACTTTGGCGGTTATCTTCTCCCTCCTTTGATGGCGGATAGCTCTTATTGGTGGTGACTATCTTGGCTTTTTGGAACTTATGGAAGGTGCACAATTATTTTATTTTTGAAAATGCTCCAGCTACCTTGTCCTCTCTTTTAGCTACAATTGGAAGTGATCTTCAATCTACATGCCGAGTCAAACCTTTTCATGCCTCCTTGAGCTTTTATTTTCTCCTCTTGGCAAATAAGGTTTTGAAACTCCTCAGCTTAGGGCTTCCATTCCTTGGCCGGTTGTCTGGGATTTTCCTCCTATTGGGGCTCACAAATTGAATATTGATGGATCATCTTTCTTGGGAAACCCAAGGGCTGCTGGAAGAGGTGGGATAATCTCGACAACCCATTGCGTTCCAGTGACAGGTTTCTCTGTATCTTTAGGTTACAAGACTAATATGGAGGCGGAGACGCTATCTTTGTTGACTGGCATTTACTTGTGTATTGATAGGGGTTTGTTGAATGTGTTCGTTGAAACAAATTCTTTGATCCTTTTTAATGTGATACAAGGACATGTTCCAACCCCTTGGAAGCTCGATTCTTTACTTCACAAGGTCAAGCATTATCTGTCAATGGGACAATTTTAGCATGTTTAGTGGGAGGCTAATGCAGTGGCAGACAAGCTTGGTAAGATGGCCAGTGCTACGTAGGATTTGCATATCTTTTTTTAATTCGTTCACTCTTTTTCCTACCTATGGACTTGCGAGACTAGATCACATGCGTACCCCTTGTCCATTAGACATTGTTGAGTTATTTGTTTTATTTAGTGTTTTTTTTTTTTTTTACTTGTCATTATCTTTCATACTAGAGGTTTTGGCTTAGTCCCCTCTTTGTACTCTCAATTTTTGTTAATAAAATCTTGGGAGTGGTGCCCCCACCAATGTAAAGGTGCTTAGCCGATTAAAAAAAATAGTATAACGATTAATTGGAAACTCATTGCTAGTGGGTTTGCTAAAGGTGCTGAATCTAAAAACAATGATATAGTTATTTTTTCTAGATATTTTTTCACTTACATAGAACACTTTTTTGTCATTTAAAAAATAGCATCGAATCTAATTTTGAAAAGCATGATACACCAAAAAATACAAACAAATAAATTTAGATATAAGAATAAGACAGATATGAACAAAGTTTACATGAAAATATTATAGATAATTTGAAATTTAATCCCTTAAGAAGGTCCCCAAGATCTAATTAAAAATTTTATTTTTAACTATTTTTATAATCTCACTGAAGTCCCTCAAGTATGGTTGTGTGTGCATGTGATTTTTTTTTTTAATCAAAATTGTCATCTCAACATGATAAAAAAAAAAACAAAAACTCAAGGAAAAAGAGTTAAACAAAAAAATATAAGATGTATTTGTGGATTGTGAAAATACTTGAGGGACAAAAGAGTTAAGAAAAAGTTTAGGGGGCTTATCTGTGATAAACATAGTTTAAGGACGAAAAAATTAAAAATATAACTTTAGGGATCTCTATAAGATTTTAAAAATATTGTAGTGCTTAAATAGCAATTATCCTATAATTTTTGAATATTGATCATAATGTTTTTGGATTGAATGATTAATTTGAATATTGTAAACTATTCAATTGATTAATAAGTTTGTCACATCTTATAATTAGTATAATTATGTAATCGTATTGAATGATTTGGCCCAAGATTTAAATTTTGATAATTTTTTTATACAATGTATACAATTTTTATTCATTTTAGTGAATTGTAGTGCTTTATAAAATATGATTCTTGAGTTTTAAATCATATTCGTATTTTTATAAGCTAACTTGATATTATTATACTTTTTCTTATTCTTTTGCTAATACTTTGATAGATATCAATTAAAATTATACATTTTTAAAAGTAGTATAATGATTAATTGAAAACCTATAGCTAGCAGGTTTGCGAGTCGTGCTGGTTATAAAAACAAAGATATAGTTATTTTTTTATGAATATTTTTTATTTACATAGAACATTATTTCATTAATAAAAAAATCGCGTCGAATCAAAATTTGAAAAACTTATTACACTAAAAAATACAAACAAATAAATTTAAATTAATGAATAAGAAATAATTGAACGAAGCTATATGAAAATATTAGAGATGATTGAAAATTTAGTCCCTCAAGAAGGTCCCAAGTTCTAGTTAAAAATTTTTATCTTCAACTATTTTCGAAATCTCACAGAAGTCCCTCAAGAGTGTGTGTGGGTGTGTGTTTGATAAAAGTAACCATCTAGACATGATAAGAAAAACAAAAGTTCAAGGGAAAAAAGAGTTATATAAAAAAATATAGGCTATATTTGTCGACTAAGAAAATACTTTAGGGATAAAACTTGACATCTAGTTATGAAAAAAGTTTAGTGGGCTTATATGCGATTAAAATAATTTAATGTAAAATATTTAAAATATAATTTGAGGGATTTCTATGAGATATTAAAAATAATTTATGGATTAAATTTGCAATTCTCCCTTATCAATTTTTTTGTAAAAGTATTATAATTGGGTTGCGATAATGAAATTACTCATACTTAGACAACGAAATACATCTCATGTGGTAAGACGTTTTTCCTATAACCTGATGTTCACGGGTTTGAGTCACTAAAGGGTTAAAAGGAGTGGTGGTTTTTTTTTTTTTTTTTTTTAAATACTCATGTAGTTATGTTACACATTTTTTTCAAATATATTAAGAATAAACCTTAAACATTATATATATAAGGTAAATAAATATTTATTCTCCTATTTTATTATATAAATTATAATATTATATTTGACATGTATTACAAATAATTGATACTTATATAATAATCCGTAACATTTATTTTTCTAATAACTCTAAAAAACAATTATAAAGAAGATACGTTAAATAATATAAAGGTCTTGAACAAATAAAAATAGTTATTAATAGGTTCTAGGTAATTTATTTGAATTCAAATGGTTAAGTAAATATTTAAAATTTTACTTTTACTATTTAATATGTAAATATCATTATACTTGCTATTTGGCAAGATTTTAGAACTTTTCACAAACCATCGTTCTCCTATATATATATATAGACACACACATACACAAACACACACTTACTAACTAAATACCCCATGCTATGCATGCTATGCATGGGAGGATATATTTCTATTTTAATTTTTACAGTAATAATAAAATAATGATGGTTGCATAAAATCTTTAGTAATTAAATAATATAAAGATAAATAAAAGTAACTAATAATATCTACAAATTTTACCAATTAGAGAAATAAAAATAAAAGAACAATTTAAGAAATAATAGTTAAATGTGCATTTAAAATGATTTTATTTATGTCATATAAAAGAGCAACAATCTAACTTAATTATTAGTATTGAAAATTTTAATTAGATGTGTAGACTATAGTAACAATTTTACTATGATTTAGATATATAATTGTTCTGAAAACTTGCACCTATACCATATTTCATGGAAAGACAAAGGATAAAATTAATTTTGTTCAATGTGAATGAATATAATTTTTTAGTTATAAATGGTCAAAAAAATAATAATCTGGAAGCATTGTTTTGTTTAGTATAAATTAACTTGATTTGGTCTATACAAATTGTCAATAAATATAGTAATTAAGAATTATTTGTCACAATTATAATTAGTTGGTACTTTTCATAGTTAAAACTACTTAATAGTACTTAATTAATGTGTATCGATCAATTTTTCTATTTAAATATTACTTGATAATATGAAGATGAATTAAAGCTATTGAATGTTCAAAAGTATCGAGCTAATTATGTACTTTATTAGAGTAATTTTTTAATATATAAAGGAAGATGAATATTAAATTTTTAAATTTTTAATATTATATTTTAAAAACATGTTATCATATGCAGGGGAAGATAAAAATATTTATATACATATATACCATTTTATTGTAAAATTAAGCGTGTGTGTGTAATTTTTTATTATAAAATGATTTTAGTGAAATAACAATGTTGGTCTAAAACTTTTAGCAATTAAACTAAGTACCAATATCAAGACATTTTACAATGCCAGAAACTAAGTACATTGATTGCATTAATTTTGAAAAAGGAAAATCCCTCAACCTTTTTTGACTATCGGCCAATAAGCTTGTGAACCTTTTTCCATAAGATATGTACTAAAATTCTAGCTAATAGGTTATCAAGTGTTTTGCCTAAGTTGATTTTTGATGAGCAGGTTGCTTTTACCAAAGGACGAAATATCTCGAACAATATTCTTATTTGTCAAGAAATGCTAAGAAGGATAAACAAAAATACTAGAGGAGGTAATGTTCTATTAAAGCTTGACCTCACCAAAGCTTCTGATAGGGTTTGTTGGGTTTTCTTATACAAGGCGGTTCATGCTTATGGGTTTCTCTAACCGATGGATATCCCTCATTCTGAATTCTATTGAATGCTGCTCGTTTTCACTTCTAATAAATGGCTCTCCAAAGGGTTTTTTCCACTCTACTCGAGGGTTGAGACAAGGTGATCCATTGTCTCCGATGCTATTCATTTTGATCGTTGAAGCCTTCAATGGAGGTCTGAAAAAGCGGTTTGAAAAGGGTAAAATTATGTATTATGCCCTCTTGAGGGGTTGTATTCCTATTTCTTCTCTTTCCTTTGCAGGTGATGTTCTCATTTTTACGAAGGGGGATTCAAGATCACTTGAATGTCTTATGGATTTTTTGCAATCTTTTGAAGCAGTTTTTGGTCAAACTGATTAATGTGGGAAAGAGTTCTTTCTATGTTGCTGATAATTGCCCTCTGAGTAGAATTCAATTAATACAGCACCTCACAGGTTTTGCCAAGAAAGCATTTCCCATGGTGTATTTGGGCTGTCCATTGCAAAAGTCAATGAAAAGGGGGGCATACTGTTTCAACTGACGATAGAGAACATACTTGCAAAGATTACTTCATGGCATTCAAAATTGCTTGCGGCTGGGGGGAGGCTCATCGTGATCAAACATGTTCTGAGTAGTATTCCCTTATATATAATTCCAGTGCTGCAGCCTCCAAAGACAGTGCTCTATGAAATTGATAGGATTTTATCAAATTTCTTCTGGGGCAATTCCAGGGATATTCCTAGATGATATTGTGTTGCTTGGAGAACTGTTTGTCAACCAGTGGAGTGTAATTGAACAAAGTATTGTCTTTAGCTAGATCCGAATGGCACCGAGGGATGAAGAATTTACTGCTTTCCGAACTCCCAAAGGCATTTATTGCTACAAGGTCATGCCTTTTGGCGTAAAGAATGCGGGAGCCACATATCAAAGGGCCATGCAAAAGATCTTCGATGACATGCTTCACAAGAATGTAGAGTGCTATGTTGACGATCTTGTTGTCAAATCGAAGAAACAAATTGACCATGTCCAAAGATCTTAGAATGGTTCGAAAGACTTCAAAGATATCAACTCAAGATGAATCCTTTGAAGTGCGCTTTTGGAGTTACCTCTGCAAAGTTTCTTGGGTTTATAGTACATAGCCGAGGAATTGAAATTGATCAATCCAAAATCGATGCTATCTTGAGGATGCCCGAACCGCGCAACATTCATGAGTTGAAAAGTTTGGAAGGAAGATTGGCTTATCTTCGAAGATTTATCTCCAATTTGGCTGGGAGATGTCAACCATTTAGCCATTTGATGAAGAAGGGTGTACCTTTTGAGTGGGATAAAGTATTTAGTAATGCTTTCAAATCATAAAAACATATCTCACGAAGCCACCTGTGTTAGCTGTACCTATTCCTGGTAAGCCTTTAATTCTTTATATTGCTGCACAGGAATGGTCTGTAGGAGCATTACTTGCCCAAGAAAATGGTGAGGGTAAAGAAAATGCACTATATTATTGAAGTCGGATGATGACACCAAATGAGTTAAATTATTTTTCGCCAATTGAGAAGTTGTGCTTGGCTCTCATATTTGCCATTTAAAAGTTAAAGCACTACTTTCAAACTCATACTATCCGTTTGATATCCAAGGCAAATCCGATCAAGCATGTTATGACTAAGCCTGTGCTGTCAGATCGTCTCGCAAGGTGGTACCTTCAAATTCAACAATTTGAAATTGTTTACCTTCCTGCGAAGGCTGTCAAAGGGCAAGTGTTGGCTGACTTCTTGGCCGATCATCCCATACCTGCTGAGTGGGAATTGATTGATAAACTTCCAGATGAAGATGTTTTCGTGGTCGAAGTTCTTCCGCCTTGGACAATGTACTTTGATGGTGCCACACATCAAGGGGGCGCTGGAGCTGGAGTAATATTCATCACTTCCGAAAGAGATATGTTACCATATTCATTCACTTTAACACATCAATGTTCAAATAATGTCGCTGAGTATCAAGCACTTATCCTTGGTCTCGAAATGGCGGTTGATATGAAGCAACTACAACTTCAAATAGAGTTTTTGGAGATTCCAAGTTAGTAGTCAATCAGCTCCTTGGTAAATATGAAGTCAAGAAACCCGAGCTGTGGCCATATTAGAATTATGCTAGGCAACTAATGGGGTGGCTAGGTGATGTGACTATAGAGCATGTTCCAAGGAGGGACAATCGACAAGCTGACTCCTTAGCAAAATTAGCTTCGATGCTCATCCTGCCTAATCAACAAGTTCAAGTCTCCATATGTCAAAGTTGGGTTGTGCCTCCTCATTTTGAAGAAGGAGATGATGTGAAAGAGGAAAATACTCACGTGGTTTCTATCTATGAAGTGGAGAAGAACGATTGGCGTCAACCAATAATTGATTATCTCAGTTATGAAAAGTTACCTGATGATGGAAAAAGAAGAACTGAAATTCGTCGTCGTGTACCTCACTTCATCTATTATAAGGAGACTCTTTATCGGCGATCGTTTGATGGAGTTTTCCTGCGATGTCTCGGTGAGTGGACTTGCTTTGGCTTTTAACAACACAAACTCTATGCAATTTGCTAAAAAAAGTTATTGACAAGTCAAAAAGAAACAACTCCCAATTATATAAGAATGCCATTAGCTTCGGATATGCAGTTGTGTCAGAACACCCTCATTATTATTCGTCTTGCTTCAAACACAAAATAGTGGACCGAATTGATCTAATCAATTCCTTTCCATCTTGTACATGAATTCTCGAAACCAACCGTCGCCGACTTGGATGTAATTCGCTTAAACAACCAATTTTGATTCCCTAACGAATCATACTTAATTAGCATATTGTAGATAACAATATATAAAGAAAACCAAGGATATGAATTTGAAGAAGCTTTCGATCTTACGATAAGCCTCTTGGGCTGAGAAGATTACAATTCTAATCCCAAAAGAAATTTGATACGGGACTCTTGTTTGAATTGAACTCCGCTTTACATAATCCAAATCTACTCGTTAATCGCAAGCTTGTGCACAATTTTACTCACTAAAGGAACCCAATTCAATCTTCAAACTGTGTTTAAAAGGATACCACCTTTAATCCTAATTCTATTGGATTCAAAATATGCTAAGCCCCTATAAATTAAACAATGAATCAGCTGTGGACACATATTATTCTCCAGTGCATGAAGGAGAAAAAAGTCAATTTTCTACTCTCGTGTTACTTGCGGATTTGCCAATTTTCAGCACGACTAGAAGGAAACACCTAGTGTCGAACTTCACCGTAGTAACCGCTATTTGAATTTTGCTGATGTCCATCATCGTTGCTACTGTTCGCTGCTATCCCTCGCAAAGAAGACATCCATTAGTTACAAAAGAGTATGACACTTGGTGGTCGATGAGATCGAAGAGCGTTCCAAGCACAATCATCAAACTTAGCGTCGAGAAAGCAAACGAGGATGAAGCTCAAGACACGAGAGTGAGAACACCCCCATCAAAGAGATCCAAGCACGATGCCTTTCCAAAGTGTTTAAAGTATGGAAAAGATTACCATAATACAATTAAGAGAAAAGAAGCCAGGACGAATCAAGAGCTAAGAAGACCGCAAAGACAAGGATGGACAAGGCTTCTCAAAAACTCATAGCAGTAGATGAGCCTCCTTCAATGAGGCAAAAAGGCCAAAATCATGCATCAACTAGCTTGAGAGGAAAGCAAGTAACGGAGATGGGACGACCAACTTCGGTCAAACCCACAAATGCTGAGGCTCCAAAGGTTATCGAAACATCTTTATTGAAAGGCATCGAGGACATGGAGATAAATATCAATATAATTCCTCCAAAGAATCATGAGATCCTCTCGAACTCAACTTCTTGGGAAGCATCAAAAAAATAATACGAATTGGTCGGATTTCATTCCTTTGTTTCAGGATCTAATGATACATTAGTGCCTTTTATTTGTCATTTTGTGTTTGTTACTTCGTATAGGTATACTCTAAAAACTTCACTAAAAGGGTTTCAGTTTAATATATATACATACCGGCTAAATATTCCGTACTATGCACGAGAGTATGAATATCTATATTTAATTTTTATAATAATATTGCAAATTAATGATGGTTGCATAAAAGCTTTACTAATTAAACAATATAAATACAAACAAAAGTAAGTAACAATATCTTTAAATTTTACTAATCATAAAATAAAAATTAGAGAAAAACAATTATAAATATAATGAATAAGTATGAATTTGAAGTGTTTATATTTTTGTCATATAAAAGTGATTGAAAAGTAGATATATAACTTAATTATTAGTTGAAAAATAAATTAGATATACATACAATAGTAATGAAATTACTATGGCTTTCTTTTTTATATATAATAATATTATTATGCCTGGGATATGTGACTGTTTTGAAAACCTTCAGCTATATTGTGTTCCATGAAAAAATAGAGGATAAAACTCATTTTTTTAAATGTGAATGAACATAAATTTTTTTAGTTGTAAATACTCAAAATCAAACTCAATATTTAGAAGTATTATTTCTTTAGTATGAATTAGCTTGATTATATCGATATATATCATCAATAAAAGCAACATTTTAGAAGTATTTGTCATAGTTTTTAAACAGTGGTATTTTTGTCCTAATCAAATATACTTGATATATATTTATTTTTCTTAATGAATGATTGTTTGGTAGTTATAATGGTAGAATTAATTAATTAATGCATATCAATCAATTTTTCTTATTTAAATATTACGTGATAATATAAAGATAAATTAAAGCTTTTGAATATTATATATATCAAGTTAGTTATGTTCTTTATTATAGTAATTTTTTAGTATGTAAAGAAGGACGAATATTAAATTTTAAATTTTTAGTGATTAATTTTTTAGTTTGAAAAATTGTGCTATGCTTGGGAAGATAAAAATATTTATATACATATATATTATTATTCTTATTAAGATTACATATATGTGTGTGTGTGTGTGTGATTTTATAATAAGATTTTAGTGAATTAGTAATGATGGCATAAAACTTTTAGCAACTAAATCAAATAAAACTAAATAACAATATCAAAAAGGTTTTCAATACCAGAAACTAAAAGTACATAAGTGACATAGTAATTCATAATATTAAAATTATTTTTAAAAGTATTTCGATTACATAATCACTTAGAAATAATATTTGTTGACATTTAATAGTTAAATAGCAATAAATATAAATTTGCAAGAAAATGCGAAAAAAAGAAATTGATCGTAAAGGTTAGTTATCTTGTAGTAATCTAAAGAATTATTTTTTTTATAAATATTAACTGGATGTAATTAAGTTGTAAGAATGATATTATTTAGAGATAGTAAGCTAAAAATCTTCCTACTTCTGTGAAACTTATTAATTGTAACCCTTTAAATATGCATACACACACACATATATATATATGGATAAAAGTTTTACATAATTAATAAATGCTAGAAATTTTGGCACTCTAAATAAAGATTCTGGCACTTATCATCACTTTTGATTAATCAAAATGACTTAAATGGCCATATACATTTCTAAAAAAGTTTTGCATAATTAATAAATGCTAGAAATTTTGGCACTCTAAATAAAGATTCTGATACTCATCATCACATTTGATTAATCAAAATGACTTAAATGGCCATATACATTTCTAATTATAACATTGCCTTCTGTATTTAATTAATTGCCTATTTATGAAACATTTTATATGTTTTATTGAACTAATTATGGTAATTGCAATTTTCTTAATGTAAATTATATTCTCTTTTTTCAATTAAAAAAAGAGAATTAACTTTCTTAATTAGCAAGAAAAATGGAGAACTTAAAATGAATAATCCATTTAATAAAATTTTATTGGAAAGCTAAGAATTATATATAGTAACATTTTTTTTTGGGTTCCGGATATTTTGAATTCATAGGTTTTTGTTTTGTTCATCCTAAATTGGGTCTTACTATTATAATTAGAATACATGGTTTATTTAATAATCCTTTCAAGTTGTCCATAATATTTCACATTGATTTTCATTTTTTGAATTTATTGGAGTGTTAATTTGTTGTAAGTATTATTAATTTCTATTAGATAATGTATTTTTTTCCTAATATAATGAAACTATAGAGAACTGATTTATTGCCTTGTCGTTAGGTATTTTTGACATATGGTTATAAAATACAAATTAAGGGTAGATGGTCATTTTGGTCAACGAAATATAAGAATGGAGTGTTTGAAGCTAATTTTGGAGTGTCAAAATTATTGGCCTCAATAAAAATTTGTTTTCCTAACTTATCTTTAACAATGTAAACATATGTGATGGTTTAGTATACACTTTTTATGACTCTTTTGGAAAAAATAAATAAATAAGAGGTGTACATAAATTGAGTATTTAAAAAAAAAAAAAAAAAGCTAAAGATAATATTTATGCAATTAATTTGAATTTCAATGTTAATTAAGTAGTTCAATTTTAACCTCTATTTTTTATCAAGTAAATTTTTTTTTACCTAATATGCCACACATCAACTCCTCATAGCTTTCTCCAAAAGGGGTTTTTCTATAATATATATATAACATATTGAACCAAATAAAAACTAGCCAAATAAAATAAAATAAACTAATTAAAAATATTAATATTCAGTTGTAACCATAAAGTAAAGAGAAAGATATGATTAAGGAACATTAATATTTAGTATCCACTTAAAATCTTTAGAATATTCAAGATTTATTAAATTTGTTCTGATCAAAATCATTAGAATTTTTGAATTAATTAGTGATAATATGGTAGATTTGAAAGATATAACAATAGAGGTGCCACGTGCCATTTCCTAATGGCTTGGCTAAATGGAGATTTTCCTATATTATACAGTTTAGATTAGATTATGTATGATAGTAATGACATTATCTCAGGTTTAGATTCGTGATTTAAAAAAAAAAAATCCCCCATATATAGCCAGTTCAGTGTAAAGATAGAGAATAATACTCATTGTATTTAGAAATGAATGGACATAATTTTATAGATATAAATTGTTAAGCAAGCACAATAAATAAAATATTTTGATAAAATCCTTAATTACTTTATAATATTTTTATTAATCTAAGACTACATTTTATATATGGAGATAAAGTCAATTTTTTTAAACTTTTTTTATCCGAAGATTATCTAGTTTATTAGTATATAGCATTATATTTTTTTAGTTAATTAGTGATGGATAAAAAAATTAAAATTAAGGTGACACATGACATTTCCTCGTGAGATCTTCCAAAAAGGGTTTTGCTTTAATATATAGTATAGGAGAACATCTATACAAAGAGACAAAGTACAAAGTCACTAAGGTGTCACTAGATTCAAAAAAGAATGAATAAAATCCGGTCGAATATCTAAAATCAGGGGATTGGTAATTCACTACGATTTTGTCACGTGAAATTACTTTAAAAAGTAGTTTTGAATGAGTGACTTTATAAATCATTTTTTATAGTACAGATATATACACATTAGATATGCCAATATGGGACTAACTCATCTTTATTATAGTTTCTCTCTATTTATCACTAATTTAAAACTTGATACCTGACACTTCTCTAATATAATGAATTATATTGTGTGGTTTTAGATAATTTTTTTTTAAAGGAAATCATTTACAAAGTTAAAAATTCAGGATCATCTACTTACCAAAATCAATCTATGTGACAAAATTTTATTCAATTACCAACCTCTTAATTTTCGATACTTAGTCTGATTTCATTCTTTTTTTGGCAGATCTAGTAACACATTAGTGACTTTTGTTATTTTGACGCTTTGTACAGATGCAGGATTTTTTGAACCTCGGTTAAGAGAATGAAATTTGGTTTTTGAAGTGAAGCAATCTTAGTATATCTCCTCAATTAGTCCTCTTTCTTCCTAAAAAAGGGAAAAAAATTCTCTCCCAAATCAATTATTTCATGTTTCCAGGACTTTATTATGATTAAAAATAAAGCAAATAATTTACAAAGTGATAAGCTCATAAATATCTTTAGTTTTAAGTATCATTTACCTCATTTTTATGTGTTGTAAGTAATATTTGAGTTAATTATGAGTTTAATTAGCTTACTCTTAGCTTTTGAAGGTTTGAAGTAAGTCTTTTTTTAAAAAGAAAGAAATAAAGTGAAGAAAAATCAAAAGAGCGAAGTGTGCACAAGCATTGAGCAATTTAGACACTGAATTGTATTTAGTATAACTTTCTCGTCCGAGCTTCAATTAAATTGATTCAAAATGCATTGGAAAGATAAAAGGAAGAACTACAACTTTTATGTTTTTGAATTTTTCAAAATTCTAATCAACATCAAGGTCAAAATCAGGGTTGAAATTGAAGTAGATGTTCTGGAATCAGAGAACATGCGCCCAAAATCTAGAGATATGTGCTTGTTCTAGAGAGGAAGATTCCAGGTGCCAATTCCAGTGCACATGCGCCCAAAACCCAGAACATGTGCACCCGTGCCTATGAGGGTTTACAAAAATTACTATTTTGAAGAGCTTTCTTCGACCGATTGGACACTTTTTTGAGGGTTTTCGTGCATTTTTTGTGGGATAAGGAAATTTAAATCTAGAATCCCTTGTAAATACCCTTTTGTTAGTTCAACTGAGAGGAGAGAAGTCTTTTTATCATTCTTTAATCGTAGTTTAGCAGCTTTATTTTGTGTATTAATGTTCGACTCTCGCATGGCCTTTTGTGTTTAAAAACTCAATTCTTGGTCAAGGAAACTGAAGCTATGGATTCTTTAATGCTGTGAGATTTTGTGTTAAATTATTCAATTCTTATTTCAAGTATTGGTTTTTTTTCTGCATTTATTTTTATGAGTGCTTCTTTTATTTGCTATGAAGGCCAAGTAGTTAATTAATCGATTAATCTATAGCTAGATTAATATTAGCTGCCGATTTAACCCGTGAACCAATTAGGTTTAATAATCGTTGGATTAGGGTTATTGAATCTAGGAGAAATAACCAACTAATTGACATAAACGCATGTGCTTATGTTGTATTAGTCTAATTGATCTTTCTAGTTCTCAATGCTTCTACTTGATTAATTTTTGGCACTTGTCTAGAATTAATTGGTAGTTAAGGTTAATGGGATCGTGTGTTGAAGATTAACTAAAATTAAGGAAAGATACAAGAATAAGCTTTGAATTGGAATTCAGGCTAAGTTCTTCAATTACGTGATAAAGAGTTGTTATACTTTTTCTGTCGATGATCGACTATCAAATTACCATGGTGGATATGGACCAAGACCAAGAATATTTCTTCTATTGATTTCCTTCAATTCAATTCCATTGTTTTTAGTTATACCGCGTTTAATTTAATTTTCTTCACAACCCCCTATTGTTACAATCGTAACACAATTAGTTACATTCTCTGTAGGACGATCTTGTACATTTGCTACTACATTAATCTTTAGAAGTATAGGTTTTATTTTTGGATACAGGCGGCAACATGACCAAAATTTTGGGGCCGTTGCTGGGGAGTGTTTTGCTTTAATTTTGTTTTGGTTTGATTTTTGTTATACTGTTTAACTATGCATGCCTGAAACTCGATCTACTAATAAAGGTGCTTTACAATTTGACCGAGAAATTGAAAGATTTTTGCATAGGTTAACAAGAGACGCATCGAGGATTACAAGAGAAAGAAATTATGGCCAAAAATCGAACTCATAAGGAGTTGGCTAGCTTGAATTTAATTCAACAACCTCTTTGCATCACTTATCCTGCTTTAGATGCTAACGTTACTTTTGAGTTGAAATCTGGACTAATCCATCTTTTGCCTTCTTTTCACAGATTGTCAGGGGAAGATCCTAATAAGCATTCAAAGGAATTTGATGTGGTCTGCACAAGTATGAAACCTAATGGGGTTTCGGAAGAGCATATTATGTTAAAAGCATTCCCATTCTCATTAAAGAGCGAAACAAAGGATTGTCTATTTGATCTATCCCCAGGAAGTAATACTATATGATAGCAGATGAATAGGCTGTTCTTAGCCAAGTATTTCCCAGCCTTAAGAACAGTGAATATAAGGAAGGAGAAATGCGGAAGAAGACAGTTCAATGATGAATCCTTATACAATTATTGGGAAAGATGCAAGAAAATCTGTGCTAGTTGTCCTCATCATCAGATTAGTGTTTCTCTGTTAATTCTGTATTTTATGAGGGATTTTTGACTCATGAGAGGAACATGAGGTTATCAACACTGCAAGAGGAGGAGTATTGGAGAATTTGACCATAGAAGCTACCCGTGAATGGATATCAAATATGGTGGCTCATTCTCAAAATTTTTGGAACAAGGCATGATCCTATTCCTAACCATGTTAAAGAGGTTAGTGTTTCTTGTCTTGAACAATGGTGTAGTTGTCACAGGCTCCCAAAAATTAACCAAATTCTTCTTATAAAATGTAGTTGTGGTGAGTCCAAGTCGTAAATTGTCAGAGAAGGGGGTCTATTCTTGTGCTCAAAATACAAGGGGAATGAGGGGTTCTTGAATACTTATAAACTAAAAACTAACACAAGAAATTAAAATTGAAGAAAATTCAATTAAAGAAGAATCTTGGTTCCGGTCATATCCATCATAGAAATTCTATCAATTGATCATCGACACCAACAGATAATTCAATTCTCATACCAAGCACCAATTGAAAAATTAACCTGAATTCCAATTCAAAGTTTATTCTTATTTCTTTCCTAAGATTGGTTATATTTTTAAGATGCAATCCAATTAACCCAAACTATTAAATTAACCCAGACACGCACCAAAGATTAATTAATAGAATCATTAAAATCAACAAGAACAATTAGGCTAATTAAACATACACACACGCGGATATGTTAACTAGTTGATTATTTTTCCTAAATTCAATAACGCTAATCGAGCAATCTTTAAACTTAGTTGCTTAATAGATTGAATTGAACACACGCAGTTTAAAGACAATCTAGCTGTAGATTAATTCCAAAAACTCACTATTCTACAGCAATAGTAAATTAAAAAGAACAATCATAAAATTAATGCAAAAAAATAATCCATACTTGATATAAAAATGAATAAATTTAAGTACAGACATCTCACAATTTAATAGGACGAACCATGGCTTCAATAACCTTCAACAAGAAGAGGGTTTTAGGCACTAAGTGCCATGGAAGAACATACAATAATGACTGCTGAAAAACTAACAATAAAACTAAGGCAAAATGAATGTCTCTAGTTATTCTAATCGTGCCTTATAAGAGGTATTTATAGTGAATACTAGATAAGAACATGAAATCGACTGAAAAAGAGTCCACCCAGATGAAGAAATCTGCCGAAAATAAAAAATTACGTAACCCTTCTGTGCTGAGCGCACGTGCATGCCTTTCCCCTCGCATATGTGCATACTTGACGATTCTGAAATTCTTCTCTTCAGAAACAGCACACGTGCGTAGCTTAACCCTTGCACATGTGCGCGTTGCCCTTATCCTGTGTTTCACTTTAGTTTCAATTTTTACTTTGATACTCTTGGAATTTAGAAAAGTGTAAAACACAAAAGTTGTAGCTCTTTCTCTTGACTTTCCCATACATCTTGAATCAAATCTATCAGAGCTTGGACCTGAAAGTTGTGCTTAAAATACAAAACATCATCCAGATTAACTCCATACTCGTGCACATTTCATCCTTGTAATTTTCTTTCATCTTTTCCATCTTTTTCAACCCTTTGTCACTAAAACCCTATAAAACTAAAGACACAACCAAATTAAGCTCAATAATACCTCGAATCTTACTTATAACATATAAAAATGCGGCAAATGACACATAAAATATAGAACAATTATGAACTTATCAAACAACAAATGGCTAGTCTAAACTCTATTGTTCGTCAAATGGCTACAGGTACAATTCCAACAGTCAAAACATGTGGCATTTGTTCAAATATGGGACATTCTACGGATATGTGTCCAACTCTTAAAGAAGAATCTGGTGAGCAGGAAAAGTAGGGGCAGTGGGTGGATTTCAAAGGTCATCAATAGGAAATTATGATCCATTTTCTAATACATATAATCCTAGATGGAGGGATCATCCAAATCTCGGTTATGGAAATCAAGTACAGCGGCAATTTTCTTAGCAAAATTGACAGAATTTCCAACCACGTAGGCTGCCAAGTGCTCAAAGACAATAATTCACTTCGGTTACTCAATCTCGTAAATCTCTAGAAGAGATAGTTGATTCCTTGGCTATTAATTCTCTCCAAGCATTTCAAAAGGAAATGAGACAATTTTGACAAGAAACCAAGACAAGTATCCAGCAATTGGCAAACAAGATGGGTCAAATGGCAACTTCAATTAGTCAGTTGGAGCCTCAAAATTCAGGCAGCTACTATCTCAAACCCTAGTTAATCCAAGTGAGAATGTTAGTGCAATTGTCCTACTAAGTGGTAAGGAAATTGGAGCACCAATGCAAGCTCCGATTGAGAAAGAGAAAGAGGAGAAGGTTAAACCCTCCAAGGAAGATGGTCAATCCAAAAAAGAAGAGGTAAGTAAAGGTAAGGTAATTGATTGGCCTAATGAGAAACCCCAACTTCCTTTTCCTCAAGCATTTAAGGAGTGCGAGAAAAATCCTGATATGGATATATATGTGACTTTTCGTAAGTGTGAGATTTACATTCCTTTATTTGATGCAATTAAGCAAGTACCACACTATGTAAAAAATTTTAAAAAGTTATGTACCCACAAAAGATAGCAAAAAGAGAAGAAGGTTAGATTGGATATTTTTATTTGAAAGTAGAAGTTGGAAGTAATGTTTCGGCTATAATTCAAAAGTCCCCTCTTGAAAAGTGCAAGGACCCAAGTATGTTCTCCATTCCTTATAAGATATGCAATACAAGAATTGAAAAAGTCATGCTAGACTTAGGTGCATCTATTAATTTAATGCCATATTCTGTTTATGATCCATTAAAAATTGGATTGTTGAATAAGACTGGCATGGCAATTCAATTAGCTGATACTTTGGCCTTTCTAAAGCGGATAGTGGAAGATATCTTAGTTCAAGTTGAGAGTTTCGTTTTTCTTGCTAACTTTTATGTGCTAACTATGATAGATGTTCTTAATGGCACATTTAGCATGGAATTTGATAAAACAAGTGGTAAATTTAATATTTATGATGATGTAGAATCTTCTGACCATACTAATCTTGTTTCCTTAATTGAAATGCTTAAGCCTCCAATATAGGAAATTTTTGAACCTAACAGCAGTAATAGAGTAGAAATGAACCTGAATGAGCTCTAATCTAGAGGAAAATGATAAGAACTTTTCACCTAATACTAATTTGCAACAACATGTGATAGCACTTGAAAGCTCTTCCATGTCTCAACAGACGGTTAATGTAGATTCTAACATTGTACGAACTTCTAATGAGAGAGTTTATGCTATCTATTGTGCAGGAAGCAATTTCATTACAACTATCTCCCTGGTAATCTAAAATACTTGTTTTTAGAGGATAAGGAAAAGGTGATCATTTCCAATCGACTTACTGCACCACAAGAATAAGAGCTTGTTCAAGTCTAGAAAAAGTAGAGGAGATTGCATCCATCTTTAATGAGAATGTTGAAGAGAATGATTCTTGGACTCTTCAACATGGGGGTCACTTGAGCAAAAAGAGGGCATTGAATCGAGCCAATGACAATAAACAAAGGCGTTGCATGGAGGCAACTTATGATTTTTTATTATTGTTTTCGTGTGATCGTTGTTGATTTTATCACTAGTATCATCGTTTATCTTTGGATAATGGTGAGTCATACTTCTTAGTTGTATTACTTTAACTTGTTTGTTCTTTATTTATTTATTTTTGTTTTCATTTTTCTATTTTGTGTGATCTTCAAGTGATTAATTTTTTCCTAAATTTCTTGGAATTTTATTCCTTGACTTTCTTGTTTTTCTTAGTTTCTTGAAGAACTTACCAGTTTGTTTCTATTCTGTTGTCTAGTCATGAGGTTCAACTCACATCATGGATATTTATTCAGCGATAAACTTCACCAAACGTTCGTCATTACCAGAGAAACTTTTCTTTTCCCTCTTTTATGTTTTCATTTCTTTAGCATTGAGGGCAATGGTTATTTTTAAGTGAGGGTAGGGAGTTTTATAGATTTATAGTTGATTGGTGGATTAATTGTCTAGTTTGCCAATTTTTTTTGCAATATTTTTGGCTTTTCTTTTGATTTGAGAGCTTTTCAAGATATTTGAAAATTTGTGTTCGAACTAGTTGAAAATCTTTGAAATTTTTAGAAATTTTGCAATGCTTAGCATGTCTCTTTGATTTTCTACATGATAATTCTTGAGTTGAACCATTCACGAGTTGGGTAGTCAGTGTTAACATTTTCCTTGCATGATTTCTAAGAATTCTTGAGCACTATAGCCATAAATTATTGTTCTTTTTTATACTTGGAGATAATTATGTAGACTCACTAATATTGCATCCCTGAAACTTGCTTTATTATATCTTTGAGGTGAAATTTTATAGACAACTTGATTTGGTTTAAAGATGAGGGTATAGCATTTCTTTGGACGTTTGATCCTTTTAAGCTAAACCGTATTTTGAAATTTTTATCCCTAGTAGCCTATTTGAGCCATAGTTTGTACTGAATGGAGAGAAACACCATTCGCTTTCTTTCATTAAAACCCATTTTACCCACCTTTATAAGCTTAATAATTTCTTTTGTTTTTCCATCCAAAATATCCCTTCAGAGCTTTATTGCACACAATTGTTTGTTAAGGAGATATAAGGGTGAAAGGTAGTTGAATGCCCAGGATGGTAAATTATTTAAGTGGTATATATTTTTATTGGGCAAAGATGGAAATATTATAAAAAATGACTGAAAAGAAAAAAAAAATTCTTGAAAATTGCAGGTAGTGCCTATCACTGGTACCACTATTAGGGTTTTTGCAGGTAGTGCCTATCACTGGTACCCGCGTTGGGATCAGACATGAAAAATGAGAAGAAATATGAAGAAATGTTTGAAAAATGTTGGCATGCTGGGCTAAATTGAAGAAGGATGACTTCTTTTTGTTTGTTAAATGAAATTCTTCCTAGGTGTTTGCTGATTAACTGTGGGGTTATTTCTTTGCAAGGATAGGTAGCTTAATGTTTAAAGAGAATTTTATTTTAGTGGTGCACAACGTTATCTTAAAGCTCTTTCTTTTGTTTTGTGATGTCATTATCCCTTCTTTGATTAGCCAATACCCTAGCTTAACGTTACAAGCTAAAAAATGCTACCTAATTTAAATTGGGTCGGTTGTCTACATTAGTGGAAATTGTGTGTAAGAAGAGTGAGTTTTGGATGTTCAAAAGAATTATAAGTGTTTTCATGATTTGATCCAAGTGTCTTAAAAAGTATTTTTCTTGAATGGCTATGCACACATACACCGGATTCCATATCTTGAGTTTTATTAGCATTTGAACTCTTGAATTCTTAGACTATTCCTAATGGTGGAGTGGCTCTTGATTATTTATGTGCGCAATTGTTGAGATATATTGGATGAATTATTGATGAACTTATTTGTTTTGATTCTATTTTTTCTCGAGAACGATTAAAAGATAAGTGTAGGGTAATTTGATAAGCTTATAAATATCTTCAGTTTTATGTATCATGTACCTTATTTTTATGTGTTCTAAGAAATATTTGAATTAATTATAAGTTTAATTGGTTTATTCTTATGTTTTTTAGGTTTGAAGTGCTAAAGGAGTAAAAAGAACGAAATAAAGTGAAGAAAAATCAAAAGAGCGAAATGTGCACAAGCATTGAGCAATTTGGACACTGTTTTGTTGTATTTTGAGCATAACTTTCTCGTCCAATCGTTGATTAAATTGATTCAAGATGATTTGAAAAGTTAAAAGAAAGTGTTACAACGTTTATGTTTCATATTTTTCCACATTCTATCAGAATTAAGGTCAAAACTGGGGTTGAAATTGAAGGAGATGTTTTGGAATCAGTGCACATGCACTAAAAATCCAGAGCATATGTGCTCGTTCTAGAGAAGAAGATTCCAAGAGCCAATTCCAGTGCACATGCACTCAAAACCCAGAGCATGTGTGCCCGTGCCTACAAGGATTTATGAAAATTATTATTTTTGACTGCTTTCTTGTCTGGTTGGAATTTTTTTCAAGGGTTTTCGTGCGTTTCTTGCAGGATAAGGAAACTTAACCCTAGAGTCTCTTATAAATACCACTTTGATAGTTGAATGGAGAGGAACAAAATCTTTTATCATTCTTTAGTCATAGTTTAGCAACTTTATTTGCGTACTCTCCCGTGACCTTTTGTACCTAATGTACTAAACTCAATTCTTGGTTAAGAGAACTGAAGCCATGGATTTTTTAATACTGTGAGACTTATTGTGTTCAATTGTTCAATTCTTATTTCAAGTATTGGTTATTTTTTTGCATTTATTTTCATTATTGCTTCTTTTA